>JAEOAE010001980.1:0-217287 GCA_036365155.1 Meriones psammophilus | reverse complement strand
ACATCAGATTCAAAGCCTGTTGGTCTTTTGGGGACCCCCGATATGGGTATTTCAATATCATAAACATTTTATAGTGACAGAACAAGAAGTCCAGAAATCAAGACACTTTTCCAAATATATCAGAGAGTACATCAGGCAAGCAGGTAAGAGTAAGGTCGGGAGAGCCCTGTTGTGGACTTTGGATGCCACCTGACACTTCTGGTGCTTTGGTCACTGGGAAACTTGGGTTTTGTTAATTTAATACATTCCTAAATGTCTTATCTGTTTTTCAGGATGTTAGGTCTGACAGAGACAGAAAAAAGAAAAGGCTGTTTAGTAGACTAAAGGTCACCCAAATTGTAATTCTGTCCTGGAACTGCAAAAGTCCAGCCTCTTCACATCACTGAAGAGGGATGGATTTGTTTATCTGAGAAAATATTTCTCTTTGCAGCCTTGGCTATCCCAGAATTCACCATATACAGCGGGTTGTCCTCCAACACACAGAAATCTGCCTACCACTGCTGGGATGAAGGCAGGAATTACACATACCAACATGCTCTGCAGGGTTTTAAACAATCAATAAGCTTCTGCAGACGACTTCTTTCCAAGACTTCTCACTCATATCTGACCACCTACGTCATATACATATAACTGAAATCTGTGTTCTAGGGCCTGGGCTACTCATCTCCACACTAAACTTTCTCTTCTGTTTGAGACGACAGTTATATTTTTGTGTTGACAGCACATAGTATACAATGAATGAACAAACAAATAACACAATAAATACATTCAAGATTGACTTCTAAGTATGAAAATACAGTTGAAGAAAAACTAAAATGTGCCATTAAGTAAAAAAAAATCTTATAAAGAAATGTATAATATACTATGGCTATGGTGACTGGACACATCTGGATTCCAATTTTTCACAGTGATGTTAACTTTTGTCTATGAATCAAACAGCATGTGGTCTCAATACAAAGCTAGATCCTTACATGGCAAGACAGCTATAATAACAGCACATTCAATAAAGAAAAAAAAATGTACTTGCGTGGAGTTACCCAGACAGCAGATACTGCATACTAAATAATCCAGAACACCCCATGGAATAGCATTTAAGGGAGAAGGAAGGAAAGGAAGGAAGGAGAGAGAGAGAGAGAGAGAGAGAGAGAGAGAGAGAGAAGAAAGAAAGAAAGAAAGAAAGAAAGAAAGAAAGAAAAAGAAAGAAAGAAAGAAAGAAAGAAAGGAGGAAAATCAAAGGGGGAGGAAGAAAAGAAGCTCCCTTTAACTTTTTTTTTTTTTTTTTAAGTACAAAGGGCCGGGGTGGGAGAAAGCAGGTAGCAGGCACCAGCAAGGAGCAATATCACCATCTACTGGTCAAAACAACAGCAACAACAAAGACTCGCTTCAACTACATCTAAGGAAAATTGGCTCTTAGATCCACAGCCCTAGAAAGGCTGTGGGACCCAGGCAGGATAAATGAGAAGATAAGCATCACAGGATGCAGGATAATGTGCACTATGCACACAGACCATGAGGGCCTCCAGTACTGCCTGTGAAGCCATAGCAAAGGCCTCAGGAAGTCCTAGACACACAGGAAATACACTAGCTAGAAAGTCATTGGATTGCAGGGCTTTGGGCCTAAGCAGTGATCCAAAGTGAGATCCCTGTTGCTGTCATTCACTCCAGGATCCTAACAACTGCCTCCTAGCACACATCAGTGAGCAGACAGCCCCTGCAGTCTCTCCTATTCATGGGCCTTCTGCTTATCCATTCCAAAGTCTCAGAGACTGCTTTTTTTGTGGTGTATCTGAGCATAACAGGACTCCTGCCCCTGAGAAAGTTCTGTTTGTGTAAGCAACAAGTTACAATCCCCTGGCCTACATGAGCTTGATCTTTTCTCTGTGTTTAGTGCTCCAGAAAGCAAAGGAAGATGGAAGACAAAGAAAATTATGAAAACGAGTAAACTTAGCATTACTAAGGCATACCAGTCACCCCAAAGTAAACTCTAAACTCCATTCTGCAGCACTGACAAGCTACTTACAGCATAAACACACACATAACCAGTGGAGCATGTACAAAGACTTGAGTTCCATACCTAGTACAAAAAATGCTATACTCCCATCATCCATATATATACCTTTTTAAATTTTTAATTAAAATATAATTACTTCATTTCCCCCTTCCCTTCCCTCTCCCCAACATCTCCCTTGCTCATTCTCTCTCAAGTTCATGACCTCTTTTCCTTTCATTGTTATTTTATGTTTTGTGTTTGAGGATGATTGTCCTATGGGTTTTTAAGAACTATAAAGTGTCCACAAAAAACACAGCACTCACCTCAAAGCAAATAAGAGTGTTTGCTCTTAAGCAAAATGTAAGTACCTAGGAAAACAGTATTCAGGGAACTCTGAATCCAACACTTTTGATGAAGTTTTTAAACCTACAGAACAACAACAACAAAAACACTTCATAAATTGAGACTTTTTAAAATAGTTTGGCCGAAACAACACATCACAGCAAAGCAGAGAAAATCTTCACTGTGTGTCTCAGCTCCTATCCAGCTAACACAGCTTTTGGGCTGCTGGAACCTCTAGTACAGAAGCAACTCGTGAGGAAGGAATGAGGGTACTTTACAGAAATCTTTAAAAGTGTTTCGCACGGGATTAAGTCACAGAATCCAACCAAACCAATTAACAAACAGTACACAAGCACCGTTATTTATCAATCAATATCCAAATCTGTGCATTGCAGATACTCATTTTAAAAAGTGTTTCAACCTCTACCTTTGCTGTTTACAGCAAATGATACACATGCATTACTCTGGGTTAGAGGAATGGCAAAACTGCGTGTTTTAAGATTACCTTAAGCTGTAAAAGTTGATTATGTGGAAAACCCAAGGAGAGCAAGACTGGAGGTCACAGTGTTCTCTTGAAGGCAGGCTAAACAAACAAGCTTACTTAAGTGACCTCAAAGTATACTACTAATGTTAGCTGTGAGGTCCAGCAAAAGGTCCAGGCTTCTTAATTGTAAGAGATATTTTGCTACGCACGCAAACACGCACAGTACACACATGTGCGTGTCTGTGTGCACACATTCTATCCCTCTCCTGCCCCTCTCTCTATGGGTAATAATTGCAAATCTGCAAGTATTTGGAGTAACGGAGGGATTGAACTAGAGAGATAACCTAAACATTTACTGCCTCTAAACTAGTTTTATCATGTGCATTCCACAAAGTCCTACGTAGTAAAGTTTTCAGAAAACACAAATAGGCAGCCTGCTTTAATGAAAATGTAAAATGATGTGTAAAACAATGATAGAAACTGGCAATTTATAAAAAAGAGCTTTTCAAAAAAAACTACTTGAGTTAAATGAGATGCTCAAATAAAAAAATCAAACCTTTTTTAGAGTTTATATCAAAACTAAAGATAAATTCTAAACTATCGCCCTACTTGGCTCTTTCTTTATTCTTACAGGTCCCCTTGAGCTGCCCCCTTTTTTAACTCCCATGCTTACTGTAAAGTCTTTATAACACAAATCAGTCCTAAAATTCCTTTCAGCCTTAAAGCTCAAAGTCTCCCTGAGGGGAGGTCCATACAGCTTAGGGGAACCCTTCAGGGTGTAAAACATAACCAAATGAAGCTAGGTCCCTGTCCTCACCCCAATATTCCTGGGGATTTATGCTGAGACCCATATTAACTGTTGGGCCATTTCCCTGTCTGTCATTTTCTGACAGATCCTGTTAAACATGGGTTCTGTGTTCCTTGGCTCCTGTTTATTTCTAACATGAAACCCATTAAATGTTTGAGTGTCACTAACATCAAAAACAGACATTTCCTAGACGCATCCATACTCTGTTTCTGGGTCGTGTGTAGTAACACACTGCTTTTCTGGGGAGTATCGGAACAAAACCTGATTCATTATGTATCTGCTCTGGCAGAAATAAAAGATATTATAAAGAGACACAACCTGAATATTAGACACAGACCCTAAAAACATGAAAAATTTCCCAGAAATCTCATGCTGGGAGAAGGAAAGGAAATCAGCCAGAGAGGAAACTTGTCTTAGGGAAAAAAAAAATTCAAACAGTTCTAACAAGTTGTCAGATCACCTGAAAGGATGAGAACAAAGCCCAGATAAGTGGGTGTGAACACATATTGACCAGAACTGCTTGGATGTGGATAAGCTTGGCCTATTTAAACCTTGATCTTATTCAGGGACCCTTAAAATGAACTTTAGAGATTTTGTCTCTGTCCCTTTCCCAATACGACTGCATCCAATAAAACTCCCATTTTGGCTCTTTTAATTGGCTTGAGGAAGGGTGACCAGACCTGACTCAACATACATTCTGACATCCAAGCTCCATAACACCTCCACATCCTAAACCAGTTTCTTACCTCTGAGAAAGCAGCCTGGTACACAATAAAAGGGTGAAAAAAACCACTTCAACCTCAGCTAATTAAAGAAAGAGAAGAAAAGGGACAGAGAAAATATTACCAAACTTAACCTCTTAATCTTTTGTGGTGCTAAGCCTTTCTCACATCGTAAAGAAACAGGGACAAACTTTCCATCTTTTATGTGGCTTGTGTGTCTAATAATTGGTTTTCTATGTTTTCTCTTTTTGAGCGACAAGCAGGCTTAGAGTGTTCGGGAGCGATAGGGGATGCATTGATAGATGAATTTGGAAGAGAGGGGAGGCAGGGAACTGGAAAGAATGGAGGGAAGGGAAGCTGTGGTTGGGATAGATTGTACAAGAAAAGAATGAACAAAAATTAAAAACAAATAAGTAAGTGCTCATGTAAACTAAAGTTATTAACTAGGACCAGCTTCCGGCTTGATTAATAGTAAAATTAAAATTTTAAAGAACAAAATAATGATAAAATACAAAAGAATATATTTAATTAATGTGACCATGTAAATAGAACAATTAGAGATGGTCTTAAACCTTTATTTGGGGCAATTATCATGAGATTTTAAATTTTTAATTTTCCATTTAAAAAAACAAGATATATATAGATATATATAATTATAAAATTCTGGTAAAGATGTTATCTCCTTGATTCTTATCTCAGTTCTGGTTCTACATTATGGTCCCTTATTGAGGGCATAAATTAACTTTAAGAAAAAATTTCTCATACTCCAGGATTATGTTTTCTTCCCTATTAAATAACTGTCCTCCTTTGAAACAACAAATTCCTTATTCCAAAAATTAGCAGGATAACTTAACTCTGTGTCTTCAGATGTTTTGTATATGAATATGCATACAAATACCAACATTTTAAAGGTTTCAAGGATATTTTTACAACTACTGCCATTGTTAAAACAAATAGTTTTTCCACGATCTGTATCTTAGCAAGCCTATGTAAGAGACAATGATAAATACATTTTATTGTCATATTTAAAACCCTGCTTTAAGGCTCATGAAGACATTTTAGAATTTAAAGATAAACTTAATGTGTTACATCATAATGATATATTTTTTAAATTATCTGCTTTTATTTTTAAAATAATCATAAATGTTAAACTTTATCCTGCTCTGGGTATCTTACCATATTTTTGATGTCTTATAAGCATTAATAAAAGTATATTATTGCCAGTGAATATAATTTTATGAATATGTACGGGCATATTAGCTCATGACTGTAATCCCAGAGTCAGGAGGAACTCTGTGAGTTCACGGCCAGCCTGGTCTACAAAGTAAGTCCAAGATAGCCAAGGCTACACAGAGAAACCCTGTATCAAGAAAACAAAAATGTAAATTCTTAAGCTATGTGTGGAGGAAGAGGCAAGTGGATCTCAGTGAGTTAGATGCCAGCTTGGCCTATAGAGTGAATTTCAGGACATGTAGAACTATGTTGTGAGATCCTGCTTCAAAACAGATAATAGATATAGATAGATAGATGGATGGATAGATGGACAGACAGATGGACGGACAGATGGACGGACAGATGCTTTTTCTAACAACAACAATAAAAAAACATTTCAAAGTATCTGTTATGCCTTGTCTTTATCAAATAATTTAGCCTGACGGTGGAGCAGTCTTGCTAGGCCACAGAGGAGAACATTGCAGCCAGTCCTGGTGAGACCTGATAGACTAGGATCAGATGGAAGGAGAGGATGACCTCCCCTATCAGTGGACTTGGAAAGGGACAGGGAGGAGATGAAGGAAGGAGGGTAGGATTTGGAGGGAATGAGGGGGCTATGGCTGGGATACAAACTGAATAAAATGTACTTAATGTAAAAAAATAAACTTTAATTAAAAATAATTTAGATTGGGTTAATAATACAAAAACAATGTGTTTTACCTTCATGCCTTGTAACATGCATATTCACTGACATCAAACTACAAACAGGAACTCCATATATGAGAACACTCTCATATGTACTAGAAATAACATATGACCATGCATGGAACCTGTATACATATGAACACATACCTGTCTGCATATGTACATGCTCAAGATTTGTACACGTGTGAAAACACACCTATGTCCTGACATAGGACAATGTTGAGGAACTACTCATATGTGAAAGTGCCTTATGCACCAAGATATAACTACTGGTCAGAAATTGCACACACGTGAAGACACTGGCATATGACCATGTATGTGACTGCATGCAGGAGAACATACACATATGTGCCAATATATACTACATCCAGTGTCTTAGTTTTTCTGCTGATAGGATGAAACACCATGATCAAAAGCAATTTGGGGAGGAAAGGGCTGATCTGGCTTACTTACATATCCTCAGTCACAATCCTCTGAGGAAAGCCAGGGCAGAAACTCAAACTGACTGAGAACCTGGAGGCAGGAGTTGATGCAGAGGCCATGGAGAAGCTCTGCTTGCTGGCTTGCTCCTCATGGATCTCTCAGCCTGCTATCTTACAGAACCCAGGACTACCAGCCCAGGGGTGGGACCACCCACAATGGGCTGGGCCCTCACACATCAATCACTAATTAAGAAAATACACTACAGGTTTGACCACAGCCCAAGCTTATGGAAGCATTTTCTTCACGGAGATTCTTTTCCTCCTCTCAAATGACTATAGCTATGTCAACTTGACAAACAAACTAGCCAGCAAACCTGAGAACTGGGAATAGTACACATGTGAACGCAAACAAATACATTAACATATGCTCAGAATGACACGTTATCACATGCATATGTGCCAACATTATGTCCAGGCTCATGATTTTCAAGCATGTCAACACACACACACATGACAGTAAATGACTCTGTTCAGGAACTGCATGTGTGTAATCACACACGTGTACCACCGTATGGTCCTGCTTGGGAACTGCACATATGTGAACACTCTCATACGCACTGGCATGTTACCATGCTCAGGAACTGTACATGTGTAAATAGCACATGTAACCATACTTGGAATTGCCTGCATGTGAATGTTCACATATACCCCAGCATGTTCCTACCAACCAGAACTACATACAACAGGCCAGGCATGGTGGCACACACATATATTCCCGAGGCAGAAGCAGGTAGGTGTCTACCAGGATAGTTCTGTGATAGCCAGCGATACATGAAGAGACTGTCGCACACACACACACACACACAAAAAAAAAAAAAAACCAAAACGACACACAAGTGAACATAGGCATTAAATACCAATATATAACTGAGCTTGGAAACTACATACATACATACATATATATGCATATGTAAACACGTGCATATATACTGACCTATGACCACATATGGAACTGGACACAAGTGAGCAAGCATATACCACAAACATGTGACTCTGCTGGGATAGTATACATGTGACCATGATTTATATGCTAACATGACCATATTCAGGAAATAGACACATGTGAACACATGAATATGTACCAACATATGAACCAACATGTGACCACACATGTAATATGACCAGGCTCAAAAACTACACAGTTATCAAAATGTATATACATGCTGACATGTGACCATGCCTAGAACTGAATGCATATAAACATACACATTTGCCAAGACACATGTCCGTGCTCAAACTGCACATATGTGAACATGTGTACGACATGTGACCCCCCCTTAGAAGTAGCACCTATCAATATACACATTTGGACTGACATGTTTCTTCTTAGCACTTGGAGCTGGGTAAAACCATAAAATGGATCCTGGTCGAGAAGGAACTTCTCTGTGGTACTAAACATGCATCATATACTACCAGGAAACAGCTTTGCAATACCCAGTCCTATCCTCCACAGACAAGTCTGAAAGCAACTTTCAACCGTGACTAAAAGGTTAGCAATGGAAAGTATTACCTTACAGTTAGGAGACACTCAGAAAACTATTGATTAATAATCACCAAAGCATGCTGAGGTGTAAATCAAGCAATCTCAATAAAGAAACTCGTGGAATCTCTATTCTGTAGAGGAAGCACAGACAATCCAAAGGAAAAAGCCTAAAGAAATAAAAACAAAGCTGTAATTTTAGCATAACTTAAATACTTGCAGACTACTGCAAGTGGCTAGGGAAATTCTTAAGAGTCAAATTTGTTTTAGTTCATGGTAACTATGCCAGAATTGTTCCTGTCACTTTGGCTCTATTAAAAGGATTCAATATAGGAGCTAGAGACATGGCTAAGCAGTTAAGAGCACTGGCTGCTCTTTCAGAGGACCCAAGTTCAATTCCCAGCACCCTCAGTGCAGCTCATAACTGTCTGCAAGTCCTGTTCCAGGGGATCTACACCTTCACACACATAAACATGCAGGTAAAATGTCAATGTACACAAAACACAAATACAACACTTTTAAAAAGTATTCAACATTAATTTAATAAGCATATTATCTATCTGTGTGTGTCTATCCAACTGATATCAAATCTGGAAGGTCAACAGTTAGGAAATAAACTGACAACACAAGAATGCAAAAGGATTTCTTTCCAGATATTTTGAAATTTGGAACTTTTACATTTGTATTGAATCTGTATATTCATGAGTACAGGAGATGGAATCTGTAATCCATGAGTACAGGAGATCTTTCCATCTCCTATTATCTTCAATTTCTTTCTTCAGAGACTTGAAGTTTTTATCAAACAGTTGTTTCACTTGTTTGATTAGAGTCACACCAAGGTACTTTATGTTATTAGTGACTATTGTGAAGGGTGTTGTTTCCCTAATTTCTTTCTCAGCCCTTTTGTCCTTGATAAACAGGAGGGTTACTGATTTTTTTTTTTTAGTTAATTTAATATCCAGCACTTTGCTGAAGGTGTTTAATACCTGAAGGAGTTCTCTGGATGAATTTTTGGGGTCACTCATGTATACTATCATACCATCAGCAAACAGTGATACTTTAACTTCTTCCTTTCCAATTTGTATCCCCTTGATCTCCGTTAGTTGTCTTATTGTTCTATCTAGGACTTCAAGTACCATGTGGAAGAGATTTGGAGAGAGTGGGCAGCCTTGCCTTGTCCCTGACTTCAGTGGGCTTGATTTAAGTTTCTCTTCAGTCATTTTGATGTTGACTATAGGCTTCTTGTATATTGTCTTTACTATGTTTAGGTATGTGTCTTGTATCCCTAATCATTTCAAGACTTTAAACTTGAATGGGTGTTGGATTTTGTCACATGCTTTTTCAACATCTAAGGATATGATCATGTGGCATTTCTTCTTAATTTTTTTTATATGGTGGATTACGTTGAAGGATTTCTATGTGTTGAACAAACCCTGTATGCCTGGGATGAAGCCTACTTGGTCATGGTAGATGATATATTTTATGTGTTCTTGGATTTGGTTAGCAAGTATAACATTGAATATTTTTGTGTCAATGTTCCTAAGAGAGATAGGTCTGAAGTTCTCTCTCTCTCTCTCTCCCTCTTTCTCTTTTGTTGGGTCTTTTTGTGGTTATGTATCCCTTACAGCATTTAACACCTCATTTAAAATTTCTACATGAATGATTTTTTATTTGTGTCTCTCTACCCATTCAGAAGGGAGGCTACTTACTCAATTTCCTTCTCTTTCAAAATAAATATTAATTTTGTGTATGCGTGCTCACAGTGTGTATGGAGGTCACTTCTTTAAATATTGTTGATGGAACTCAGGGGACCAGGTCAATGCCCTTACCCTCTGAACAAGCTTACTGCCCCTTCCTTTTTTGGCATAGAGTCTCATGTATCCCATATTCCCACACTGGACTCAAACTCACTATGTACTTGGAGAGGTCCATGAAATTCTGGTTTACCTGCCTCTACCTCTGGAGAACTGAGATTCCAAGGATGCACCACCACTTTCAGTTTATTCCCTACTGGGGATCAAATTGAGGTCTTCATGTATACTGGGCAAGTACCCTAACCAACTGAGGTACAGTCCTGGCTCCTGGTAGCTTTAATTCTAAAACATGGGGTAAGAGAAAAAAGTGGTGACTGTAACAGGAAATGCCATTTACTTTAGGAGAAGAGGATTATGGTCCCAGATAACCACTTTTTAGTTTATCATCTGAATTAATACATAATCAGACTTTCTTCCTACCTGCCTTGTTAATGTCTCAAATCAGCATGGAGCCTTCACTCACAGCACTGACAGCAAAAGAGAAAGAGAGACTCATTATGGGCCTGGTCTGGAGGCTGACATTTCAGAAAAAATAACTCCTCTATCTCTGTTCCCTCTAAACAATAAAGCCTTGAAGGATTGCACACATCCACCTGCTGATGTCTCTGCCTGAGGAGGCCTCACCCCTGCCCTAGTAACCAGGAAGATCAGTTTCTGCCTAGAGGGAAAGAAAAGTTTTCCCAGGGGAAGTAGAAGTAGGAGGCTAGGGCCCTGAGGTGTCAAAGAGGACATTGAGAAGCAGCATCAGAACAATGACCACAGCTACCAACTTCCACTACTGACCTTAAATTAGCTCCAATAGCCCACCTCAGAGTCAGCCTCTCTAGCTTGAAGAACTGAAGGGCAGGAAATGCCATGCACCAGCCTTCTTTCCAAAGAACAGCCAAGGCAGCACTGTCCTCTGTTGGTCCTAGAAGAGTATTACAAGGCTGGCTGGCAGGGGCAAGTCAGCCCTGGTTTTAGTTCCCAGTCTTGCAGACAAAACAGTAACAAAGGGGTATTAAGATGCAGGTGATGTGTCAGTAGTTACTTTAACAGAAATTGCCCCGACCCGCAGGACCTAGTTATTCGTGGGGGCGAATGGGGTCAATCCTGAAAAAGATGGGCAAGAGAGAGAAAGGACACAAGCAGACGGTTGCCGGTCAAGTGTCAGCTTTATTGAGCTTTGGTATTACTTTTAAAGCTCGGCTCTGACAGGGCGGGCAAGAGGGGTGAGAAAAGGCGGTTGTAGTGGAAAAATACCAAGACCCTTGGTGGTGAGGTGGGAAGTTCCCAAGACTAAGAAGGTGGGTTAAAGAGTTACAAGGCCCAAAGATAATATCGGTGGTCACGGATGTGTCCTAAAGCAAACAGTTTCTGGAACAATGGGTCATAAGAAACTATGGCCTGCTGACCTCTGGTGCTTATCTGGTGGGCCAGGCTCTTAGGAAGGTTCCCAGGGCTTAGTTCCCAACATCTCCTCCCTTTTATCTCTTTAAAATGAGGAGGCCATTTAGGATTCTCAATGAGCATAAAAAAGGCATTTTGGAAGAGCCAATTTGTATAGCCTACTCAGGGTTATCCACACAAGCAAGTTTTGGAGGCCGCGTTCCCCAAAGCAGGACTTCACCACCATTATCGACAGTCTATGCTACTTCTGGTGCAATGGGACAAAACCCTCAGAATGCTAGGGCCATAGACAGCGCATATCAACAAGTGCGGCGGGCACAAGTCCTCATTATGATTAGGGGCACAAACGGGGTCTGAGCCTGGTGGAAGGCAATGCTTGGCCGTTACCCGTCACTGGAGCAACCTCCTCTTATTGCGAGGCTGTCCTGTCTTAGGTTGGCAAAGACTGACTTGCACACAACCATCACTGACTTACCCGACCGAGCAGTTTGTGAAACTGTATTGCATTAACTCTCCTCAGAAAGAATGAGGGCCAACCCCGAGTTAAGAGCTACAAGACATTTGTTAAATATGTTTGAATTAATTTTAACGAAGATGGTCAGCCAATTGTGAGAATCATAAAGGGTCCAGATCTAGTTGGGAGAGCGGCCCCAGAACTTCCATCTTGGGCCAGGGGATATTAGGGTGGAGAAATCGAGGGGGCGGGAAGCTGGAGCATCAGGTGGAAGCTTCACAGCAGATTCTTCTTCTCCAGCCAGGCGATGGTAATGGACTCCGATAGGCTTGATTACGGAGCTTACCTGGTTCTTAACAAAGTTTGTGAGACGATTAAAGGCCCAGGGGCCAAAAGAGAGGAGCAATAATAGGCCCATGAGGGGGCCCAAGAGACTGGGAAGGAGGGTGGAAAGCCACGGAGAGGTGGCAAACCAATTTTGATACCAGGATTCTTGTTGTTCTCGAGCCTGTTTGCGTTCTTCTAGGCTCTTTTTGACCTTGTCTAAGCTGTTTTGTACCAATCCAGTCTTATCAGAATAAAAACAGCATTCCTCTTTAAGGGCGGCACAAAGGCCTCCCTCTTTTAGAAAAACTAAGTCAAGGCCTCGCTGGTTTTGAAGAACTACTTCGGAAAGGGAAGCCACAGAATCTTTAAGATTTTGAACTCCCTCTCGGAGTTCACTCAAGTCTTTGTCAATAGTCGATTGGAGCTGGGAGAAATGTTGTTGAGAGGTGACCATAGAGGCAATACCAGTTCCAGCTCCTGCGGCACTCAAGCCCAGAAGTACCGTAAGGGTAATAGCAGCTAGGGGCTCTCTTTTCTTTATAGGTATGCCATTATTATAGAAAAATAAAAAACTATCAGGGTCATGGACAAAAAATCAGGAAAGAATAACAACGACAACACAATAATCCTTTTTATCTATAAAATCCTTATTAATAATATAGGTAGTAAGTCCCGTGGCACAAGCAAGGTAAGTATTATTTGGGGCTTTTGCATATGTAGATGTTTGATTGACAACAATTGTCTGATTACAGACCGATTGTAATGGTCTCGGGGGAGCATGTTGGGCCCAACAAGGCAGTAGCCGAATCCCGAAACAGAACTAAGGGTAAGGCCTCCTTCAGGGGGGGCCTGCCAAAGTAAGTCAGCAGTTTCATTGGTGGGGACAGGGCTATATTTCATGGCTATCCCCTCCTAGAATGGTGGAGTAGGAGAAAAACAGATCCAACATTCATCATAGGCAGGGTTACTAAGTGACTAGAAATCACAGGATGGCCCACCAAGATGTGTTAATAATGGTAATTTGGAAAGTTCCTCAGAAGAGTTACTTAGGAAGCCCTGAGGGAGATTAGGATTTAAGGTATTTCAGGAAGATGATCTTATCTAAAGCTCCAGGTCAGCCAGGAATGCACTATTGTATCTGGGCAGTAGTCTGGTCAAGCAAGATGCCAAAATTTAGGGGGCAGCAAGGTACCAGAAGGTCCCCCTTTATTTTATTTTTACAAGGCCATAATCCCAAGGGAAGCATGCCTGTCTTAGGTGGGAATCTGGGGTCTTTAATCCTTGTTAAGCTCGTCACTGGATACATCAGCAGCAATTGGCTGAGCTCCTGTCTTACGTGGCAAAAAAAAGGGGGGAACAGAAGACCACTATGGATTCTTTTACCCATCACTGGCTAACTGGTTTAGCTCCCTGGGATGATTAGCATTAGGCCTATTCATAGTCTTGGCTGACCATCTCTAGCCTTTGATAGTGCACCTGGATGGGGTGTACCTTTAGGGCCTCAATCTGCTGTTTAATAGAAGCCATAATTGTATTGAAAAGAACAGGTCCTATTGAAAGAATTATCAATAAGATAAGCAGGGGACCAAGGAAAGGAAGGAGATAGGGAAGGATCCCATTCCTGTGCTGCTTAAGTCCACCATGAACATATATCAGCTGGAGGCAAAGGATCACAGTCCATGGAAACAGTTGTTTTTCTTCAATCATTTCTGTAAAGAGATATAAAAGGAATATGGTCTCAGGGTAATTTTTTACCCTGTACTGATGAGTGTTATTATTATTATCTATATGCTTTACTAATGGCAACCATCTGGCTGCATCTATCTCTTTAGAATTGATGCAAACTGCTAAGCCACAGAGGAGGACTTTGTAGCCAGTCCTGAAGATACTTGATAAAACAGGGTCAGATGAAAGGGGAGGAGGTCCTCCCCTATCAGTGGACTTGGAAAGGGGCAGGGAGGAGATGAGGGAGGGAGGGTAGGATTGGGAGGGAATGAGGGAGTGGGATACAGCTGGGATACAAAGTTAATAAACTATAACTAATATTAAAAAAGAAAAAATGCCCCGTATCAGGACAGGACCTGGACCATGCCATTTGTTGTCCAAAGGATCTTTCCATAGGACAGTAGCAAACTGTCTTTCTGTATCCATATGCCAGAAACATTCCACAGCTGAATGTCCATATTTTCGAGTTTCAGGCCCTTGTTAATTAAAGTGTTAATTAAAGCCTCACAGTACTTTTCCAGAGTACGGAAGAACGTAACCGCCCCAGACCCTGGTCCTCTGCTCGGGCAGAGATAAGGAAGTGAGCAAGCAAAGACCTCCACTATGCAAAGAAGAATGACCAGATCTATGCTTGAGAGATAACATCACCTAGCAATCAACCCAAATGGACTCAATTCTTCTCCTGAAGAGCCCCCTGACCTTCTCTCAGGCTTGCTCCTCAGAGAAGACACAGGTTGAATAATTGCTCTTCCATCTTTGGTTGTAGCCACATTCCCACTAGCAGGAGATTCTGAACGTGAATTAAAGATCAGATATTCCTCAGGTGTCTGGCCAGGTCTGACCAGACGTGAAAGTCAGCTACCTAATACCTCATCCAATTATGAGTAGCCAGTAACCCCTGAACTTCCCTGTGCCTCATTCCCTACCTGAGGCTTATGTCTCTGGGGGCCCGCTCTTAAAATTTTGAAAACATATTTTTAACATAGCCAGGGCCATTATCTGTTTTACGTTGTGTTGGAAGTTTTAATATAGCAATTGCTGACAACGTATGAGCAATAACATTTTTTCAAGCTTTACCAGTTTGGAGTGTGGAAAATATAAACCCACTATAAGTGTCAACAAAAACATGAACATATTTTAAATTACCAAATTTAGGAATATGTGTAACATCCACTTGCCAAATAACATTAGGTACAAGGCCACAGGGATTGACCCCAAGATGGGAAGTAGGCAAAAGGACAACACAAGGACGACACTGTTTAAACAAGTCAGCTTTATAATTACCTTAGTTAAAGGTCCTGGAAGGTTAGAATGAGCTTGCAAATGTCCAATGTAAAAGGAAAAGGTTTTTTTTTTTGTATCAAATTTTGAATTTGTAAAAATAATTTTAGCAGGAGAAGATGTTTAAATTTAATTTGCAGTCTCTAACCTAGGCAAAGACTAAGCTACATAGGCACTATCTGTAAAAATGTTTAAAGACTGTTTATTAAAACTTTAAAACACAGTCAATACTGCAGGTAACCCTGTTATTTGCACAGATGTGCTAGACACTTGAAAAGATGCATCAACAGGTTGGACTTTGTCATAATAAGCTTACATATGTTAAAATGCCATATTTATTAGATCTTTGACAAGATTGAGGGCCAGCATATCTGAGTTTCTGTTTTTATCATCTGCTCTAAACTATGTCCTATAAAAGAGAATGCTATCTAGAACTATATTTTAAGTAGATTTATAAAGTCAACTTTAGTTACCTATCTTAGGCTTAACCTTAAAAAAACTAGACAAAGACACTAGGTTTAGCTCAACATCTTAACCAACTGTAGTTGTTAGCATAACTTTAAATCTGCTCTTTCTGAACTAAAATTAAAGCAAACCTTTTAATCAGATACAGTTTATAGAGAGGCTAGTAAATATTGCTGCTCCTACCACTTGTATTGAAATTGAACAGTAAAAGTTTGGCATTTAGCACTAATCAGATGACTGAACATACCTCAGACCAAAAAAAATAAAATGATCGTAAATTCATGGCTTTACCCTCTTTATCTTTGGACCAGCATGGCGGCTGGCCACGTGTAACTGAACTCAGCTGTAAGCCCCGAACAAATATGGCGGCAAAACTACAGCTCCACACACTCTCTATCCCTGAATGATCATGGTGGCTAGCCACGTGTACAATCCCCAAAACCAAAAGTTCAGGTCATCTTTGATCTTTGGCTATATATGGAGCTCAAATAAGTTTTAGAACCAACTGCATAACAGAACAATACAAAACACTCTTAAACTGTATAAATTATTTTAGCCATACCAAACCTATTAGCCAGAATTTTTTTTTCCCTTAAAAGAGCATAAGAAAACATTTTGCAATGAGGAATTGCCAGCCTTTTAAATGAATTATAACAATACAGTTTTTGTTCTCTGGTTACATACATTTATTAACCTTTTGCAACGTTCTATATACCTTCAGGTTCCTAGCTTTCTTTTTCTGGCTTAACCAGACATGCTTGCTTTTTTGCTCTCTCTTGCTTTTTTAGACAACATAAAAACTCTCATCAAATTCCTTTCCATCCTAACATGATCCTGCTGGAGCCCAGTGTCCACAGTTTGCTTTTTATAGGCAAAGCAAAAACAAATTACATTATTACAGAAAGTTGTGAAACTGCCAAATATATATATATATATATATATATATATATATATATATATATATATATATATATTAACTTCCCTGTAGCAGACAAGATGGTCCAAGGTCACATAAACTCTAGGGAACTTTAGAACAAGTTTTAAGGAACTTGGTGAAACTTCCTCTTTTCTTTGTCTCAAGGTAAAGAACAGGGTGGAAACGTTTTTCCATAAGGCAGCTTAACAAACAGCTCTCCATACGATACATTTTAAAAACTGCAATGTTTTCAATTAGGACAATCAATATGGCAGGGTTTTATTTTGTAAAATTAATAAATACCCAAAATTATTGTCATACCCAAATGCCTGATAAACTTTAAACTTTTTATTATAGCCTTAAACATTTAAGCATTTTTTTTAAAACCCTTTTTTGTGATATCAAAACAAAGTATCCCTTTTGTAGGAGAGAAGTCACAAGGCATAACCATAATTTTAAAAGTCAAAACCAGATTTTAAAACCAGAATCTACCAGTATAAACAATTTAATTTTTAAAACCAATACCAATTTAAAATAACTCATCCTTTTAACCTAGAAGGAAATGAAAATTATCTGACTAAGGTTTCCTTTTTTTTTTTTTTTTTTTTTTCATACCAAGATGGTGGTTACATTGTAAACCATAGGCACACACTTTAGACATACACACAAAAAAATACTGCGCAGAGACATTCAGACAAAAAAAAAAAAAAAAACATTAACCAGCTGGCCAAATTTATTGAAAATGCTGATGAAGTTAGGGGCGTCCCCCTGAACTTTGGCAGCTGTGACCACCTGGATCACGTCTTGCTGCCCAGATACAGACACCTTGAGCTCAGGAATTTTAAGAACAGAGGACAGAAAATACTACATGCACAAACATTGCACAGAAACATTTAGACACAAAAAACTAAACACAGAGACAAAGACAAAAAACAACTGCGGTACCTGCTTTTTAAACATTTAAGTATGTAAAGAGAGAGCATAACCATGATTTTAAGTCAGAACTAGAAAAATTCAGAATTTATCAGTAAACACAATTTAATCTTTAAAACTAGAAGTGGCTCCATCTCTCTGGTTTCTGTTCGAGAGCTGGCTGAAGCTGACACTGGCTGAAGCTGGTGGGAGGGGGCAGTGTAAATTGCAGTCCTGCTAAGCTCTGCTGCTGGCAGAGGCAGATCTTAGGCCTCTGAGGGTTTGGGCGTTCTCATCCACCCAGTTCTCTGCAAGCCTGGCCCTCGGTAGGGGAGTGGGAATGAGACAAGTAGAGTCTCCATTCCTCCTGCTCACCGTGCTATGGCTCCGATCCATGCCCTTTGCTCCAGCCCACTTGGGGGTCTTTTTTGGGAAAAACAGGAAAAGCTAGGGAATTAACAGTAATGACGGGGGAAAATTATTATCTTTATCTCGACCTCTTTCTCTAAGGTCCTCGAGAGGGCAGGCTCCAACCTGATCCCACTTTTCGGCCTATCTCTGGCCCAACAATAGCAAACCATGGACAAATGTCCGACACAAAAACAAAGAACTTAATTAAATCCTTTTTCTTTTAAACCATATTCCTCTCTCCCTGAAAGAAGTCTTTAAATCCTTTACAAAAGCAGCTTCTTTAGACAAAGAATGGCCCATTTTGATAGGACAGAAATGTAAAGCTTGCCAGGTCATGTAGTCTCTCCGGGTCAGAGGGAGCTGATCACGCTTGTGTCGTTTCAAAGGCCTTCTTCCTTGCTTCACGGTCCGTCAGGAGAGACCCGTACTTCGAGTCCTCACATTGGGTGCCACTCTGCCCCGACCCGCGGGACCTAGTTATTCGTGGGGGCAAAGGGGATCAATCCTGAAAAAGATGGGCGAGAGAGAGAAAGGACACAAGCAGACGGTTGCCGGTCAAGTGTCAGCTTTATTGAGCTTTGGTATTTCTTTTAAAGCTCAGCTCTGACAGGGCGGGGGAGAGGGGTGAGAAAAGGGGAGTAGTAGTGGAAAAATACCAAGACCCTTGGTGGGGAGGTGGGAAGTTCCCAAGACTAAGAAGGTGGGTTAAAGAGTTACAAGGCCCAAAGATAATATCGGTGGTCACGGATGTGTCCCAAAGCAAATAGTTTCTGGAACAATGGGTCGTAAGAAACTATGGCCTGCTAGCGTCCGGTGCTTATGTGGTGGGCCAGGCTCTTAGGAAGGGTCCCAGGGCTTAGTTCCCAACAAGAAATAATGTGGGCCCAAGCCAGGTACCTCAGCTCAGAGAGCAGAACTGAATGATCAGGTGGAAAAAAGAAACATCCACCATCATACATAAGAAGAGTCATCATACTTTTACTACAGTGCATGTCTATGGTATGATCTATAGAGAAAGAGGACTTCTCAAGGAGAAAACAAGTCTAGGCTTTCCTGTCATTCTCCATTTGGCAAGGGACTGGATTTCAGCTGGGATCCTGGAACTCAGCTTCCAGATGAAATTTGGGGTTCCATTTCACTCAGGGGTAGCTAGAGCATCTTAGGGTGAGGTCTGAGTGCTCTAAGGGGTGTGGAAAAGTTTTTCCATAAGAGTTACAGTTTAGCTCTTTTAGCATGAGGTCACCAGTGTCAGTAGAAGTCGGCTCTCCAAAACCTGTGCCAGATACCAAAGCATTACAACTCCTGGTCAAGTTGCTACACTCAGCAAAACAGGTGTGGGCCAGACTTTAGGCCCTGTCTGTTTGCAGCCAAACACAGGCCCAACGATCCCAAACCGAGTTTGATGCAATCAAGAGGATTCGGTGTAAAATAAATGAAGAATCTTGTCAGGTCTTGAATTGAAAAACTTTGGCGTTGGGCACCTTTATGCATATGAAATCAAAGGCAATATAAACTCTTGGCAGAGGGAGGGATTTCAAGAGTGAATGTGTTTGATTCGCTGGAATCAGTGTTAGGATTGTGCAGAAGAGTCATTTGACCAATTCTTAAATCACACAGGTGACTTGATCCATCTCTTTAAGTTTTCTTAATGAAAGGGGGAAGGGTCACAGAGACTATCTCTGGGCAGGCTAGGAAAGAGAAAGAGAGAGAGAGAGAGAGAGAGAGAGAGAGAGAGAGAGAGAGAGAGAGAGAGAGGAGTACGAGTTCTTTTATCAGGTGACTCAGACCTTGTGCAGGTGGTAGCAGGTGGTCCACAGGTGGACTCACAGATGCCTGATGCCCCATTTGTCAGGTCCCTTAGGGACTGGCCATAGAGATGTCTGCTTACACATCCCCACATTCAGGAAGTCAGGGATACCTAAATGGTCCTATCACAAGAAGGAAAATACAGTACTTAAATATCCTATGGGGGAGATCTCCAAGTACAATTGAATGTCACTGCTGGACTAAGGTTCTGAGCAGGGTGGGACATTTTTAGGTATTCCAAGATGCTTGTTAGAGCACTTTCCTTATCAAGGGAAGGTTTGGCCTGTAATGGGTCCTGAAGGACATGTGACCTCATTTCAAGACCTAGAGTTACTAAGATCAGGGGAGACATTTCAGAACCCTGCTGAGAAAAAGGATTCTATACTCATAGATGAAGTGCAAATGATTGTCTATCCAGAGATGACAGAATTCATCCTTATCCAGCAGAGTCCCACAACTTACTAGAAGATACTTGGCTTCCCCTACAAATTGCTCTCCTCCATTGTCAGTTTGTTGGCCTGGCTGACAGACAAATGACCTAAGACCTGTGGGTCCTATTGAAATTCTGGTGACATACCACAACCTGGTATTGTCTGAGAGTCTATGGTACAACCAAGAAGAGCTAGGGGATGGGGGGTGTGTGAAAGAATAGATGCCTGAGCCATATAGGCTGATGGAGGAGAGGGAGAGATCATTCTCCCACCATTTGTTGAAGATGCTATCTTTTTTCATTGTATGGTTTTGGCATCTTTATTAAAATCAGGTGTCCATAGATGTGTGCGATTATTTCTGCGTCTTCCATTTGATTCTATTGATCAACCAGTCTGTTTCTATGCCAATATCATGCAGTTTTAATTATTGTTGCTCTATAGGTATAGCTTGAGATCAGGGATGGAAATACCTCCAGGAGATATGTTTGTTTTTAGAAGCCTGCTTCTGGGTTACCTAGCAACCTATGATGTCATCATGTGTCTGCTGCCATGTAGCAACACCTGGCAACGTGGTCAAGTTGCTCCTTAAAAGAGTCAATCAGCCACTTTGTCCCTCCGTTGCCCTCTTGCCCTCTCCTTCTCTTATTGTCTTACTCTCCTGTTCTCTCCCCTTTCTCTGTCAGGGCACTCCTTTCTCTTCCTTCTATCATGTCTTCTCTCCTTCTCTCTCACTCTCTGTCTCCATCTAATAAACCTCTTTCATATGAAATCTGTTGTGCACTTCATCATTTCATTGATCCTAACATTACTGCATTGGAAAAGGCTCACCTGGTAGTCCCTGGTTTGTTATACCAGGGACACTTAATCAGACCATGATGCTGGCAACAGATCTTTTTCTTTCTTCTACCTATCCCTAATCTCCGCTCAACCATATATGACTTAAAACTTACACATTCCTTCCACTGCCCTGTGCTTACCACACACACCTGTCCCTCTGCTCATGGCTGCTCAGACTCAGCATCCTGTCATGTGCTCTGAGCACCGCAGACATGGTGGACACTCACGCTGTACCAAAATCAGCTAGATCAGCTAAAAGGCTCAGGCCAGAGGCTGAAACTGCTGCTTCAGACACAGACAAAGCCTGCTTCTAAACTATTGCAGTTAGGTAAGCAATTGCTGGGGACCCTGCACACACACAGATTGGTGTAGATTGTGCCACTTCCTCTGGCCCAAGGGGGAGGTTTTAAATCTCCCATGGAACACCTGCCACCAGAGGAGGCATACAGAAGAGGGTTTTCAGTTGCACAGACTTCTGATCAGCCACGCCATATGCATGCAGAGTTTCAAACTCTGCCGAGACAGCCTTGCCACATGCAAGCACCTGGTCTCGTATGCTGCTATGGTGTCACACCACACATGGATAACCAGCATGGTGATTTTAGGATAAGTAGGGTCGAGCCACAGCTTCACTGCCATCTCCACTAAGGCTAAGGGCATGGTTTCACCACTATCCTAACTTAGGCAGTCGTATGATTGGCAGCTCTCAGAGTTATAAAAACAAACAAGAAAACTCTGTGGTTTCCCCACTGCCAGCTGCTTTTACTACTACTCTGTTTCTGTCCCACTCTTTTCAGAGCTGCAAAACTGCAGTCTCTTGTAGACCCTAAAAGGCCACTGAGCACCTTACTCCATTCTAAAGCTACCTATCTGGCCCTATGCTGGAGCCAGCCAGCAGAGTCGAATGGTTCTTGAGTCGGGAGTGAGGATTAAAATTAATAAAATAACACACAGCACACAGGAGGCTTTTTTAAGAAGGTCCGGACTCGACAGCCACAGCAAAAAGCCACCTTAGCAGCAACCTCAAGGCTCTAGCAGCAACTCTCCTACCTTCAACTGCTGGCCTGTGTTTTTATTGTAGAGTTTTTAAGCCAGAGTAGAAACATCTCAGAACAATGGGTTAATTTCTGTGAGGAGCCTGAGGAAGAGGTGTGATCCTCACAAGCTATCCCACATGCTGTCACAAACAAAAGGAGATGGACTTGCAAATTCTACCCTGACTAGTAAAGGCCTGGTAAAAACAGTCTCTCTGCTGAGATTTAAATATCAAAGCAGCTGCCAGAGGCATGGCTCCCAACACCCCTATCCTTTCTTTCAGATGAGATTCCCTCTATGAGAACTCTGCCTTACTCTTGATAAAGCCCTTGTACCAGGCACCAAGGTTCTAGGGCTGGGCCAGGATAAGCCCATGACCTGCTGTGTTACTTGATTGAGTAGCCACATGGTCCATTTCCATTTCCCTTTTCATAATCACAGGAAAGGCTTCATTATACTCTCTCCTCTTAGGGAAACCTTTGGCTCCTACACCTATATTTGCCCTACTCAAATGTCTTATATCCAGTAATACCAGGAAAATTAAGAGCGATCTGTGAAGAAGGAAACTGTTCCCTATGGCTCTTTCCTCAAAGTCTTGTCTGTTTCTCTCTGCCTGCTATCTCACCCACAATGTTCTCTGGATTCTTTTTATACTCTCAAAAAAATCTTAAAATTAAACTGTAAACCTTAAGGTGACCACATGGCATGGAGAATTTTAATCATAATTAATTCTCTGTTCATTTTATCTCTGTTTAGACTAGGACAGCAACAATTCTCATTTTACATTGGTATGGATTTTTATAAAAATCCAAAGTTACATTTTACAATATATATGATTCAAAACTGGTTCAAAATAACTTTTACATGATGCTAAAATTTTGAAGTTATTAAAGTCTATTCAAATTAAGGTAATTTAAAAATATCCATCCAACTGCCTATGTCTGTATCAATTCCTGAATTAATACATGCTGTTCCCCTTGCCATGAGCTGCCTATGGTCCAGGTTCACCACTAGTCTTTCTTACTAATAGGTTTGCTATAATAAATTCAAATGTAATTTTAAAATTGCTTTACACTGTTCTACTATATTGTTGGTTTTAAAACTCATAAATCAGGGATTACTATGTACAAGTTTTCAATGGACTCTAAATTAAGATCTATTAATTTTAGAAGAGTTATTTATGTTAAAACTTGATCATTGTGCTATAACTTCACTATCAAAAGGTGAAAATATGCTTGGTCTACATAACTAAAAATGGTAACATTATGAATCTATGGTATAGCCTTAGACTTTTATAAACTATGAACGTTTATATATAGTAAATCAAACAAACTATTATGCTCTCACTTTAATGGACTATATTTATGACTTTTAAGCCTCCAACTTAACAGGTTCAAAACCTAAAGTCCTAATATTTAATGGTTGAGAAATACAAATTTATAGCCAGTCATCTCATAGATGATCAAGTCCTTTCACATGTTCAAAAATGTATTTATAGTGTTATAGATGCAGACACAGTCTCGCTGCTTACCTAATTTAAGAGCTGAGGATTTTCCCTGAGTCACCATACAGGAGTTGGTTTAAATAATAAGAGAGGAGTCTTCCCATCAGGCTCATCTGCATCAAAAACTATGCTCTAGACCTTGGCTGCTTCTCTGAGGCTGTTGGTATTCCCTCACAGAAAGCAAGAAGTCTGCAATGGCCCACCCCACCGGGCTATAGCCTAAAGTCAACTCTGCCAGCTAGCTATTTCAAAAGTAGCCAAAGGGGACACTGGTCCCACGGCTGCCCCAACAAGCCACACACTGCCTCCTGGCAGACTGGCTTTTGGAAGTCAAAATGTTCCCATTGCAGGCTTGTCCTCTGTGCCCAGCCATGGAAGCTCAACCAGCACAAGGGCTACAGACAGTTCCAGCTTTCGAGCTCCTTGGCCTGATTCAGTGACTTCTACCACCATCGCCCAGCCCAGAGTAACATTGCAGGTCTGTTTTGGCCTCACACTGAGGCCCCACAGACATATTGCCAACTTCTGTCTTGGGGGACTTCAGATGCCTTCTCAGTCCTCTTCATATGAAGGAGACTAGGTCTGAATCCTGAGTCCTAGAGTTGCTATTGTCAGGCCTAGACACAATATGTATTGCTGCCAGACTCAAGAAACAAACCTCAGATGGAACCTTTTACCATACCTCTAGCTAAAGAACAATAAACATTCAACACAGTTTCACCTATGTCTCATAGTAAATAACTAGATACAAAGGCCTAAGGAAAATGTTGTTTTAGGGTCTTAAAATGATGTAAGGCTGGAAATGCAAGTTATAAAGGTTGCAATGTCTAAGATGATTTTATCCTAAATAGATAAAAATGCTTACTATTTCCTCCTGTTCCTATGCTACTGTTATATAGACTGTCCAGACCTTTGGCCTTTATCAATAGAATTCTGATTTATTAATCTACTTCTACTACAAAAACATTCCACTATACCAGCTACTATCATGTTTCCAAGCTCAAGATTGAGAATCTCCTTTAACTCTCCATAATGTGTAATCATACTAAAGATTAAGATCAAGTGAGCTTTTGTCCTTTCTAATTCATGAAAGCCTTCTGCCTTTTCAGAGCTCACCTTAAAGAATGTTTATTCTCTGAACACCAATGTGTATGTCTACTGCCTTTTCTGCAATGTGTATTTCAGTGTAGATTACAATTGTGATGCTAACATGTCTAAAGTTTTATCTCCTTTTTAAACCTTAAAAGTAATTTTTGGAAACTGCAGGGAATCCACCTGACTCCACCTCTCAGGTCATTTAAGCTCAGATAAGTACTGCACCTATTGCCTATCTCAGAGGGTGGGATTCCTCCCCTTTCCCTGGTTTTGGGACTTCGCCTTCCTGGCTACTTGATTGCTACATTCCTATATCAAACAAGCACTGATTGGTGAGACTTTCCTTTTGGTTGGCATTAATTCCTGGCTACTTGACTGCTACAATTGTAACCCAACACCAGCCGATTGATGAACCTTCTTTCTGGTTGGCACAGATGCTTCCTACTGCTCTCACCATCCTACATCCAAACCCTTCATCTAGGCCCTCCTTCTCCCTTGGTAAGATTTTCCCTCTAACTCTGACAAGCTGTTGGGACAGATTGTTCTAAACTCCTGAGTCAAACCTTGCTGTCGGGATTCCTTCACAAGTCACTGTCTGCTACTTGCCCAATGGGAATAGTCCATTCATCTATTCCTACAGATTCTCCTCTGGGATGTCTTCTGGAGAATTTCAGATTTCTACACTTAGTGCCTCTATTAATGGCCTCTAAGCTTACACAGTTCTGTAAACAAACTTGGCCTCCCTTTCCTTAGATGACAGATACAAAGCAAAACCTTTTTGATTACTGCCAGAGACTGGGTAAATGGAAGCTACCTCGGGTAAATGGAGGTTTCCATGTTCAAGTCTCTTTGACCCAAAACCTTCACTGCTGTTTGTTCTCACAAAACTTTTAAACATACACCTTAAGGAATTTTCTCCATATCCCACTTAACTTTGTCTTCTGCCTATAAATATATTCCAATATCCTGCCTGACCTAGGTGTTTCCTATATGTATAACAGAGCCAAAGCAGCTATCACAAGTGTTCCAGTCTGACCTCACAGACACCCATCAAGCCGGACCTGCACTTTCTGTCCCAGCCATCGATATTCTCACAGACCCTGGAGAGCATCTAAACAGCCTGTTCTTCCTGGACGTGGCCACCATTTCAGCATTTTGATCTCCCTATAGAGTACCCAGAATCAGCAGGAAGTAGGCAGAAAAGACTCTATGCCAGTTATTCACTTATTACTAACAAAAGTCTAGAATCGTGTGCTTCAGGCCCAGGACAAGTAGCTCCAGGTTCTCCCACCATTCTTCAGTCCCTACCTGCTGCTTTGTGTGGCTAGGAACTCTATACTGGCAATCCTTTACCATGAACTTTCCAAGACAGGGGCTTCCCCTCCTCCTCTTGACCATGTAATCTTGACCACGTAACATTTTGTTGCTATTGTTTTGTTTTTTTTTTTTCTCTTTCTCCCTTAGGCCCTTGCATGGAAACCAAGAGCTGCTTCCAATTAACCTACATTTATGTACTTTAACTTGCCTTATGGGAGAATCAGTCCCAGCTCCTCATATTTATTTATAGAAAAAGGGAGGGATGTTAGTATTTAGGCAGCTTGCTTCTGGGTTGCCTAGCAACGTATGATGTCATCATGTGTCACCCACCAGGCATGGTTAAGTTTCTGCTTAAAAGGTTCAACCCACCACTTTGTTAGCCTCTTGCCTTATTGCCCTCTTGCTCTCTTGCTCTCCTATCCTCTCCCATTTCTCTGTCATGGGACTCCCTTCCTCCTTCCCCCTATCATGTCTTTCTCTCTCTCTCTCTCTCTCTCTCTCTCTCTCTCTCTCTCTCTCTCTCTTCTTTCTCTCTTCATCTCCATCTAATAAAACTAAGAATAATAGGAATACAGGAAAAAGAAGATTCCCTGCTCCAAGGCCCAGAACATATTTTCAATAAAATCATTGAAGAAAATTTCCTTAACTTAAAGGAGAGGTCAATAAGAATACAAGAGGCCAACAGAACACCCAATAAATTCGAACAGTTATTATTATTATTTTTTTTAGAAAACAGTCTTAAATTAGATTTGCTCTACAAGTAGGAGGTTTTCCTTGCATTAGTGTCTAAGCATCATGTGTGTGCCTGTTGCCCTTACAGGTTCGAGGTTGGCATTGTCTTCCCTGGAACTAGAGTTATTGGTAGTTGTGAATGACTGTATAGGTAATGGTAATCGAATCCAAGATTTTATAAGAACAAGTAATTTTAAAATGTTTTATTTTATATTTAAGACAGGCTTTCTCTGTAGCCTTGCCTGTCCTTGGCACACATGTAGACCAGCCTGTCTTGGAACTCACAGAGATCTGTTTGCTGTTGCTTTACTGACTGCTGGGGATACAGGCATAGGCCACCATGCACAGCCCCACATTGAATTTTTATTTTTTAGGATGAAGCTTTTACTTTATTTTGCAGGTGGGATCATGGGTTCCCAGACAAAAGGGAGATTTAAATAGCTGGAACTAGAGAGGCATTACAGAATCTTTTGTGTCTGGCTCAAGACCCATTTTTAAGTGTAATTGTTTTATTTCCTTTGCATATAAGGGATTTTCCTTGTGTTCCTGCCAGTGCACCATGAGTTTGCATGGTAACTGATTTTGGAAAGCTGCATGGAATCCCTGAAACTGAAGTTACCAGTGGTTGTGAGCCAGTGTATGGCTGTTGGGAATTGAAGCCAGTTTCTCCAAAACAACAGGTCTATTTTAATGATTTCTTTTTCTGATTAGGCTTTCTGATACAGGGATTCTCTGTAGGCTTGGTTGACCTATGCTCACTTTGTAAACCAGAATGGCCTTGAACTCACATGAGTCTGCCTACCTGTTCCTCCCCCACATGGTGGGATTACAGGTAGCAGCCACCATGGACAGCCTAACTTTCATATTTGGTTTGTAAAGAAACAAGATTTTACTTTGTTGTCCATGTGGGCACCTGGGATCCCAGACACAAGAGATGCTTTGTTCTGAGCTTCTGTAGTCTCTGGCAATGAGGAGGCACATCCGTGTCCTTTGTGTCTGGCTCAAGACCTTAAACATACATGTTAATATTTTAATTTACATTTGTGTTACATGTATGAGGTTTTGCTTGGCTTTGTGTCTGTGTACTATGTGTGCGCCTTGTGCCTTTAGAGGTTGGAAGAAGGCATTGTCTTCCCTGAAACTGGAGGTACAGGTAGTTCTGAGCCACTGGATGGGTGCTGGCAGTTGAACTCCAGTCCTTATAAGAACAAGTGATTTGGGGCTGGAGAGATGGCTCAGAGTTGAAGAGCACTGCTTGCTCTTCCCAAGGTCCTGAGCTCAGTTCCCTGCAATCAAGGGGTGGCAATGAAAAATGTATAAAGAGATCTGGTGCCCTCTTGTTGCTCTCAGGTGTACATGCAGGCAAAAAATAAATACAAAAAATATTTATGTAATCAAATAAGTAATCTTACAAAAAGTAAGAATAAAAACAAAACACTGAAATTAAATTAAAACAAACAACTTACAAAAAATTTCACCAGATTTAATTCACTTTATTTTTCTTATATAAAAACCCTTATGTGGTAGCCACAGCTAGAGCCTGAGGCCTCTAAACAGAGACTGTGGTGTGGGTTTTCACAAGAAGATCAGTGAATTCCAGATAAGGACTCTTGGTGAACACAGAGGTCAGGGGTGAGATGGCTGATGAGATAGTGCCCTGTTGCTTAGGTTTTGACCAGCTCTTAAAAACTAAACAGAGAAGGGGGTTGTTAGAGAGGGTTAGCCGCAATATCCGGCTTGGGTATAGCTCTCTATTGAAATGGTGCCCTTCTGTGAGAAGTAGCATCAAAACAGGGATGTCCAATTCTAGAAGCACTGGAGCAGGTATCTCAAAGTCATGGTTAGAAAATTCAGAAACGTTGTTACGGGCATTCCTGAGAGGTGGGAACCCAAAAAGGCGGGAATATGTCCTCTACTCCCATGGTGCCTAGGGGCTTGGCCCTATTAAAGTTGCTGCCTGCACACATCCCTTGCTGGCTCGCCAGAGGAGCGGAGGAGCAGGGGGTGGCTGGGATCTGAGCCAGACACGCGCACAGGCAGGTGTGTATAGGTTGGGCTAAGGGGGCCTGGTCTCCTTTGAGTGTCGCGAGTGTAACTAGAGACACCCCTTTGGAGTAGCCGGGTTCCGTGTCAGCAACTGGGATCAGGAGGACTGAGATCCGGTAAGGCACTTCCCCTTACAGAGAAAAAGGGTCGTGGTGGCCTGAATCGGGGCCGAGGCTGTCAGCAACCTGCAGAAGGCCCTGGGATGGATGCAGGCGCTGCCGAAAACAACAAACGGCCAGGATTCTGATGGTGTTAGGGGCAGGACAAGGACGTCACAGAGGACCATAGAAACCGAGGGGGGGTGATAGCGAGGAGAAGAGAGCTGCTGGGAACATGGCAGCTGTGAACCCTGAACCCAGGGACTGGCGGTGTAGAAGGTTCCAATGTTTGGCCATTACCAGGGGAACCAGGCGGCTTCAGGCAGTGCTGTTCCTCACAGAGGGAGCACAGGAAGCAGGGAGGGTAGTAGGAAGAGGAGGTTGGGTCCGGGACAGGGGACAAGGGTGGACAGGGGCCTAGCCTTCGGGCTAGGCTTCATGGGCTGTGGGAGAATGGTCTGCACGTCTGTGGGATGTCCCAAGGGGGTAGGAGAAGGTTGCTGTGCTGGGAGGACTAGCTAGTAACATGGGGCTTAGGATTGCTAAAGAGGGGGGCTTGTGTGGCCGAGGGGAGACTAATGGCCACCATGGGCAGGATATTAGTTTATGGCCCAGCAGGAGGGATGGGTCTCAAAGCCTGATTGGTGGAAGCTCCCAGAGGTCCAAAAGGCAAAGCTCCAGTTTTATTTCTAGAAGATGCCAGGTACTTGAGACACTACTTTAAGGGGGCTGGTTTATGCGGGCTGACAGATGGGGCTGTGGAGCCAGGGCTGGGCTTATGGTTGGGGGTAGTGTGGGCATGAGGACGGTGGTGGGACATGGCAGAGCCAGACAGGGTAGGTGGGAGAATGGGGTGGGGCATGGCTCGTGGGGAGTTGTGGCCTGAGGTGGGAAATATTACTGGACTCTTGTGAGAGCTCCTGGCTGAATGGCCAATGGGAAGGTGAGGGGGCTTTTGCTTAGTGGAAGGCCAGCAGCCTCCTTTGTTGAGTCCTGGTGTAGCTCATTCCAAAGGACTGGGCCAGACCAGGCCACCAGTCCTGGCAGTTGGAACTGCAGGGAGAGTTTGGCTGTGGGTACGAGGTTTGGAGAGCAGCTTTCAGGAGAATAGGGGTTGAACAATTAATAATTAAACACTAACGATGTCGACAGAAAGCTGGAGGTTAAATTGAGGGCTGTACTTGTATTTACACCTCACTAATGTGATATTTAAAGTAAATAAAGGGCCTACTACAGGCTTTTCACTTTTTTAAAAATATTTTCTAGATAAAATTTTCCTGTGTAGCTCAGGCTTTGAACTCACTCTATAGACCAGGCTGTCCTCAAACTCAGAGATTGCCCTGTCTCTGCCTTCTGATTCATTCATTTATTTATTTTTTTTTTGAGACAGGGCTTCTCTGTTTAACTTTGTCTCTCCTGGAACTCACTCTGTAGACCAGGTTGCTTTGAACTCAGAGATCTACCTGTCCCTACCTCCTGAGTGCTGGGATTCAAGTTGTAAACCACCAATGGGCATATTGTTTTGTAAAACTAAGACTTGCTTTGTAGCCCAGACTGGCCTTGAACTTGGAATCCTTCTGCTTTTACATTCCCTGTTTTGGGGTTTCAGGTCTGAAACACTATTCCCTATTTTCTCAATTAATTTAAAAAACATAGGGTACATTTGCTTATTTTTTGTGTGTGGACATGCAAGTGCCATGGTAGGTGTATAGAGATCAGAGATTAGACAACTTGCAGCAATTGGTTTTCTCCTTTTACTATGTAGGTCCACGGGATAAAATTCAGATTGTTAGGTTTGCTGGCAATCACATCTCAATGATGAGCCATTTCACCTGTATTGATCTTGGTTAGTCTTAAATATGAATTATACAGAAACAAGAATCTTAGGCTCTAGAATTCCACACCACTATACATCTCTATTAGTAGGCAGAAGCTCATAATTACATGAAGCACACAATACCTTATTAAGTATGAGTAACTTCTAGAGAGTCACTCTGATGAAATTCATGCCTACTGTTATATGACTTCCACTCCATTCTTGATAGCACTTAGCTCCAATCAAGACATATATCTATATATGCAATCATATATGTAGACATATATAGACAGCCAGACAGATAGAATTAAAAACAAAAATTGTTTTTCAAAGACAAGTACATATAGGGGCTGAGATGTAGCTCAGTTGGTGGAGTATTTGCCTAGCCTGCATCAAACTCGGTTCAGACACCAACACAGCATAAATCAATGGCAGACACACTGCTGTGAATCCCAGCTCTCAGATGGGAGAGTCAGGAGAATAAAAAGTTCAAGGTCACCTTCCACTACATGGGGGTTTAAAGCCAGCCCAGAATCTAATCTAAGACACTATTCTTAGTTTTGAGGTAGGGTCTTGCTATTGAGACCAAACTGGACACACGTTAGGACCTAAATCTACTTATGACCTTGCATTTTGGAAACTGGTTGTTTCCAGCATTTATTTGAGAATGTGGATATATTATTGCCAGTGTTGTTGGTAGACCTCAGTTTAAAATCCTCTTTTTTTTTCCAGTTATATTATTAACATGGATATAAAAAGCAGCAGTGAAGAGTTTGAGGACTGTAAGTAGAGCCATCTTTTGATTGGAGTGTGCATATATTAAATGTCTTTGTAGAGATGACTGGTATGAGATTTGGGACACTTGGCTTGATCTGGTCCTATGTTTGGCCCTTTCTAGTGTTCTTTCTGGCTTGTTGAATTTTATTTCTCTGCTGTCAACAATGGGGGAATATATTCATTTTTTAAATGTGTTCTTTACCCCTTTTTGGTTCCTGGGTCTTTCATTTCCACTCTATCTTTCATAGGAAACAGATTATTTTGGCTCTTACCTCTATCTCCCTCCCTTTCTTTGTCTTTCTCTTTGTTGCTGGACATCGAGTCCAAGGTATTGTAAACATATGTTCTACCCTTGACCTATTTCACTAATCTCGGGTTAGCTGTAATTTATAAGCTAGTTTTCTGGAGTAAAAGACATAAACTACTAGATTTTATGATGCCTCCTAAAGCTTTTTCTTTCCTTGATTTAAATAAGTCTCCAGTGCCGGAACAGGAAGAGTCCAGGTAAGCAGGAGAATGGTTGGACCTTGACTTTTCCTTTTTTTCAACCAATGTCCTAGGCAAGAAGAATTAAGAATAAACATCACATTTTCTCAACAGGAAAATGTTGGATGTCTGACGTTATTACCAGTATAAAGTATCTGAATCTTCTCTTGGGCCATGGTTTAACTCTTCAGCTGTTGCTTCATTTTTATAGGTGTGTGTATGTGGTTGTATGTGTGTGTGTGTGTGTGTGTGTACCTTATTATATATGGAGTCTTACTGGATAGGTCTGGCTGTCCAGGAACTCACTCTACAGACCAGGCTGGCCTCTACCTCATAGAGATCTGCCTGTTTCTGCCTCCCCCATGATGGGATTAAATATGTGTATCACCATGATTAACTAGTTTTGGCTTTTTGAGACAGGGTCTCACTATGTAGTCCTGGCTGTCCTGGAACTCATTGTAAAGATAAAGGTTGGCTTTGCACTTGTAGCATCTGCTTCTTACCTTCTAGAATTCATGCTCAACTGGTTTGTTTTCAAAAACGTCTTTGAACTTTCTAATCTCAATCATTGAGAAAAAAAGTAAACATTTTGCCTGATATGCTCTTTTATGATCCAGGCTGCATCTTGCCTCATGGTGATCTTATACGTGTACTTTGATCATATTGACAACGAATACAAATAACTCATCATATAAATATCAGAGTATTTAGCCTAGCTTTTAGAGCTTCCAGAGATCTGTTCCAGTAAGTTGAGGAAAACGTGATGATCAAGTAGAAATGGAGTGAGAACCAAAAGACAACCATATGCTAGAAATTAAGAGGAGCCTTTCCCTTTCCTTTCTTTTGCCTTCCTTACTTTCTCTTTTTCTTTCTCTTTCTTTAGAGACAGAGTCTCTTTGTAGCCCTGACTGTCCCATAACTCACTACATACACTAGGCTAATCTCAAACTAACAGAGTTCTGGGATTAAAGTCATGTGCCATCATGCCCAACAAGGGTATTCTGTTTTCAAAAACATCGTTGTCTTTATTTTATGTGTAGAAGCATTTGCCTACTTGTATGTATATGCGCTTAATACCCATGATGCCTACAAGAGGTGGTAGACCCCCTAGAACTAGTTACCACCAGTTATAATCTGCTGTGTGGGTGCTGAGAATCAGACCATGGTCTTCTGCAAGAGCAGCCAGTGTTGGGGACTGGAGAGATGGCTTGATGATCTTCCAGAAGACAAAAGTTGACTCCTAGCACCAACATGGTGGCTTACAACTGTCTGTAACTCCAGTCCCAAAGATCTGGTGCCCTCTTCTGGACACCAAATACATTGTATATACATAATACATGCATATTCAAATGGGCAAAATTCCTATACACATGAAAAAAATAAAAATGAAAAATCATGACTGATGTGGTAATGTACAGGGCCTTTTATACCAGTGCTAGAGAGGCAGAATCAGGCAGACCTCTCTGAGTTCCAGGCCAGCCTGGCCTATAAGGTGAGTTTTCAGAATAGCCAGAGATGTTACACTGAGAAACCCTGTCTCATGGGAAAAATAAAATAAAAAAGGAAAATCTTTTTCAAAAAGAACACCAAGTATACTTACCTGATGAGCCTTCTCTGCAGCCCCTTGAAGATAATAATTTTGTTTGTATCTGTCTGAGGCAGGTCCTCTCTAAGTAGCTTTGAGTGTCCTTGGCTTCCTATGTTCAGGCTGGACCTGAACTCACAGAGTTCTGCCCGCCTCTACTTCCTGGGTACTCGATTTGAATGCATGTGCCACACACCCAGCCTAGAAAGATTCTTTAAGGCTAGAGTATTAAGTAGGAGAGCAAAGATTCATCAAATTGGAAGCTTTAAAGACAACATACATGGTAGAAGTAGATTAAACTTGGTGTCTATAGTGGATGCAGAAAAAATTTGTAACAAGTATTTGGAGTGTTTTCTTCCATAGTAAAAGTGTTTCATGTCCAGAGATGGATCACTGTTTTAAGATACTTGCCACACAAGTCTGATAACTTGATTTTGATCCCCAGAACCCATGTAAAGGTGAAAGGAGTCACTTGACTTCAAAAAGTTGTCCTATAATTTCCACATATGTGTTGTGGTGCATGCATAATCACTCACACTATACACCTCCCAACAATGATAATTTAAAAGGTATGTCTTACAGGGGTGCATGTCTGTAAACCTAGGCCTTGGAAGCCTGACAAAAATTTTTGTGACTTCTAGTATATTTTTGGTGAAAGAGTAGCTGCTAGTGAGCTTCATGGCACATTGACACAGGCTAGAATCATTTTAGAATAGGGGGTCTCTACTGAGAAAATGCCTCCATAAGATCGGGCAGTATGCAAGCCTGTAGGTTTTCCCTAATTAGTGATTGAAGTGAGGGCCCAACCTATGGTGGGTGTGCTTATCCCTGGGCTGGTAGTCCTGGGTTTTATAAGAAAGCAGCCTGAGCATGCCAGTGCTTAAACAGGCTCTGCTTCAGCTCCTGCCTACAGCTTTTAGCCTTTTCCTATTCTATTTCTCTCAGTGATAAGCACTGAGGAGGAAGTGTAAGCCAAATAAACTGCTTTCTCCTCAAGCTGCTTTTGGTCATGATGTTTCTTCACAGCGATAGTAACCCTAAATAAGACAGAAATAGGTACCCAGGGTGGATACCAATATGTCAGACCTTACAGTGTCACTTCGTGGAGTATTTTGAAAGGACTTTAGAACTTTGGGTCCTTGAAAATCTATTGAGTGTTCAAAGCTTGGTGAGCTCTTCCCTGGGAACATGGAAGGTTAGTGTTGAGAAAAATCCAGATGATAGAGGCCTGGTTTGTGAAGTTCTAGAGGGAAGATTCAAGTCAATTAAGGACTCTATGGGGACTGTTTAATGTTTTGAGTTAGGAATCTGTGGTTGTGGGTAGCTGGGTCTGAAAAACTGGCTGTGATTAACATGATACTAGCCTAACTAACTTATATCCTTTCCTTTGCTGGGATAATTGATGCTGGACAGCTGGAGCTGAGAAATTAGCAGTAACTAAGAAGAGACCAGCAGTACTGAGATAAAATATTCTGGAAAGTGTCTTCCCAGAATTGGCACACAGAAGTGGTGACCCAGAGACTGTGGTTTGGTTTGTAGCTTGTGCTGGCAGCAGAACCTGGTAGTCTCCAAGAGTTACCCAATTGGTACTGTTTATTTAGTCATGAATGTGTCATGAAGAACAGCTGAGGCTTGGCACTGTGAGGCAGAGCTACATTTGTCAAAGAGAAGCCAGGAGCGGCTATTGGTAGGAGTGCAGCCCAGTTGAAGCAAGAGACTCCAGCCATTTGGGGATGCCAGTGTCATGGAACAAGCACCAAGAACAGAGGCAGTCATGGAGTGGAGCTGTCCTGATCTTAGGGGACAAGCTGGGCATGCTACAGAGGGTAAGGCTGGAGAAGATCATGACTGGATACGAGACATTAGACATTGAGTTACTTGCACAGTTGGAGTTTGGTTTTGTTTTGTTCACATTGTGACTTCTGTAAGATGCCTCCTTTTGTAAGAGCAGTGAAAAGGTGTATAGAATGATGGAAAATGGGGAATAATTGTAAGATTGAACAAGTGTAATGAAGGGGAACAGAGTTGGTGTAGGAAACACCCAAAAATTAACAAGTGATCATGCTTATTGTAGAAAGTAGAGGAAATGTCCTGAAGAGAAGAATATTGTGCTCATATTTTCTTGGTTTGTTTGGTTTGGTTTTTCTACCTTACAACTTAGCTGTGTGGTGACTGATTCAGACTCTCACACTGGATCTCCTATTGAAGAACAGAGGGCTAAGATCTGTGAAATAACCAACAAAGGCAAGTATCATTTCTGCTTAGGGAAACAGCTGAGCTCTGAAACCTTGGCACATGTGGCTGTTTTAGGATCTCCCTGTCCAAACCTTAAGTTTGTGATGAATTTTAGCCAGTTTCCCCATTTCTTTCTCCATCGTGTGCTGATACTATGCACCTTGGTCTATATTATAACATAGTTGCAACTTCCTGTTGCCTTAGATTTGGGTAGAGTTCTATCTGCCTAGAGCTCTGCTCCTCCCTCTTCTCTTTTCATCCTTTATGTAAAAGAAAGAGGAGAGGGGAAGAAGCATGACTCTAACTTCTTTCCAGCTGGGTGGAGACTAGGGTCATGAGAGGTTAACAGTGAAAACTGTTAAAGATGTACTATCTACTCCATACCTTACTGTATAAGGCAACAAGCACCAAAAGTCCAGCTGGACCACAGTGACTAAATAGAGAACTTTTCTAAGCTAGAGAACTTTAACTTGATTTGGATGAAATACTGCTTTATTGAAGCAAGTTCCCTTATTTGCTATGGCCCAAAAGGCATCAGATTTGTGTTAAGGAACAACTAAACAAGTACCTCATGCTGTTTAGACAGTGGGATTTCAAAGTGGGAATCATATTTTCATTGCTAGTTTATCGGTCACTTCTCTCAGTAAAATACAAAATAGAGGAAACTATCTACAACTATGATTTTTAACGGTGATTCAGAATGTCCAAACATTCAACTACTTCAACTTAGTTTCTTTTCAATATCCTGAATGTACAGAGTGGGTAGAAGAAGTGTATTTACAGATGTCTCCTGAATTTCAGATGATTCCCGTGATGAGGACCAAATACTTGAGTATGAAAAAGAACTGCTTCAAAGTATTAATTCCATTCTCAGTTCAGCTGATGATTGTGACATATGGGATCTTTATGGAACTTCCAACCAATCATCAAGTGAGCCTAAGCAAGAACCAGAGGCAGAGCCAGAGCTGGAGCTAGACTCAGAGATGCATCCTCAGCCAGAGACCGAGCCCCAGGTTGAGCACAGGCCCCAACCTGAGCACAAGCCACAGCCAGATCCACAGCAGGAACTTTGCCTGAGCCAGAGGGAGAGCTGCAGCCAGAGCTGGAGTGCAAGCCACAGCCTGAGCCCAAGCTGCAGCCTGATCCAGAGCCAGAGCGGGAGCCAAATCCTGATCCAGAGATGGAGCCAGAGGGGAAGCAGCAGCCAGAGAAGGAGTTCCAGTCTGAGCCTGAGAGGCAGCCTGAACCTCAGCCAGAGGTAGAGGCCAAGCTCCAGCATGAGCCCAAGCCACAGCCTGAGACTAAGACAGAGGCTGAGGCAGGGACCAAACCCCAGCCAGAGCAGGAAACTCACCCTGAGCCCAACCCTGTTGCAGAGTCTCAGCTAGAGCTGGAGCCCACGACCCAGCCTGAGCCTCAGTCTGTGCCCCAGCTGGAGCCTGAGCCAGAGCAAGGGCCTGAGTGTCAACCTGAGCAAAATATTACCAACAAGGAGGCTGAGGAGAGGTGGGCTGCATATCTTCTGGCCAAACAAAGGAAAAAGAGAAAAAACAGATTTATATGTATGTCACAGGGTAAGCCATGTAGGAAACATCCTGGGTTGAGCCTGGGCCACAGCCTGATCCATATCCCCAGCCAGAGCAGGAGCCTAAGCCCCAGCCTGAGCTTGAGCCTGACCCTGAGCCTGAGCCCAAGTCAGAGGCAGAGGCCAAGGCCCAGCCACAGCTGGAGCCTTTACACGAGCAGGAGCCTGGCTCTGAATCTGAGCAAAATATTACCGACAAAAAGGACAAGGAGCGTCGGGCTGCATATCTGCTGGCCCAACGAAGGAAAAAGAGAAAAAATAGATTTATATGTATGTCACAGGGTAAGCCACATAGGAAACGCCATAGGCTACACTCACAGAATGAGCCCAGCCTGCCAAGTGCATCTGCAAAGCCTAGGTCTCCTGATGTGCCCATGTCACTGGGCCAACCTGTTCATGCTGAAAACACCGCATTAAGTAAGGGGAGAGGCAAAGGGGCACGACCACGAAAGTGAAATGTGTCTCAAGCAGACGTGGGGCTCTCATGTCCATTTTCCTTATGCTCTATTATACATTAATTCTTCAGTTCCCCTCGAGTGCTTTTTTTCTGAATTCCCTGTCCTGATGATATTCTGGGTCATTGCTCACACCCTCTGGATAATTGTCAACCCCTCTGTACAGCCTTGAGTTACAGTGACTCCTCCCTCCTACATGTTGTAACATGTTGCTGAATGTTTCCCATCATAAGAGGACTGTTCATGATTTATTCTCTGAGTGTCTAGCCTCATGAGTGGCATGTAACAAGTTTAATTTTAATAAATAAATAAATGATACTCTTGGTGCCTCAGTCTCTGGCTAGAGTTATCGGCACTGTGGGTTCTGGAAGAAGTCAAAAGGCAAGGTGTGACTTGCAAATTGGGTGAAGGTGCTGCTGGGGACATGTGCTAATACCATACCAATCCTTAGACTATACTAGTCCTAGTTTCTCATGCAACCTAGCCTCCAAGGATGCTCACGGTAGTTCTCTGTACCTGTGACAGAGTTTACTCAGCCAACTCAGCTGGTGGTTGGTGGCCCTGAATAGAGTCACTCAGAAAGTAGCAGTATGCAGCCTGCCCACGCAGTCTTGATAGGTGCTGCCCTGTGCTAGCCTTCCAGAGCTCTACTTGAGCTTCCATTTCTCTCAATTGCTTGATGGAATCAATTTCCATTATGTAAATCAACTATTAACCTTTCAGCTGGGGGAGCCAAGATGGCGGTGCCGGGAGAGCACTGTGTCTGAGAAGCGGGACAGCACTCTCCGTGCAGCGACCAGGAGACTGAACTCTGGGCCCTAAAACCACAGCAGTCATGTTTCCCAGGTGAGGGGAGGCTCCCATGGCGTGGGAATCGGTTGGGTCAACTCTCAGCTGCCCAGCCAGAACCCGGAAGAGATCCTGAATGGCGCGGGCTTTGGGACTCCGGGCTGGTGCCTTAAGCCTGCATGTCCCCATCAATCTCCCAGGCTGATCCGTGGGCACAAGGGTGCCTGAGGCTGGGAGTCCCAGTCGTGGGGAAAACGGGAAGCAAGGTTGCAGGTCTGATTGCGGGTCACCCAGTCTTTCCTCGGAAGGTCTCTGGGACTGCGGTTGCCAGCTGCCATCACAGCTGAAAGAGGATCTGTGTCACTGTGCTCTTTACCTGGCTGATATGATTGAGTCAGCTCATCATTTATCAGTAAGGGATTATCTCTGGAGTCTATTCATATTTAAGCTGTTTGCCTATAGGGATGCTTCTCTTGATAATATCCAGGTTGCTTTGCTAGATAGAGACTGACAGAAGAAAGGAGCAGCTGCCTTTCAGTGTCCTTTTCACAACCCTTCATATGAAGGTGACCAGCCAGTGTGAACTTTTACCTCTGTCTTGTACTTCATTGCTCTGGGAGCCTCCTATGGTGCTTCATATGGTTTCTGTGTAGGCTGCTTGCTGGTCATAGTGTTGAATATATCCAGTCTGGGGGTCTTCTTAGTTCTCTTGCTGTGGGGTACACAAGCTCTGAGGCAAAGTTTTCTAAGTCTTAAGGCTAGCTTTGTCTGAGTATACACTGAGATCCCATTCTCTGCTGGATCTGGCAGATGGCACAGGCTTTCATCTGCTGCCTCTGCTGATATGGACCTGCTTTCATCACTAGGTGATTGAAAGCAGAAATGTTTGATGTCACTTGAATTGGGCTTTGGCTCTTGAGAGTGTGTTTGGGGATTCTAGAAGTATAGTGCAGCTACCCACAGACACTTGCTGAGAAAGCTCCTCCTCTACTAGGGAAGGTCATTCTCTACTGAAGAACGTTATTCTCTTCAACCAAGTTCAGCCTTAGAAAGAATTAAAACCTGGCTACCCATCCTCAAATTAGGTTCCTTTTGTTTTTTTGTTTTTTGTTTTGTTTTTTGTTTTTTTGTTTTTTGTTTTTTGTTTTTTGTTTTTTTGTACTGTTTTGTTTTGTTTTGATTTGTTGAGAGTTGTCTGTCTAGCACTGACTGTCCTGGACCTGCTTTGTAGACCAAGCTGACCTCCAACTCACAGAACTCCATCTGCCTCTGCCTCCTGATTGGTGGAATTTACTATGTTTGTGGCATAGCATCCAGCAGCTTCCTTTGTTTTATTTATTACTTTGCTTTCTTCGCACTCCAGTTTTTTACACAGGCTTTTACTCCACAATTCATTGGTAACAAATGCTCTGACAATCTTTCCATCTCAGGAGCCCGTGAAGTCAGAAACTCCCCATGTTGCCATTTCTTTTACTAGGTCTGTGGATTCGATTCTGCGACCCAGTTGCTCTAGCCATGATTTTTGAAAGCCTCCAGCTATGGTGGCACATCTGATCAATCCTAGCAACATGAAAGATAAGGCAGAATGATTTCCACGAGTTTATGACCAGCCATGCCAATGTTGCAAGTCCTAGCTCATAAAAAAAAACTGCTTCTATTGAATTCAATAGTGAATAAGAATTAGCCCTTTGTATGTTCAGCATTATTCTTTGTTCTGTTTGAGGTATGCCTTGACATATGGTGCAGAGATCATGGTTTAATGGAAAGACTGAGAGATTTGGGTCTGAAGACCTATATCTAATCTTGGGCCAGATACCTCTGAGCTTCAGTGTCCTCATTTTCAAGATGAGTTTCTTTGCAAATGTTAAAATACCATTGATGGTTCTCATTAAAGGGAGATATGGGGTCACTCTGTGTCATGGGAAAGAGATGATGCTGAATACAAAAATGGGAAATTGCAGTTCACTCCAGGCATTGTTTCAGTTGCCCACTTTGGGCATAGGAGAAGTGCTAACTAAATACAGTGATTTAGAACCACATTGATTCAGGCCTTAAATACCAGCCCTACTGGGAATGTAAAATACCGAAAGAAACAAAATTCATCTAGAGCTGAGTGAGTAGTTGGATTTGAATGAAAAGAACCTAGTAGTGAAGAACAAAATTATTGCTTTTGTATAAAGGGGAGGACAGGGATATGATAAGAGAGGTGACCCTGACTTGCAAAGGAGATGCTGGCTGGAAGAGCCCATAGTGAGGAGGTACAAGCCCACATCCCAGTTGAACAGAGGGTAAGGGAGAAATGAACTTCAAAAGCCATCTGTGATAGAATTTTAATCATAGATCCTGTTATGCTAAATATAGCTTCATAAATCTGTTCAAAATTTGCATTTAATAACGGCAAAATCAGAAATATGGTGGTCTGACCTTAGAACACTGTCCTTCTGATTAAAAAAAAAAAAAACTGTTAAATTATTCTAACCTGGCAGCCTATGTCACAGCTTTGAACTGTCATTTCTGGATGGACAGACATTCTGTGTTTTGCTTAGAGGACATTATTATTGCATATCTCACCATTCCAATGAATGTAACATATCAGATTATTTTTAGACCCAACTGCTCATTTTTTTTTTTGCCAAATCCAGCATCTCCATTCTCTCAGTATCCAAGTGTCAAGATGTCCTCTTTGGACAGTCATGAACCTTCCTCCAGCTTAGCATTTGCCAATCTCTACACTCATCCCTGCTCTCCTCTCCACACTGCACTCAATTTATTGTGTGCTTTCCTGCTCAGAACCTGGTTTTCTAGGACATTGTAATCTGCTCATTCTTCACATCTCCTATCTAGCTTCTCAACACTACACTGCCAGCCCAGGCTTCAACCATTTTTTTCCCTTTGGGTCTCAAACCATTCTTTTCTCTTTGGGTCTCTAGATACAATCATTACTCACCTATTTGACTTCTTTCATGTGCCCCCAACATATTAGGAAACAGAGCCTCACATATGTTCTATAAGTGCTTTGCCATTGAATATTAGCTACAACCCTCATTAATTCTTAGAAATCAAGGATTTTTGTCTTGTCTCTGATCTGGGATCTTACTATGTTGTCCAGGACCTTCTTGAACTCCTGTGCTCAAGCAGAGCTCATATCTCAGCTTCCTGAGTAGCATTAACTATATTTAAGTGTCTGCCACCAACCCAGGTTTGAATGACCTTCTTTTGATAGGGAGGTCTATGGTAAAGGTTGACATAGGGGGCTCTCAATCTGTAGAGCAGGCTGGTCTCATACTCTCCATTTAGATCATTGTGACCTTGAATTGTGTAGTTTTCCTGCCTCTTCCTTTCAGTACTGGGAATATAAAAATGTCTGAGGATTTGTTGTTGCTTTAATTTTAAAAATGATTTTATGCAACACATTTTGATCATTTTCTTTCCCCTCTCCCAGATCCTCCATATCCACCGAACTTTAGGAGTACTTACTTATACTGTCACTCTCTTACCAAAAGTAAGAATTTAGCATAACAAAAACATAAATCAAAACAGAACAAGACAGTAAAATCCAGAAAAACAAAAATACTAAAGAAAACAAACAATGTTCTTGTTGTTTTGAGATGACAGCTCACTATGTGATCTCACAGCCTGATCTCTAACTCAGGGCCATCTTCCTGGTTCACCCTCTCAAGGACTGCAATTATAGGTTAAATGGCCTTTCTAGTTCTAAACTCAATCAGTTGTTAAGAGTCCAGCTAACCCAGGCAGTGGTGGGACATGTCTTTATTCCCAGGACTGTGGAGGCAGAGGCAGGGAGATCACTGTGAATTCAAAGCTAGCCTGCTCTAGAGAGAGTTCCAGGACAGATAGGGCTACAGAGAGAAGCCCTGTCTTGGAAAAAAAGGACTCCATCTGAGGGTGGGTAAGATGGCTTGGCACAGGAAAATGTGCTGATCTGAGTTTGATCCCTGGGACCTGCATGGAAAGCAGAAAGAAAGTACTGAACTCCCATAAGTTGTCCTGTGTCCTCCACATGTATGCTATGGCATGGGCATATATGCACACACATAGTAAATAAATAAACAAGTGAATATATAAATAAATAAATTCATTTATTTAGGATGCTTTTCATAATAGAGCCTTGTTCAGATCGCTACTTTACCCCAAGTTTCTGCTGACCAAATCTCTTGGCCACACATACATGCTGAGCCCACTTTTGTCCATAGAAGGAAGAAACCAAGCCTTCCCCAGGTGAATTTCTAGCAATCCCCACAAAAAGATGAATATGCTGGAGCTGCTTCCCCAAAAGGTGACCTCTGAAAGTTCATCTAAAACCCAAACAAGCTTGCCATGGGTGGGAGTTTAGCTCTCAGAAGCCTGGTAAGGCAACACTTATGGTTGCCTGTATATGCTTCTATGAGAAGATGCTGTGTTTAGTGGGGGTAAAAGTCAAGGGGTTGCTGGGCAGTAGAACAGAAGAAAACCCATTGTAGTGTTCACAGTTTCTTTTATTCCTCTTTCAAGATCAATTCCTGGACACCTTGATCCCTGAGCACGCCATGCAGCCTCTTGGCTGCTTGATGGCATCCAGGGATCTCATGCTGACTCTGGGCAATATCATGCTCAAAAATGCAATTCAGTACACCTGGGGACGCCTACTGTTGCCATAACTACATAATTACCTACAGGATTTGTTAAGAATGTGTTCTGTACAAATACAGGTGAGAGCTTTCTCAGACTTTGTCCAATTACTTTGTCATTTTAGTCTTCAGTAGTTGTTTGGTTTTCTTATTATTTTATTTTATTTTATTTTATTTTATTTTATTTTATTTTATTTTATTTTATTTTATTTTATTTTATTTTATTTTTTGTCCTGTGGAGAATGGAACTGAGGGCTTCATGTGTGCCAGGCAAACACCACATTGCACCCTGCCTGAGCAATATCACCAGCCTTCCTTTTGCTGATTTTTGTCTTTGAATGAGGGTCGCTGCAATTTTACCCTCCTAGTCTTGAGCTAGCTGTATAGCTCAGGCAGGCCTTGAACATATGATCCTCTTGCTTCAGCCTTCCAAGTGGCAGGACCAAGTAGGTCTATCATAAATCTATGGACTGCCTAACTTGAGGACTGAATCACACTGTTTCTGTGTCCTCTTTCTCTATTATTCTGTTATTTGCAAATAGTTGCAAAGGTTATATTCTTGTCCATTTTCAAAGACCTCATCTGGCATGTGTTCCTAATCATATTTTTTGGGCAGTAAAGAGGACTTTTGCTTTATGAAAAGAGTGGTGGTGAAAACAGATGGTTATTTTTAGAAATACCTTGTGTTGTCAGAAGCTGGTGATTGAGTGTGTCTCTTCCCAGTGGCTGATGAAATATTAATGTACCATGTCCGTAGAAGCTTTATTCATAATAGCAGAAACCTGGAAACAACCCTGATGCCCCTCAGTTGAGGAATGGATACAAAATCATGGTACATTTACACAATGGAATAATACTCAGCAATTAAAAGCAAGAAAATCATGAAATTGGCAGGCAAATGGTGGGAACTAGAAAAGATCATCCTGAGCAATCTACCCCATAAGCACAAAGACACACATGGTTGATACTCACTTATAAGTGGATATTAGACATAATATAGGATAATCATACTAATATCTGTACACCTACAAAGGTAAGCAATAAGGGGACCCTGGGTAAGATGTAAATATATTCTTTTAGACAAAAGAACTTAGAAAGCCACAGAATCATTGTAAAAACACCTAAGTGTGACTCTCTCTAGAATCCTGCATCTATGTTTTTCATGAGCATTAAATTTTCTTAACCTTTTCTCTCTCCCCCTTCCCTTTAGCCACCATTTTCCCCCTCCTTAAATCTAAAGTATTCTTAAGAACTCACTAACTTTACTTCCCTTTGGCTTGCCCTGATATCCTTCTCTGCCTCCTAGTGCAGACATAGTTTTGCCAAGTGAAGAGCCCTGAGGGGGAGGCGAACTCCTTAGCTACTGGTGGCACTGAATCCCTCCCCAGAGATGCTCTGTTCTGAGGATCAAAGCTGCTCTACTCCCAAGCACTGGATTTACTATAGTGTCCTGTCCTTGCACAGCTTGCGTCCTGAAACCTGAATAGGGCTGTTGAGAGAATAAAGAAATGATGGAAACACAGACACAGAAAAACTGGGGTTGAACAATTAGGAGAGGCCACAGCACTCCAGAATCTCAGCGTGTTTACTACATATACAAAACAAGAAAGCAGGATTTAAGGTGCACAGCTGAACAAGGAGGCATGCATATTTAAATTCAGTAGGCAAAGTTCCTAGAGGAGCAGACCTCAGGCTATAAACACCCAGGAGAAGAAAACTAGGGAGGCCATTTTCCACACACCCACTACCAACATTCACACTCAATTTCCCAGGGAAGGCCTTGCCATCACTCTGTGTCTCATTTCAGGGGCAGAGTGGGTCTTTACCAGTTTTCTATAAGTCTGAGACTACAGTCCTTGACATGGCTGTGCCTGTGTCGACAACACACATTCACTCAGGGATTCATAGGCTCCCTATATCTCCACCTTTCTTATTTTTGGATGTTCAGCCTGAAGCTTCACACTTAGTCCAGGGGTGGTTCGCTGCAATGGTGACACTAAACTGTAATGAGGATAAGAAGGAAGAGCATGACAGCTCCTGTGCCCAACACAAACAGTAGGCTATTTTAACAGGACTGAAGCTGTGAAGCTCACCAAAGAATGCTTTTGAAACAAGAGCAGAGGAACCAATCCAGTCACAAGCCTTTTGCTTTTCTAGGATGTGCTGGCAAAACTGAGTCACAGCCACTTTATTATTGTGGGTCCAAGCAATCAGGAGGATGGTCCTAATGAATTCCCAATTATATTTGCTCTTATTACAGGAGTTGCGATCACACACGTGTGACATAGTAAAACCTGTCCAAACTGCAGGGCTAAACCTGCCCACAACAGTTGGATGGAGCCCACTGGGACTCTGGATGGTTAGAAAAATGCACCCCTCCAAACAGGGAATCACTAGTATAAACAGGCATTACAGGATGTGACCTAGTCACTGAAAAGCATAAGCACAGCAACTTCTCTTCTGACTGGCATGGACACAATTACCAGACAAATCAGTAACAGAGCCACTGGGTTATATGAACCAGGTTCTTAAAAACAAAACAAACAAAAACTGGGTAACATTTAAGCCACTGAGATTTTCCCCTATGGCTACATGCCTCTTTACTATTGGCCACCTTCTCTCCTTCAGTATACTGTCACCTTCCTGGTGCTGAGGCATCAGGCTAGGGACAACCATCTCCTTGCTGTGGGGGTTGCTATCACTCTCTCCCCCACACTGAGCTTGCAGGTCTGGACTCCACCCCCTGCATGCTGATCAATTTCAACCAAATATAACACTTTGAAAGCAGGTAAACCAAAAGCAAAATGGGAACATACTTTAATCCCTCAGCTGTGTATCCACTCCTCACCTTTTCTCTTCTTTGTCATTTATTTCCAGGAGTCAAATTCATCGCCCCTTCCCTGGAAAGTAAGTGATCCCTCCTAAGAACCAATGAAGCTGAAATGCCATCAATCCACTTTCAGAGTTTCTTGAAATATCTCCCATATCTACCTATGTCTAGGTTCTCTTTGTTCCCCAAATCTCTAAGTGTTAACATACAGCATATCTCTGAATTCTGCTTATCCAATGGCTTTTACACCTGACAAACTGAAATGTGTGCTATCTTTTTTCCTTTATCCTGATCTCTTTCTTATGTTGCTGTTTCCTCCTTTCCCTTTATTATTCTCTCAGGAGTGATCCCTTGTCTAACTGACCCAAGTCACCTGTAGTCAGTGTCCACTGTCTTTGTCCTTGTTCAGGGTCTGCTTTGCCATGTTCTGCACAGCTCTAAGGTCTGATTTAACTGGGGCATTGAGGGAATGAAGAAACCACAGATACACGTAGAAAGTCTAGGACCAGGTAGTCTGGGCTCTTAGAGAAACCACAGCAGCACAGAGCCCAGTATGTTTATTATTTTCGGAAGAACAGAGAATCGGGGCCACATTATACAGCTGAACAATGAGACAAACTTATTGTATACAGATAAACAAGAAGGCGTGGTCTATAGTATATAGCCAGGTCAAGGGGTCAGGTTTAGCTATTCTTCATAGCTAGTCTCCCTAGGGGTTCAGTTTTCAGGTGATGAACATCCAGAAGATGAAAGCTATTATGGTCATATCGTATACACACGGTAAACCTCCACCAGAGACCAGAGGAAGGCTTTGACATGCTTATGGATGTTAATCATTAATCACTGATGTGGCTGTGTACAGGTCAACGATGTATATTTGCCCAGGATTTCACGTGCTCCCAACATTGAAGAAATATTTTAGTGTTAAACTGGCTATATCTGGAGTCATTGGTGTTCCAGAAGCTCAGGCACCAAATGGAGACCACAGGGTCACAGAGGGGCAGACGTAGGGAACTTGCAAATATCTCACAAGGGTTCCTGGAAAGAGATAGATAGATAGAGAGAGAGAGAGAGAGAGAGAGAGAGAGAGAGAGAGAGGTGGGAGGACACCGAGAAGAGAACACAGGGCCTTATAGGTACCAGGTAAATGCTCTAACAGCCCAGTTGTTGGTATTCTGTTTGCTTTTATTGTGGTGGTTTTTTAAGGCAGTCTCATTAAGAAGTTCAAGCTGAGATCAAATGCACAGAGATTCCCGCCCCTGTGCCTGGCTTTTTGCTATTTGTAGTTTTGGTTTTTGTTTCTTGAGACAGAGTTCCACCAAGTAATCCTGTCTGGCCTGAAACTAGATATGTAGACCAAGCTGGCCTCAAATTCAGTAGAGTTCCTCCTGCCTCTGCCTCCTAAATGATGGTATTAAAGTCTTGCACCATCATGCCTAGCCCTTGGTTTTTTTGAAACAATGTCTCATATAGCTCAAGCTGGTCTCAAATTCACAATGGTAGTCAAGGATGTTCCTCAACTCCTGAATGCTGCCATTCTTATTCTTGACTACAATTGTGAAGTAAGACAAAGAATAAAATCAGAAGTGCAGTGGAGGCAAGTATGTTCCCAATGCTTTGACTATCCTTTATCAGAATGCTCTCACGTTGAGAAACTAAAATTCTGCATTCATCTAACACTAATTCTTTACACTGGACACAAAGGCTCATGCTTGTGATCCCAACAACAGGAAGAGTTTGGAGCAGGAAAATTGCCCAGGCATTTGAGAACACAATTGTTACAGAGAGTCTTCCAAGCCAGCTTTTGCTGCTGAGTAAGAGCCTGCCTCAAAAAAAAAAATGAATAAATAAACAAATGAATAAATTAATTAATTAATGCCATTGCCATGTATGGTAGTGCTACATACTTATAATTTTGCGAGGAAGATGAGGAATTCTCTGCCAGCCTTGGTTCTATGCTGAGTTTGTGTCAAACCTGAATCACATGAGACTCTATAAACAAACAAACAAACAAACAAACAAGGAAAAACAGGAGCTGAGCTGAGCCTATGGTGCAGTAGGTAGAATGATTGCATAGAATGTGCAAATCCTGGGTTTGTTCCATAGCGCTACATAAAACAGACATGTTGCTCCATGCCTGTAAGAGCAACACTTGGCAGGTGGAAGCAGGAAGGTCAGAAAGAAGTTCAAGGACACCCTCACTTGTTCAATGAGTCAGAGGCTAGCCCTTGGATATGTCCTTTCTCAAAATCTAACAGAACACTGTCACAATCTTTCATGCTTCTGGCCTCTGTCAACTACCACTGAACTTTCTGTCTATGAACTTGACTGTTCTGGGTATTTTCCTCTGTAGTGCTGAAGATCACGTTAGTGTGTCCAACACGAAAGGCTGTTGATCTACCACTGAACTTCAGCTCCAGGCTTCTGGGTCCTTCTTCCATGTGGAAACTCTTCATTTCCATCTGGCTCATATCATGTATCATCATGTCCTTCAGTCTCATTCATGCTGTAGAACATATCAAATGTTCCTTTCATTTTAAGGCTTAATAAAGTTCTTTTATTAATATACACTTTTTTGTATGTTTGGTTTTTTGGGGTATACTAGGGACAATGAATGGCTTTACCAATGAGCTACAATACCAGAAATATTTCCCGTTTTGTCCATGAATTTACTCATTAGTGGACATTTAGGCTGCTTCCATATTCTGGCTGCTGCTTCTATCTTTGGCTATCAGAAATACTCCTGGGACTAGGGTGATGGCTTAGTGGTTAGCAGGATTTACCGCTCTTCTGGAAGACTATTATTTGGTTTCCAGGGTCCATATTTCATAGCTTACAATTGCTCCAGGTCCACAGAATTCAAACAGACAAGGTATACATTCATATAGACATGCATGAATAAAAATAAAAACAAAATCTTTTTTTAAATAAAAGGAATGCTGCGGCTGGGGGTATAGCTTAGTGGGACACGACTTGCCTAGCACATATGAAGCCCTGGGTTCAACGCTCAGCACTAGCCAGAAGTGGCAGTATGTGCTGTAATTCCAGCACTTGAGATGCTGTGGCAACTGCTGTGAATGTGAGGCCAGCCTAGGACACAGGGCAACACTCTGTCTCCAAACAACAGCTAGGGGCTGGAGAGCTGCTCACCAGTGAAGAGCACTTGCTGCTCCTCCAGAGGACCCAAACTCAGTTCCCAGCACCCAAGCAAGGGAGCTCTTGACTGTGTATAGCTCTAACTCCAGGGGATGTGATGTCCTCTTCTGGAATCCTTACACATAAGAAATACAACAAAGAGCCAGACATGGTAGCACATGCTTGTTATACCAGTGCTAGGTGAATGGAGTAGGCAGGTCTCTGGGCTCACTGACCAGCTGGCTATCCTTCCAGATGTTGAGCTCCAGGTCAACTCAGAGACCTTGCCTGTGGAGGCAAGCAAAAACAATGCAAGCAGCTCTGGAGGAGCCTTACCTGCGGCTGACCTGTCCTCCACATGCAGTTATAGGTGCCACAAACACAGACACAAACACATATGTACACAAACGTATGCACACATACCCCCAAAGCTTAACATGCATGCAAACACCCACACATTCATTAAAGAAGTCATAGAAACTCTTCTTTCTTGGATGTATTTATTTTATGAGTATGAGTGTTTCTTTAATGAATGAATTTCATTTTATATGTGTGAGTGCTTTGCTCAAATGTATGTCTGTGCACCATATGCACACCTGGTACCCTTGGAGGTCAGAGGAGGGCATCAGATCCTCTTTGACCGGAGTCATAGATGGCTGTATGCCACAATTTGGGTGCTGGGAAATTAACCTCTATCTTGTGCAAGAATAACAAGTGCTCTAAATCACTGAGTCTTCTCTCCAGCTGTTTATTCAATCAATACAAATATTTTTAATATTATACTGGAACCAGCTATGGTGGAACATGCCTGTAAGCAATCATAGCAGAAGGAGGAGGATCACGAGTTCTAGGGACCTGGGGCATCAACCTGCATGCAATCAGACATGCTCTTCTCTGGGTCGAAAGCAGCTGACCCTGAGTGCAGTGCTTAGCCTCGCATCCTGAGCATAACATTTTAGCTTTTTATGGTAGCCAACCATGCTTGGGGAGACTGTCCTGCTTCAATGGCTGTAAAGGCCTGAATGGTCATGGCTGCATTACTCTGTTGTGAGACTCTAATCTTGCATATATACCACAGGCAAACCAAGGAGACCAACACCAGAAGGCCTGCTAACGCTCCCATGCCCGCCCATTCCTTCAGATGATTCATGGCTGCAGCAATCCATGATGATAATCCTGTGGATAGTCCTGTGTCCACTCTGGTAGAATTTACTGTGACAATGGCCACTCACAGCTGCTCTATCATAGTATCGAATTCTGCATTCCAATTACCTAAAATATAGCTCGACAATTGTTTAGACAATTGTGTATCAGTTTTAATTATCCCACTCAACAGCTGGTTAGCTCAGCCTCTTAGCTGCCATAGACTGAAGCCTAGTTTTTCTTCTTGTATTTTCCCTTTTCTCCCTATACTGTGGTAAAATAAACCTTGCTTGCCTCATAGGATGAATACATCCTGGCTAGGAGGAGAAGAGAAGGGACTATGAAGGTTGCTTGGACAAGTTTCCTATTAGTACTCGCAAAGAAGCTCTTGGATGGTTTAAGGAGATGAGCTGGACACAGCCAGCCTCCAACCAACTGACAGTCTCCCTTAGCTTCTGGACAAAACAATAATGAAAGCGGACAATAAGTGGCTTAGCAGAAAGGCACGAACAACACTGAGAGATGGGCATCAAAACTTTGTGTACTCCCTCCCATATAGCAGGCCAGGCAGAAGATTATGAGACCCACACTTGACATCAGGAGGGTAGGAATGACTCAGGCTGAATTTCACCACATTCCCCTGAGATACAGAACAGAAATTAAAGTAATTGCAAAACCTAGTGTTCTAGCTACTCTTATGTGAACTTGACATAAACTCCAAAGTTCAATGATAGGAGAGGACATCCTCCCTTTCCATCTGATTATAGCCTATCAGGTCTCCTCAGGAATGGCTGAATTGTCTTCCTCTGTGGCCTGATAAGGCTGCTTCCTCCTCAGGGGTTGGTGATCAAAGAGCCAGCCACTGAGTTCATGTAATAGACAGTTCCTGTTTCACCTTTTAGGGAACCCACTAGGATACTTAGTTACCATGGGCTACATCAGAGAAGGTGTTCTAGTCTATCTCCATGAGTGGTCCCTGGTTGGAGTATCACTCTCAGAAAAGACCCCTGTGCCCAGACTTTTTGGTTCTGTTGCTCTCCTTGTGGAGCTCCTGTCCCCTCCAAGTCTTTCTATTTCCCCTTCTTTTATAAGATTCCCTGCACTCTGCCCAAAGTTTGGTTATGAGTCTCAGCATCTGCTTTGATACACTGCTGGCTACAGTCTTTCAGAAGCCCTCTGTGGTAGGCTCCTGTCCTGTTTCCTGTTTTCTTCTTCTTCCCATGTCCACCCTATTTCTCTTTCTGAGTGAGGATTGATCATCTTACCCAGGGTACTCCTTCCTGCTTATCTTCTTTAGGTTTACAGATTTTAGTATGTTTACCGTATACTCACTTATGAGTGAGTATATCCCATGAGCTGGACACAGCCAGCCTCCAACCAACTGACAGTCTCCCTTAGCTTCTGGACAAAACAATAATGAAAGGGGACAATAAGTGGCTTAGCAGAAAGGCACGAACAACACTGAGAGATGGGCATCAAAACTTTGTCTTTTTGCCTCAGGAATACCTCATTCAGGATGATCTTTACTAGATCTCACCATTAGCCTGCACATTTCATGATTTCCTTGTTTTTAATTGCTGAGTAGTATTCCATTGTGTAAATTAACACAATCTGTACCCATTCCTCTGTTGAGGGACACCTATACTGTTTCCTGATTCTGGCTATTAAAAATTAAGCTGCTATGGACATGGTTGAACAAATGCCATGGTTCTATACTTGAGCATCTCTTGGAGTTATGTCCAGGAATGATAGAGCTGGATCTTTAGGTAGCCCTATTCTTTATTGTCTGAGAAAGCACCAGATTGATTTCCAAGGTGACTTCCCAAGTTTGCATTCTACCAGCAATGGAGGAGGTTTCCCCTTTCTCCACATCCTCTCCAGCATGTGTTGTCATTTGAGTTTTGGATCTTAGCCTTTCTGATGGGTTAAAATCTCAGGGTTGTTTTAATTTGCATTTCACTGATGACTAAGGAGGTTGATCTTTTCTTTCAGTGTTTCTCTGCCATTCAATATTCCTCTTTGAGAATTCTGTTTAGCTCTGTACCCCATTTTTGAATTGGATTACTTGACTTGTTGCTTTTTAACTTCTTTATTTCTTTATATATTCTGGATATTAGCCCTCTGTCAGATGTAGGGTTGGTGAAGATCCTTTCCCAGTTTGTAGGCTGTCATTTTGTGCTGATGACAGTGTCCTTTGTTTATCAAAGCTTTTCAGTTTCTTGAGGTCCCATTTACTAATTGTTTATCTTAGAACCCGTGCTGTTGGTGCTCTCTTCAGAAAGTTGTCTCCTTTGCCAACGAGTCCTAGGCTCTTCCCCACTTATTCTTCTAAACAAATTAGTGTGTCTGGTTTTATGTTGAAGTATTTGATCCACTTGGACTTTAGTTTTGTGCAGGGTGAGAAATATGGATATATTTTCATTTGGGGGCATGTAGATATTCAGTTGGACCAACACGTTTAACATGGTACGTTTTTCTTCCATTTTATGGTTTTGCCTTCTTTGTTAAAAATCAAGTATCCTTAGGTGTATGGGTTTATTTCGGCTTCTTCTATTCGGTTCCAATGATCCAAAATTCTGTTTCTATGCCAGTAACATACAGTTATTATTACTACTGCTCTGTAGTACAGCTTGAGATCAGGGATGGAGATTCCTCAGGATGAGGAATCTCATCCTCCTTGTTGTGGTACAGGATCGTTTTGGCAATTCTAGTTTTTTTATTTTTCCACAGGAAGTTGCGAATCTTTCCTTCAATGCCTGTAAAGAATTGTATTGGTATTTTGATGGGAATTGTATTGAATCTGTAGATTGCTTTTGGCAGGTTGACCATTTTCACTATGTTATTCCTACTGATCCATGAATACAGGAGATCTTTAAATCTCCTGTTATCTTTAATTTCTTTCTTCAGAGGCTTGAAATTTTTTTTCAGACAGGTTTTTCATTTGTTAGGTTAGAGTCACAACAAGGTGCTTTATGTTATTAGTGACTATTGTGAAGGGTTTTGTTACCCTAATTTCTTTCTCAGCCCTTTTGTCTTTGATATATAGGAGGGCTACTGATTTTTCTTTAATTTAATATCCAGCCACTTCGCTGAAGGTGTTTATCACCTGAAGGAGTTCTCTGATTGAATTTTTGGGGTCGCTCATGTATACTATCATATAATCTACAAACAGTGATACTTTGACTTCTTCCTTTCCAATTTGTATCCCCTGGATCTCCCTTAGTTGTCTTATTGTTCTAGCTAGGACTTCAAGTACCATGTGGAAGAGATATGGAGAGAGTGGGCAGCTTTGCCTTGTCCCTGACTTCTGTGGGCTTGATTTAAGTTCCTCTTTATTCATTTTGATGTTGGCTATAGGCTTGATGTATAATGTCTTTACTATGTTTAGGTATGTGCCTTGTATCCCTGATCGCTTCAAGACTTTAAATATGAGTGCTTGTTGGATTTTGTCATTTGCTTTTTTGGCATCTAAGGAGAAGATCATGTGGTTTTCTCCTTCAGGTTTTTTTTTTTTTTTATGGTAGATCACATTAATGGATTTCCATATGTTGAAACACCCCTGCATGACTGGGATGAAGCTTACTTGGTCAAGGTGTATGATATCTTTTATGTGTTATTGGATTTGGTTTGCAATTATAACATTGAATATTTTTGTGTCAATGTGAAAGAATCAGACTAACTTTGTAACCTATGTTTCTTTTAACTGCCTTATAACCTACTGTTTTAGGTCTATGTTAATTAAAGCCTTTAAGTGCTTCTCCACAGAGCCGAGGAATGTAAAAGTTCCTGCCATCAGCTATCTGTGAGGGCAGAGATAAGGAAGAGAACAAGCAGAGATCCCTACTAAACGAAGAGTAAATCACCGATTGGCACCTGGGAAATGGGCTTTGTTTGAAAACCGGGCCAAATGACCCCAAACCTTCTCCTACATAGCTCCTGATGTTTGATCCAAAGCCTGTAACCCCCATTCCTCAGAATAGACACGGGATAAATTAGTTACTCTCCCACCTTTAACTGTGGCTATATCTCATGTGACAAGAAATTCCAAACTGACTTGGAGATCAGATATTTACAACAGGACTGACTGGACCTAACGGTGCCTAGAACCAACCAATTATTTTAAAAGTTAAACACCTCCTCCAATCCTAAATTGCCAAGATAGCAACCCCAGGAGATTCCTGCCTTCTGCCTTTTAAAAACCTAAGGTCTTTGTCTCCTGTGGCCACTCCTAGCTGACAAGCAGGGGTGACCCCATTGCACAATGGTCAAGAGGAACCTCTTGCATTTTTGCAACGATGGATGATTAGTTTCCTGAGTTCTCTTCATACCTTCTTATATTTAGGCTCTTGTTGGGCCTTACAAATGTTCCTAAGAGAGATAGATCTGAAGTTTCTCTCTCTCTCTCTCTCTCTCTCTCTCTCTCTCTCTCTCTGGATCTTTGTTTGGTTTAGGTATCCCTTACAGTATTTAACACCTCATTTAAAATTTCTACATAAATGATTTCTACATAAATGAGCCTAACATTTTGGGGGCTCGTCCGGGATTTGGGGTTACTGAGGAGAACTCTGGACACTGGCTATCAGAGGACTCATCTGATCTCAGAAGTAGGTACTTGGTTGTCCTTGTCATGTGTCTCTTGTCTGTTACATGTTTGTTCTGTTCTCTCTCTCCTGAAGCTTTGCTTATGGTCTGGCTTGCGAGCATCTGTAGAAGGTGTTTGAGTCCCCTGAGTGGTTCGAGGCCACTCACCTGGGAAGGTCTCATTAAGGCAGACAGACATGTTATTAATGCCGAGGCCATGGGGCATCCTGTAGGACGCTAAGCTTGCCCCTTTCTGTGAACAGGGAGGAGACGGAGAGATTGCACTCCTCCCTACTCTGCTCCCCCAACAATCTGAGTCTGTGTGCCTTGGCCAAATAAGGCAAGGTGGCATTTCCTGTGTCTCTCATGTATGTATGTATTTTTCTGTGTCTGTTTCTTTGTAGACTTGGACTGATGAAAATTTGGACAAAGGACAGTTAAAATTAGAACTTGTTCTCGGCTCAGGAGGGCACACGGCTGCATGGCAGGTGACACCAAGCAGTGTGCTCTCCCTCCCAAGGGAGCCAAGGAGGGAGTGCTTTTGGGTGGCTGGGGAGATGCATGGAGCCTGCTGCCCAAGGGGTTGGGGCTTGGGCGGTGCTCAGGCACAACAATGCACACCCAGCAGGGCACAGGTTTGATGTGGCCTGTTGTTGTGATGGGCAGTCAGGAGAGCACGGGGAGGGGAGAGGCCCAGCTGGGAAGTGGGTTCAGGACCTGCGGAGGAGGTAAGCTAGAGTGAAGATCACAAGAGAGCCAAGGGACAGGCAAGACTTGTGGGCTCCCTTGGTGGAAGTCCTTATACCTGGCTAGGCAGGGAGCAGCACCCGACAGGGCCACTGAGAGTGAGGAAAAACTCCTCCCCCATGCCTTCATGTCAGCTCATCAGGGAAGTGAGCAGCAGGAGCTCACCATGGCCTCTTGCTCCTCTTTTCCCTCCTCTCACCTAAGGGGAGTGAGTTAATTGCAATTTACAGATCAAACAAAGATGTAGGAAGAAAACTGCAGTTGCTGTAATGTTTAGAGTTACAGCTGAGTCTAAATTAAAAAAAAAAAAAAAAAAAAAAAAAGTTTTGTCTGTCTGTTTAAATATATGGCCATAATATAATTATTTTCAACTGGTCTTAAATGGTTGGTATGATAAAAAATAATTGGGTATGTTTTAAGGTTAAATTCAAATTCTTGTTTAAAACATGTATATGTGCCTATGTGTTTCTAGGGTCTATGAATGCATATGTTTAAATAACAACAATGTAAATTGCCACATGGTGTGGCTCAGGAAAAGAACAAAGTTTGCAAAATCTCTGAGTCAAAATGAATTTATTTCCTTTTAGGATAAGGAGGAAGTCTTGTTCTGAGTTGATATTGGTTCTGAAGATTGGGTTGTTTGCACTGATAAATTTTTGTCTTAAAAATCTGGTTTTGACTTTTAAAATTATGGTTATGCTTTATGAATTTACTCCTGAGAAAGATACTTTGTTTTGATATTGCAAAGATGAGTTTTAAAAATTGTTTAGAAGTTTAAGATGATAAAACATTTACAGTTTATCAGAATTTTTAAGCAATAACCCTTGGGCAGTCTAACAACGAACTTGGAACAGTTTCCCAACCGTTTGGAAAATTAGAGAAAATTTTTGGTGGGAGTTTTTCTGTTGTCTAAAAGAATGAAAGAGTGAGCAAGAGATGTTAAAGAAAGGAATAGCTTGTCTAAAGCAAGAGTGTCTGGTTAAGCCAGAAGAATGAAGCTATGAACCTAAAGGTATACAGAATGTTATTAAAGGTCTGTGTATGTATATAAAAGCCAGGGGGCATATGAATGATGTTTGCTTTGGTTCTTTATACCTGCAAATATTATTTGAGAAAGAACTGTAAAATATGTTGTACTTCATTTAAAAGGCTGGTGATTCTTCATTGCAAAATGTTTTCTTATGTTCTTTAAAAAAATCTGGCTGACAGGTTTGTTGTGGACAGAATAATTCATACAGTTTAAAATTGTTCTGTGCTGTTGTTTGTTCTGAACTGTTCTCTTAGGCAATTGGTTCTCAAACTTATTTGATCCCAGTGTATAAAGTTTTTTTGTTGTTAAGTTTTAAAGAAGATGGGGAGATTCATAAGATTTGCTAGCCCCTTTATGAATTGTGCCTGATTAAAGGTCTTATTTTGATTTTAGTCAGAAAGAGCAGATTTAAAGTTACACTATAGACTAAGCTTTACCTAGTCCCTTTGTTTAGGTTGTTTTTCTAAGGTTAAATTTAGAATGGGTAACTATGAAGTTTGCCTATATGGATCTACTTAAAATTTGGTTCTAAAACATGCATCTAAGGAATATGCCAAAATTAGAGATTATAGCATTCTGTTTTATAGGACACAGTTTAGAAGATATAATAAAAACAAAGAGTAACTCAGATATGCTGGCCCTCAAGCTTGTCAGAGATCTGATGAATATAGCATTTTAACATGTGTAAGTTCATTGTGACAGAAAGTCCCAAAATCCTGGCAGTAGCTCCCCAAGGTCTCCGAGAAGATTTGGACAATGATAGATGACCGTGACTATGGATTGTGATATGCTAACCACTGGGCAACAGTGCCTCAACTGGCCCACTGCCAGAGCCCAGCCTAACTGAGGATGAAGCTGTGGACAGCTGCAGAGTCATTGTGTCACATTGTCTGAGGTGAGGTGAGGTCAATCTCTCCTGTTCCTCTTTCCACAGCAGCAGTTTCTCATCCTGTATGCCTGCTGGCTGGATTGCCTCTGCTCAGGAAGCCAGGAGACCACACTAGCCAGGGACACTGCCTAGGTGATTGACTAACTAGTCATCTCTGTCATTTTGATTGGTACGTGGATGGGTACATTTACTTAGCTCATAATTTATTCTTCTCAGGTCTCTGATCACATTGACGGCTAGGCTGGAAGGCTAGGCTAAGTTAACGGTAGCTTGGCAGCTAAAGAGCAGACAATTACGTCCAATATCAGCTCATCGGACAGTTCATTAGTTAGTTAGAACTACTAGGTACTATATCCTTTGTGTAAAAAGGGAAAAGGGTTTGCCCTGCTCACAGGCTTTAGATCAGTTGCCTGTGTCTTATGATAAGTAGTTGGATAAAAAGATATAGAGCTTATGTAGGAACTGAGGATATGGGAGTTTAGGTTATGATGATTTAATTATTTATTGCAGTGCTGGGAATTGAATCTAGCACCTCAGACATACTAAGCAAGTGTTCTACCACTGAGCTACATTCTCAGTGCTCAGGAGTTTAGGTTATAAACATAAAAAAAAAATGTTGTTTGGTCTAAAAATAATGTTTCAGGGTTGATAAATGCAAGAAATACTGGAGAGTCTAAGTAAATGTTTTAAGGTATATAATTATGAGTTATAAAATATAAAAATATTTTAAAGCATGTTAAAAATGGGAGATACTTTAGATTCCCCCCCCTCTTTGCTACTGTTGTGCTTTTGTTATGAGATTTCAGAAGTTCAGAGTTTTGGTATTGATCAATAGAGTTGATGGAGCACTGACTGCTTATTACTCAGTCATCAGGTTGAGATTTTAATTTCCTTTGGTTGGCTTCTGAAGATAGATTTAAAGGTACTTATCATCATGCTAAAAACATCTGTTTAATGTATATACCTGACCCAAAAGTTATAGCATGGCTTTTATTACGGTATTCTTAATGTCTGCCATTTCTGGGGTAGACTTCGATACGGAGATATATTAAACCTATTCCTTCTAGCTCCTTTGATGGCTGGGAAAAAAAATCCAAGCATCCAGGGTTTAGCAGTAAAGCCAACCATTAATGTATTCCTGTCTAAATGTACAAAAGGTAGCTGAGCTCCTTTCATGGCTGATTACCAACAGGGCTCACAGTTAAAATGTTAGAGTTTCAGACTGTGGACAAACATAAGTTGTTTATAAAAGATACAAAACAAACAGCTGACCGGTGCCCATTCCATTGGATATAGTTTTACCTGTTACTCTCAAAATGTTGTTGTATTAGATTTGCTGATATGTTACTTTTCTGAGTCTTTTAATATATATTTCCTTTTGTGTACCAAAAATTCATATGAGTTTATAAAAATCAAAAGGTCATGAGACCTAGATCTGGCATAGCTCAAACGGATCCCAGATGAGTTTTTCCCTGGTCTTGGGATTCCTCATTTTTTCCATTTAATAGACAAATCTTACCTTCTGTCTCTAGTCTGAATTTGTCTCAGCAGATTTTCACCTAGTTGACTCTATTTCCGGGACCAGCTATGGACTGCAAGCTGAAATCTGGACCTTTTAGAAGCTGATATGACTGCTCCCTGTCTCTTCAATAGAATCAACTAACCAGAGACTGTTAAGGACTGCTTTGCCTCATTGCCTCATTGACCAGCCTTTGACTGGCTCCTAGTAATCTTTACTAAATTAGGAAAAACTTATGATTGGACAAAAGGCCATGATTTTGGCATCAAAATAAGAGATTCTAATATCTTGGGTGAGAGCTCTAAAGATCCAGGAGAAATTCAGTTAGAAGCAACTCCCTTGGGCACTCAAGAAATGGGACCCTTAGCTACTCTGCTTGTTTTTTTCAATGTTTGAACCCTACATTGTAAATCATCTGGTTGTGTTTATTAGGAAAAGATTAGTGCAGTGCAAGTGCTTACACTAAGATAACATTACTAAAGAGTAAATATGACTGGGCATGGAATTAAAACAACAACCCAGATAATTACAGACTAAGGTAACTACCCCTGTACTTGCCCCAACTTTTGACCAGCATTTCAGCCTCTTTCAAACTGAGATATCAACGGCCCAGTTATCAGAATTGAAGAAATTCCAGAAGACAGATCCTCGACCCACTGACCCATTCTACAGGCTGAAATGTTGAGTCAAATGGCAAAATTTTGTTAAGATAAAATACTCTCTCTACAGCTGCTTCATGATTGAAGCAGTTACAAGGAGAAGGGGGAAAGGAAAGAATCAGACTAACATTGTAACCTGTTTCTTTTAACTGACTTATAACCTACAGTTTTAGGTCTATGTTAATTTAGCCTTCTCTAGAGAGCAGAGGAATGTAAAAGTTCCTCCCATCAGCCATCTCTGAGGGCAGAGATAAGGAAGAGAACAAGCAGAGATCCCTACTAAATGAAGAGTAAATCACTGATTGGCACCTGGGAAATGGGCTTTGTTTGAAAACCAGGCCAAATGACTCCAATCCTTCTCCTGCATAGCTCCTGATGTTTGATCCAAAGCCTGTAAACCCCATTCCTCAGAATAGACACGGGATAAATTAGTTACTCCCCCACCTTTAACTGTGGCTATATCTCATGTGACAAGAAATTCCAAACTGACTTGGAGATCAGATATTTACAACAGGACTGACTGGACCTAACGGGTGCCTAGAACCAACCAATTATTTTAAAAGTTAAACACCTCCTCCAATCCTAAGTTGCCAAGATAGCAACCCCAGGAGATTCCTGCCTTCTGCCTTTTAAAAACCTAAGGTCTTTGTCTCCCGGGGCCACTCCTAGCTGACCTGCAGGGGTGACCCCATTGCACAATGGTCAAGAGGAACCTTTTGCATTTTTGCAACGATGGATGATTAGTTTCCTGAATTCTCTTCATACCTTCTTATATTTAGGCTCTTGTTGGGCCTAACAAATGTTCCTAAGAGAGATAGATCTGAAGTTTCTCTCTCTCTCTCTCTCTCTCTTTTTTTGGATCTTTGTTTTGTTTAGGTATCCCTTACAGTATTTAACACCTCATTTAAAATTTCTGCATCAATAATTTTTTATTTGGGCCTCTCAACCCATTCTGAAGGGAGGCGAGACTTATTCAATTTCCTCATGTTTCAAAATGAATATTATTTTGTGTATGCATGCTTACAGTGAGTGTGGAGGTCACTTCTCTCCTCCACCTTTAAGTATTAATGATGGAATTCAGGGGACCATGTTTGTGTGGACAATGCCCTTACCCATTGAGCAATCTTAATGTCCCTCCCCTTTATGGCATAGAGTCTCTTGTATCCCATATTCCCACACTGGACTCAAACTCACTATGTAGCTGGAGAGGTCCATGACCTTCTGGTTTGCCTGCCTCTACCTCTGGAGAACTGAGATTCCAAGGATGCACCACCACTTTCAGTTTATTTCCTACTGGGGATCAAATTGAGGTCTTCATGTACACTGGGCAAGTACCCTAACCAACTGAGCTACATTCCTGGCTCCTTGTAGCTTTAATTCTAAAACATAGGGTAAGAGAATAAAGTGGTGACTGTAACAGGAAATGCCATTACTTTAGGAGAAGAGGATTATGGACCCAGATAACCACTTTTTAGTTTATCATCTGAATTAATACATAATCAGACTTTCTTCCTACCTGCCTAGTTAATGTCTCAAATCAGCATGGAGCCTTCACTCACCGCACTGACAGCAAAAGAGAAATAGAGACTCACTATGGGACACTTCTGGAGGCTGACATTTCAGAAAAAATAACTCCTTTGTCTCTGTTCCCGCTAAACAATAAAGCCTTGAAGGATTGCACACATCCACCTGCTGCTGTCTCTGCCTGAGGAGGCCTCACCCCTGTCCTAGTAACCAGGAAGATCAGTTTCTGCCTAGAGGGAAAGAAAAGGTGTCTCAGGGGAAGTAGAAGTAGGAGGCTAGTGCCCTGAGGTATCAAAGATGCAATTGAGATGCAACATCAGAACAATGACCACAGCTGCCAACTTCCACTACTGACCTTAAATTGGCTCCAGTAGCTCACCTCAGAGTCAACCTCTCTAGCTTGAAGAACTGAAGGGCAGGAAATGCCAGGCACCAGCCTGCTTTCCAAAGAACAGCCAAGGCAGCACTGCCCTCTGTTGGTCCTAGAAGAGTATTACAATGTTGGCTGGCAGGGGCAAGTCAGCCCTGGTTTTAGTTACCAGTCCTGTAGACAAAACAGTAACAAAGGGGTATTAAGATCGAGGTGACTTAAAAATAAAAATTGACACAGAGAAAACTGATATTTTTTTTCTTTTTTCCATTGTTTTCGTTTTTGTTTTGTTGTTGTTGTTTTGTTTTTTATTTTTTGTTCTATTGAGACATTTTTGTTTTTTGAGTTGTTTTTTGAGGCATAGATTCAGAGGGAGGTTACAGTAGGCAACTTCTATGGGTCAGTTTGTCCCAAAGATTTAAATGCTGACGTCCCTTCCTTTTATCAAAAGTTTCTCAGAAAAAAAAAAATGCTATTAAAGGGGCACCAGGGGACTACTGCCAGAGTTACAGACATTGGGCTACAGAATGTCAGCTAAGAAAGCCCAACATTGTACATCAGACTCCTATCCTGTACCAGCTGAGGGGAGGCAAAAGGAGCCTGTCTCAGAGAAGGTATGTTGCCATCATCTAAACAATGCCAACTCCAGAGACTAAGAGACAGATTTAAGAGTTCCTATGTGCAGTTAGGTACTGTTGCCTCTGGATACCAGACTTTGTGGAATTAACAGGGCCTCAGTACACCAGCACAAAGTGGGGCATTGAGACCCTCATTTGTTCTGAGACTAAACAAAAGGCATTTGAGGTTTTAAAAACAGCTCTGCCCTCAGCTACAGGCCTAGAACTTCTAGATGCCCCAAAACCTTTTCATCTGTTTGTCTGTGAAGCAAGACAAAAGAGATTTTAATCCCTGGAAATGTCCTGTGACACACTGTCTAAACAATTAGACCCTGTAGCCACCGGGTGGCCCACCTGGCCAAGCTGTGGTAGCTTCTGCTAGTCTAATGGAAAAACAAACAAACAAGTTGACTCTAGGTCAGGATCTTACACTCACAACCTCTCATGTCTTTGGGGCCCTACTCCAAAGAACCCTGGAATACTGGCTGTCTAATGCTTCTGTGACTCAGTACTAGGACCTAATCCTGGATTGTCAGTCTTGCTAACCTGTTTCTTGATGACGACCCACAGGTCCATGACTATTCCAAAAAAAAAAAAAAAAAACAGATATGTGGAGGGAGCTTCAGTAGTTACTTTAACAGAAACAATGTGGGCCCAAGCCAGGTACCTCAGCTCAAAGAGCAGAACGGAATGATCAGGTGGGAAAAAGAAACATCCATGATCATACATGAGGACAGTCATCATACTTTTACTACAGTGCATATCTATGGTATGATCTATAGATAAAGAGGACTTGTCAAGGAGAAAAGAAGTCTAGGCTTTCCTGTCATTCTCCTTTTGACAGGGGCCTGGATTCCATCTGGGATCCTGAGACTCAGATTCCAGATGAAGAATGGGGTTAGGTTTCTCTGAGGGACAGCTAGAGCACCTTAGGGTGAGGCCTGAGTGCTCTAAGGGATATGGAAAAGGTTTTCCACAAGTGTTACAGTTTAGCTCTTTTAGCATGAGGTCACCAGGGTCAAGGGAAGCTTGGGCTCTCCAAAGTCTATGCCAGATACCAAAGCGTTACAGCTCCTGGTAAAGTAGCTAGCTCAGCACAACAGAGGTGTGGGTCAGATGTTATGCCCTGTCTGTTTGCAGCCAAGACTCACTCCAAGCGAGGCCCAGACCCAGTGAGCTGCAACAAAGCACTCTCTATGGAAGATAAATAAAAAAATCTCATCAGGTGTTGAATTGAGAAAGCGTGAATGTGTGTACCTTCATGCATGTGAAATCAAAGGCAATATAAACTCTTGGCAGAGGGAGGGATTTCAGGAGTGAATGTGTTTGATTTGCTGAGGTCAGTGTTAGGATTGTGCAGGGGAGTCATACAGCAGATTCATAAATCACACAGTTGACTGGTTCCATGTGTGAGGTTTTCTTACTGGAAGAGGGAGGGATCACAGAGACCATCTATGGGCAGGGTACAAAACAGAAGAGAGAGAGAGAGAGAGAGAGAGAGAGAGAGAGAGAGAGAGAGAGAGGTATGAGTTCTTTCATCACGTGACCCAGAGCTTGTGCAGGTGGTAGCAAGGGTTCCACAGGTGGTCCGCAGATGGCCTCAAAGATGCCTGATGCCCCATTTGTCAAGTCCCTTGGGGACTGTCCATAGAGATGCCTGCTTACACATCCCCACATTCAGGAAATCAGGGATACTTAAATGGTCCTATCACAAGAAGGAAAATACAGTACAATACTTTGAAGGAGATCTCCATGTACAATTGAATGTCACTGCTGGACTAAGGTTCTTAGCAGGGTGGGGCATTTTTATTTATTCCAAGATGCTTGTTAGAGCACTTTCTTTATCAAGGGAAGGTCTGGCCTGTTATGGGGCCTGAGGGACATGTGACCTCATTGTAAGACATGGAGTTACTTAGATCAGGGGAGACATTTCAGAACTCTGCTGAGAAAAGGGACTCTATCCTCATAGATGGAGTGCAAATGATTGTCTATCCAGAGATGACAGATTTCATCCTTATCCTGCAGAGTCACACATCTTCCTAGAAGATATTTGTCTTCCCCTACAAATTGCTCTCCTCCATTGTCAGTCTGCTGGCCTGGCTGCCAGACAAATGACCTTAAGACCTGTTTGTCCTATTGAAATTCTGGTGACATACCACAGCCTGGTACTGTCTGAGAGTCCATGGTACAACCAAGAAGAGCTAGAGGATGGGGGAAAAAGAATAGATGCCTGAGCCGTATAGGCTGATGGAGGACACCAGAGGGAAAGATCATTATCCCACCATTTGTTAAAGATGCTATCTTTTTTCATTTTATGGTTTTGGCATCTCTATCAAAATCAGGTGTCCATAGGTTGTGCGTTTATTTCTGGGTCTTCTATTTGATTCCATTGATCCACCAGTCTGTTTCTATATCAGTACCATGCAGTTTTTATTATTGATGCTCTATAGTATAGCTTGAGATCAGGGATGGAGATACCTCCAGAAGATATGTTTGTTTTTAGGCAGCCTGCTTCTGGGTTACCTAGCAACCTATGATGCCGTCATGTGTCCCCTGCCATGTAGCCACACCTAGTACTGTGGTCAAGTTGCTCCTTAAAAGAATCAGCCAGCCTCTTTGTCCCTCCATTGCCCTCTTGCCCTCTCCTTCTCTTATTCTCTCACTCTCCTGTTCTCTCCCCTTTCTCTGTCAGGGCACTCCTTTCTCTTCCTCCTATCATGTCTTCTCTCCCTCTCTCTCACTCTCCATCTCCATCTAATAATCCTCCTTCATAAGAAATCTGTCGTGCACATCATCATTTCATTGGGCCTAACATTAGTGCGTTGGAAAAGGCTCTCCTGATAGCCCCTGGTCTGGTGTACCAGGGACACTTAATCAGACCATGATGAGGGCAACAGATCTTTTTTCTGTTCTACCTATCTCTAATAACCACTCAACCATATATGACTTAAAACTTACACTTTCCTTCCACTGCCCTGTGCTTACCACACACACCTGTCCCTCTGCTCATGGCTGCTCAGACTCAGCATCCTGTCTTGTGCTCTGAGCACTGCAGACATGGTGGACACTCACACTGCACCAAAATCACGTTGGGGAAACTAAAAGGCTCAGGCCAGAGGCTGAAACCGCTGCTTCAGACATAGACACAGCCTGCTTCTAAACTATTGCAATTAGGTAAGCAATTGCTGGGGACCCTGTGCACACATAGATGGCTGTATGTTGTGCTACTGCCTCAGGCCCAGGGGCGAGCTTTTAAATCTCCCATGGAACACCTGCCACCAGAGGAAGCTTGACTTCTGATCAGCCACGCCATATAAATGCAGAGTTTTAAACTCTGCCGAGACAGCATTCCCACCAGCAAGCACCTGGTCTCACTATGCTGCTATAGTCCCACAGCACACATGGATAGCCATGATGTTTACTTTGGGATGAGGAGGGTGGAGCCACAACTTCACTGCCATCTCCCCTAAGGGCAAGCTCATTGTTTCACCACCATCTTAACTTAGGGCAGTCATATGATTGGCAGCTCTCTTAGTTATAAAAACAAGCAAGAAAACTCTGTGGTCTCCCCAATGAAAGCTGGTTTAACTACTACACTGTTTCTGTCCCACTCTTTTCAGAGCTGCAAAACTGCAGTCTCTTGTAGACCCTAAAAGGCCACTGAGCACCTTACTCCATTCTAAAGCTATCTATCTGCCCCTATGCTGGGGCCAACCAGCAGAGTCGAACGATTCTTGAGTCCGGAGTGAGGATTAAAATTAATATAATAACACACAGCACACAGGAGTCTTTCTTACGACAGCCACAGCAAAAAGCTGCCTTAGCAGCAACCTCAAGCCTCTAGCAGCAACTCTCCTACCTTCAACTGCTGGCCTGTGTTTTTATTGTAGAGTTTTTAAGCCAGAGTAGAAACATCTCAGAACAATGGGTTAATTTCTGTGAGGAGCCTGAGGAAGAGGTGTAATCCACACAAGCTATCCCACATGCTGTCACAAACAAAAGGAGATGGACTTGCAAATTCTACCCTGACTAGTAAAGGCCTGGTAAAACAAGTCTCTCTGCTGAGATTTAAATATCAAAGCAGCTGCCAGAGGCACTGCTCCAACACCCCTATCCTTTCTTTCAGATGAGATTCCCTCTATGAGAACTTGGACTTACTCTTGATAAAGCCCTTGTACCAGGCACCAAGTTTCTAGGGCTGGGCCAGACTAAGCCCATGACCTGCTGTGTTACTTGATTGAGTAGCCACATGGTCCATTTCCATTTCCCCTTTCATAATCACAGGAAAGGCTTCATTATACTCTCTCCTCTTAGGGAAACCTTTGGCTCCTACACCTATATTTGCCCTACTCAAATGTCTTATATCCAGTAATACCAGTAAAATTAAGAGCGATCTGTGAAGAAGGAAACTGTTCCCTATGGCTCTTTCCTCAAAGTCTTGTCTGTTTCTCTCTGCCTGCTATCTCACCCACAATGTTCTCTGGATTCTTTTTATACTCTAAAAAAAAAAATCTTAAAATTAAACTGTAAACCTTAAGGTGACCACATGGCATGGAGAATTTTAATCATAATTAATTCTCTGTTCATTTTATCTCTGTTTAGACTAGGACAGCAACAAGTCTCATTTTAAATTGGTATGGATTTTTATAAAAATCCAAAGTTAGGTTTTACAATATATATGATTCAAACCTGGTTCAAAATAACTTTTACGTGATGCTAAAATTTTGAAGTTATTAAAGTCTATAGTACAACTTAACATCAGGGATGGAGATACCTCCAGAAGATCTTTTATTGTAGAGGATTGTTTTAGCAATTTTGGGTTTCTTGTTTTTCCATATGAAGTTGAGAATTTTTCTTTCCAGGTCTGTAAAGATTTGTGTTGGTAATTTGATGGGAATTGCATTGAATCTGTAGAATGCTTTTGGTAAGATGGCCATTTTTACTATGTTAATCCTGCCAAGCCATGAGCATGGGAGATCTTTCCATATTCTTATATCTTCTAATTCTTTCTTCAGAGACTTGAAATTTTTTTCATACAAGTCTTTGATTTGCTTGGTTAGGGTTACTCCAAGGTACTTTATGTCATTTGTGGCTACTGTGAAGTGTGTTGTATCCCTAATTTCTTTCTCAGCCCTTTTGTCTTTTGTATACAAGAGGGCTACTAATTTTTTTTTTTGAATTAATTTTGTATCTGACCACACTTGTAAAGGTGTTTATCAGGTTTAGGAGTTTCCTGGTAGAGTTTTTGGGGTCACTCATGTATACTATCATATCATCTGCAAATAGTGATAATTTGACTTCTTCCTTTCCAATTTGTATCCCCATGATCTCCTTCAACTCTCTCATTGCTCCAACCAGGACTTCCAGAACTATGTTGAAGAGATATGGAGAGAGTGGGCAGGCTTGTCTTGTCCCTGATTTCAGTGGGATTGCTTTAAGTTTCTCTCCATTCAGTTTGATGTTGGCTATAGGCTTGCTATATATCGCCTTTACTATATTTAGATATGTGCCTTTTATCCCTGATCTTTCCAAGACTTTAAACATGAATGGGTGTTGGATTTTGTCAAATGCTTTTTTAAGAATCTAGAGAGATTATCATGTGGTTTTTTTCTTTCAGTTTGTTAATATGGTGGATTACATTGATGGATTTCTGTATATTAAACCACCCCTGCATACCTGGGATGAAGCCTACTTGATCGTAGTGGATGATATCTTTGATGTATTCTTGTATTGGATTTGCAAGTATTTTGTTGAGTATTTTTGCATCAATGTTCATAAGGGAGATTGGCCTGAAATTCTCTTTCTTTGTTGGGTCTTTGTGTGGTTTAGGTACCAAAGTGACTGTGGCTTTATAGAATGAGTTTGGTAATGTTCCTTCTGTTTCTATTTTGTGAAATAGTTTGAAGAGAACTGGAGTTAGCTCTTCTTTGAAGGTCTGGTAGAATTCTGCGCTGAAACCATCTGCTCCTGGGCTTTTTTTGGGTGGGAGACTTTCGCTGACTGCTTCTATTTCCTTGGAGGATATAGGGCTATTTAATTGATTTACCTGGTTCTGATTCAGCTTTGGTAAGTGGAATCGATCAAGAAAATTGTCCATTTCATTTAGGTTTTCATATTTTGTGGCATATAGACTTTTGAAGTAAGGCCTGATGATTATTTGGATTTCCTCAGTGTCTGTAGTTATGTCCACCTTTTCATTTCTGATTTTGTTGATTTGGATGGTGTCTCATTGCCTTTTAGTTAGCTTGGCTAAAGGTTTGTCGATCTTGTTGATTTTCTCAAAGAACCAGATCTTGGTTTCATTGATTCTTCAAATTGTTTTGTTTCTAATTGATTGATTTCAGCCCTGAATTTTGTTGGGAACTAAGCCCTGGGACCCTTCCTAAGGGCCTGGCCTGCCAGATAAGCACCGGACGCCAGCAGGCCATAGTTTCTTAAGACCCATTGTTCCCGAAACTGTTTGCTTTGGGACACATCTGTGACCACAGATATTATCTTTGGGCCTTGTAACTCTTTAACCCACCTTCTTAGCCTTGGGAACTTCCCACCTCCCCACCAAGGGCCTTGGTATTTTTCCACTACTACTCCCCTTTTCTTGCCCCTCTCCCCTGCTCTGTCAGAACCATGCTTTAAAAGAAACACTGAAGCTCAATAAAGTTGACACTTGACCGGCAACCGTCTGCTTGTGTCCTTTCTCTCTCTTGCCCATCTTTTTCAGGATTGATCCCCTTCGCCCCCACGAATAACTAGGTCCCGCGGGTCAGGGCAGAGTGGCGCCCAAAGTGGGGCTCAAAGTACGGGTCTCTCCGGACCGACCCTGAATCGAGGAAGAAGGCCTTCGAAACCACACAAACGTCATCAGCTCCCTCTGACCCGGAGAGACTACACGATCTGGTAAGCTTTACATTTCTGTCCTATCAAGATGGGCCATTCTTTGTCTAAGGAGGCGTCATTCGTTAAGGATTTAAAGGCCTCCCTCGGAGAGAGAGGAATACTGGTTAAAAGAAAAAGGGTTTAATTAAGTTCTTTGTTTTTGTGTCAGACATTTGTCCATGGTTTGCTATTGATGGGCCAGAGATGGGCCGAAATGTGGGATCAGGTTGGAGCCTGCCCTCTCGAGGACCTTAGAGAAAGAGGTCGAGGTAAAGATAATAATTATCCCCCCGTCATTACTGTTAATTCCCCAGCTTTCCCCGTTTTTCCCAAAAAATGCCCCTAGGTGGGCTGGGGCAAAACTCTCAGTCCTCATAGATGGAGAAAACAAGATATTCAATGACAAAAACAAATTTCAACAATACCTACACACAAATCCAGCATTACAGAAGACACTAGAAGTGAAAATACAACCCAAGAAAACTACCTACTTTCAAGAAAACACAGGAAATAATTAACCTTAATACAGAAAAAAAAAAAAGCAACCAAACACACAACCTTATGGCAATAGGCAACATCAAAATCAAAGGATCTAACAGCCACTGGTCATTAATCTCTCTCAACATCAATGGAGTCAATTCTTCAATAAAAAGACACAGACTAACAGAAAGGATGCGTAAACACAGCAATCTGTTGCATACAAGAAACACACCTAAGGCACAAAGATATACATTACCTGAGGGTAAACGGTTGGAAGACAGCTTTCCAAGCAAATGGACCCAAGAAGCAAGCAGGAGGAGCCATTTTTTTTTTAAATTTTATTTATTCATTTATTTAGTTGTTGTTTTATGGCAGAGCTTCACATAGCCTAAGCTGGCCTCACACTTACTCTGTAGCCCAGAATAAATTTGAACTTTTGATTGGCCCTGCATTTACCTCCCATGATCTGAGATAACAGGTATGCTTTAACATGCCCACCCTATTTACATGTTTTCTTCCTGTATCTCACCAAAACTTTTACCATTTTCATTCTTTGTCCAAGCAACCAATTTCTTACTTTTTGTTTGTTGGTTGACACAGAGTTTCACTCTGTTTCCCAGGACCCATAGCAATCCTACTGTCTCAGCCTGCCCAGTACGGGGTTGCAAGCAGGAGTCACCATCTCAGGTTTAAACAACCAGCATGTGCTTGCATCCCTTAGTGTTTGAACTTGTCTCCATGTTCAGCAATAGTACCCTCCTCAATTCCTCTTCACTCTTCATCACAGGCTAGCCTTAAAACGATAATGCAAACTGAGACTGGCCTTGAACTCCTGATCCTCCAGCCTCAACCACCCAAGTACTGGTAGTATAAGCATGTGCCACCAGAACTGACTCTATCTTCACACACGTACAGATTTTTAAAGAAAAAATGAGAACCATGCAAACATATATGCAATATCAACCTCAACTTCCAAGAAATATTTCCCATAGGGGTGGTACATTCTCATTCACAATGTAATTATTACTTTGTGCTGAAAACTCAAAAAAAAAGTTGCACTTGTGTAAAATAGCTCAAAAAATATTTGTCAATTTCAGAACTATTCACACTTAGAGGTGGAGGTGTTATGGGGTATACACCAGGGAAGACTGCTTGGTAATGGGCTCAATACAACAGAAAGAATTTCTTAGGTTGAAAGAAGGCATTGTCTTCCCTAGAACATGAGATAGCTATTGCTGTGGGCCACTATAAAGGTGCTGGGAATTGAACCCAGGTCCTGTATATGAACAAATGCTTTGAAAATTTTTTCATTTTATTTTTGGGATAGGATTTCCCTCTGTCCTTAGCTGCCCTGGCTTCACTGTATAGACTATGCTGGCCTTGAATTCAGAAACCTGCTTTCCTCCCTGAGTGCTGGTATTACAGGCATAGGCAACCATTCCAATATTTATGAATTTTAATTGTCTAGGAACATGGTTTTACTAGGTAACCCAGTTAAAGACTGAGCTGCCATAGGCTACATCTGGGCAGGGTTTTAGATTATCTCCATGGATGGTAATTGGTTGGAGTATCAGTCTCAGAAAAGACCCCTGTGACCAGATATTTTGGTTCTGATGCTCTCCTTGTGCAGCCCCTGTCTTTCATTTTCTCCTTCTTTCATAAGATTCCCTACACTCTGCCCAGATTCTCTGACAGGAACACAGTGGCTTGCTCTTTGGTCACCTCCGAATGAGGGCTGTGCAGCCTAAAACGGTCACAGCGGAAGACAATGCAGCCAATCCTGATGAGACCTTGTAGGCTAGGGTCAGATATGAGGGAAGGATGACCTCCCCTATCAGTGGACAGGAGGAGGAGGGTGGGATTTGAGGGAACTAGGGAGATGGGTATATCTGTGATACAAAGAATAAATTGTAATAAAAAAAATAAATAAACCTTTAAAAAATGGAAACTCAGTTTTCCTTTCTTTTCCAAGTGGTCTCCTGGGCTCCCTGACTGACCCCATATCTTAACCTTCGCTTTCCCTGTAGCTGGAACTAATTGGCTATACGAGTTCCTTTTAGTCTGGCTCAAGTTATTTTTTTTCAGAAAATAGTTTTGAATTAGATTTGCTTTACAAGTAGGTTTTCCTTGCATTAATGACTAAGCATCATGTGTGTGCCTGGTGCACTTAGACATTTGAAGTTGGCATTGTCTTCCCTGGAACTAGAGTTATTGGTAGTTGTGAATGACTGTATGGGTAATGGGAATTGAACCCAAGATTTTATAAGAACAAGTAATTTTTAAAATGTTTTATTTTATATTTAAGACAGGCTTTCTCTGTAGCCTTGCCTGTCCTTGGCGTACATGTAGACCAGCCTGTCTTGGAACTCACAGAGATCTGTCTGCTGCTGCTTTACTGACTGCTGGGGATACAGGCATAGGCCACCATGCACAGCCCAACATTGAATTTTTATTTTTTAGGATGAGTCTTTTACTTTATTGTGCAGGTGGGCTCATGGGTTCCCAGACTAAAGGGAGATTTAAGTACCTGGAACTAGAGAGACATTACAGAACCTTTTGTGTCTGGCTCAAGACCCTTTTTTAAGTTTAATTGTTTTATTTGCCTTGCATATAAGGGGTTTTGCTTCTGTTTCTGCCAGTGCATCGTGAGTGTGTATGGTAAAAGGCTGCATGGAATCCCTGAAACTGAAGTTACCAGTGGTTGTGAGCCAGTGTATGCCTGTTGGGAATTGAAGCCACTTTCTCTAAAACAACAGGTCTATTTTAATGATTTTTTTCTCTGATTAGACTTTTTTGATACAGGGATTCTCTGTAGGCTTGGATGACCTATGCTCACTTTGTAAACCAGACTGGCCTTGAACTCACATGAGTCTGCCTTCCTGTTTCTCCCCCACATGGTAGGATTACAGGTAGCAGCCACCATGGACAGCCTAACTTTCATATTTGGTTTGTAAAGAAACAGATTTTACTTTGTTGTCCATGTGGGCCTCTGGGATCCCATACACAAGAGATGCTTTACTCTGAGCTTCTGTAGTCTCTGGCACTGAGGAGCCACATCTGTGTCCTTTGTGTCTGGCTCAAGACCTTAATCATACATGTTAATATTTTAATTTACATTTGTGTTACATGTATGAGGTTTTGCTTGGCTTTGTGTCTGTGTACTATGTGTGTGCCTGGTGCATTTAGAGGTTGGAAGAAGGCATTATCTTCTCTGGAACTGGGTACAGGTTGTACTGAGCCACTGGATGGGTGCTGGCAGTTGAACTCAGGTCCTTATAAGAACAAGAGATTTGGGGCTGAAGAGATGGTTCAGAGTTGAAGAGCACTGCTTGCTCTTCCAGACTTCCTGAGCTCAGTTCCCTGCAAGCAAGGGGTGGCAATGAAAAATGTATAATGAGATCTGGTGCCCTCTTGTGGTTTTTAGGTGTACATGCAGGCAAAACATACTGGGTATGTAATCAAATAAATAAATCTTACAAAAAGTAAGAATAAAAACAAAACACTGAAATTAAATTAAAACAAACAACTTACAAAAAATTTCAACAGATTTGATTCACTTTGTTTTTATTACATAAACCCTTTCTGTGGTAGCCACAGCTAGAGCCTGAGTCCTCTGAACAGAGGCTCTGGTGTGTGTTTTCACAAGAAGATCAGTGAATTTCTGATAAGGACTCTTGGTGAACACAGAGGTCAGGGGTGAGGTAGCTGATTAAATAGTGCCCTGTTGCTTAGGTTTTGACTACCATTTCAGCCTTCCTGAGTCTACACACTATCTCTGCCCCATTGATTGTCCTGTAGCAATTTTAGAAGAAGAGACCTTTGCCCATAATCTCATCCAATGGGCTGAAATGCTAAATCAAAAGGGGCTCCCTGAAATTAGCTATTTTTTCGGGAACCTGCCTAGCTGGAGCAGCAACTGGACAAAATGCCCATAGAGATGCTAGAAAGAGGATTCCAGAGATTGGTTTAAATCCTATAATAGTTCTCTTTCGGTTACTATACTATAACCACACTGATGGGACCACTACTCAATTTGATTTTTATCTTTGGGTCTTGTATTTTAAATTACTTGATGGCTCTCATGAAGAAATGCTTTGAAGTAATATAGTAATGGTAATCAGAGCCCATTGTGGAAAATAAATCTGGAGGACACTAAGAGTCATATCTGAAAGACCCAAGATTGGGTCTTCAAATGATCATGGGAAGGGAGAAATGAGAGACAAAAACATTATAAATTAGTTTTTTGGCAGAAAGGAGTTATTGAATTAAAGTTTAAAGCACAAGCCTGAACAAAGGCCAGACAGGTGGAGACAAGTCCAGCCACCTGTGGGGAGGAACCAGCCTTCCTGCATTCTTTTCCTACTCAGTAGAGTTACAGTTGCTAGGAAACCAGCCCACATCAACACATCCCCTAGGACAGCTTAGTGATCAGCTGGAACTAGGGAGGAATAACAATGCCTTTTGTGTCTGGCTCAAGAACCTTTTTTTACATTATAACTTTTTTTTTATTTTTTAAATTTAGATTTCTGTTACATGGATGGAGTTCATGCATTTGTGTCTGGGAACCATGTATGTTCCTGGTGTGTGAAGAATATGGAAGAAGACATTGGTTCCCTTGAACTGGACTTTTTGGTAATTGTGAGCCACTGTATGGGTAGATGGAGTTGAACCCAGGTCATCTACAAGAACAAGGGATTTTAAAATATTTTTATTTTATTTTATTTTATTTTTTGGCAGTTTTTCTGTACCCTTGAATGTCCTTAGGTTACTTTGTAGACAAGGCTGCCCTGGAACTCACTGAGATCTGCCTGCACCTCCCTTTGTGAGTGCTGGGCATATGGCATGTGCTACCATGACTTGCCTCACATAAAAGTTTTATTTTAGGAAGAAGATTTTACTTCTTTGTACAGTTGGTCTCCCAGATTCCCAGACAAAATGCATGCTTTGGCCTCAGCTTAGTCACTCATAGAGACTAGGAAGTAAAAACATTGCCTTTTGTGTTTGCCTCAAGTCCCTTTACTTAGATTTTAATTTTTTAAATTTAGATTTGTGTTGCATGTCTGGGGTTTTTCCCTGCATTTTTATCTGTGCAGCATGTGTGTGCCTGGTGTCTGAAGAGGTTGGAAGAAGGCACTGGATTCTCTGGAACTGGAATTATGGGTAGTTGTGAGACACTGTATGGGTGGTTGGAAGTGAACCCAAATCCTCCATTTGAACAAGGTCTTATTTGCTTGTTTGTTTATTATTTTGAGACAAGGATTTTTCTGTAGCATTGCCTGTCTTGGCTCACTTTTTAGATCAGGAGATGTTCTGGAACCCACTATGTAGACCAAGCTAGCTTCTAAATCAAATTTCTGACTGTCTCTACTTTTCAAATCCTTGGTTGAAAGGCTTAAAGGCTTGCACAACTATGCCCTGTCTTGTATTTTTTAAGCTATAAGTTCTAAGCACACACAAAAGTCTTGGAACAATGGTTAGAGTCCAGATGCAACTGCATGAGAAGTACATTGATGTCTGCCAGAGAAAGGTATTGTGTAAAAAAGGCTTATTTTTTTGTTTGTTCGTTTGTATGTTTCTTTTTCTCATGGATTGCAAAGGGCAGCAGAAAACATGAAGTAACAAATTATTTTTCCCTCCTCAGGGTCTAACAAGTTTTGATGGCAGCACCAGAGTTCAGTATTGCTAGATGTTTTGCGGTTGCACCTGCTTTCTCTTCTATAGGGGAGTAAATGGTCTTCTGCCAGGGCTCAGGATATTTGGAAGACCAGAGAGACAAAATTTTAAAAACATTCCGGCAGTTAAAGCAAGGTAGAAGCCTTCAAGTTCTCATATAGATAGATATATTTTTATTTATTTTTTTTATTTTAGTTTGGGCAAGGTATAGGTTTTTCCATACCACCACCGGGGAGGCAGAGACAGGCGGATCTCTGAGTGTGTTGCCAGTCTGGTCTACAGAGTGAGTTCCAGAAGAGCCAGGGTTATGCAAAGATACCCTGTCTCGAAAAAAAAAAAAAAAAAAAAAATGACACAATAAATAAATAAATATAGAAGAAAACACTTTTTCTTTCTGTCAACTAAGAAAATTGCTAGAAACCGGGCATGGTCTGGGTTCCAAAGTTAAAGGTGGGACTATGGCCAGCTCCAGGCCAGCCTGGGCTTACAAGGACCAGCTCTTAAAAACTACATGGAGAAGGCGGTTGTTAGAGAGGGTTAGCTGCAATATCCGGCTTGGGTACAGCTCTCTATTGAAATGGTGCCCTTCTGTGAGAAGTAGCATCAAAACAGGGATGTCTAATTCTAGAAGCACTGGAGCAGGTATCTCAAAGTCATGGTTAGAAAATTCAGAAATGTCGTTAAGGGCATTCCTGAGAGGTGGGAGCCCAAAAAGGCGGGAATATGTCCTCTACTCCCATGGTGCCTAGGGGCTTGGCCCTATTAAAGTTGCGGCTCGCACACATCCCTTGCTGGCTCACCAGAGGAGCAGAGGAGCCCAGGGTGACTGGGACCTGCGTCAGACATGCACACAGGCAGGTGTGTGTACTGTGGGCTAAGGGGGCCTGGTCTCCTTTGAGTGTCGCGGGTTTAAGTAGAGACACCACGTTGGAGTAGCCGGGTTCCGTGTCGGCACCTGGGATCAGGAGGACTGAGATCTGGTAAGACACTTCCCCTTACACAGAAAAAGGGCCTTGGGGGCCGGGATGGGGCCGAGGTCTTCAGCAACCGTGCAGAAGGCCCTGTGATGGATGCAGGCCAGGATTCTGATGGGGTTAGGGGCGGGACATGGACGTCACAGAGGACCTTAAAAGCAGGGGGGGGGGATGGCGAGGAGAAGAGAGCGGCGGGGAACATGGCAGCTGTGAACCCTGAACCCAGGGACTGGCGGTTTAGAAGGTTCCAATGTTTTGCCGTTACCAGGGACACCAGGAGGCTTCAGGCAGAGCTGGTCCCCACACAGGGAGCACAGGGCACGGGTAGGGTGGTAGTAAGAGGAGGTTGGGTCCAAGACAGGGGAAAAGGGCGGATGTGGAGAGCCGAGGGAATGGAATCGCCATTACGAGATGGCGCTGACATCTGGCCCCGACCCTAATGAACAAATAATAGAGCACGTGTGCAAGTTGCAAAAGCGCACCAAGCCACTGTCCAGCCCGGGGGCGTCACTGCGCAGTCCGGGGCGTCATACGGGGCAATGGGCAAGCAGCCAACCAGCGGAGTACACACCGCCATGGGGTGTATTTTAGCAGCACCATTCTGGCGGTTAGGTTCTTCCTCTATTCATTGTAATAAACGCTTGCTGCAGAAGGATCCTGGTGTCCACATGCGTTCTTGCTGGCGAGACAATTACGCGGGTCACAGGCAGACAGGGGCCTAGCCTTCGGCCTAGGCTTCATGGGCTGTGGGAGAATGGTCTGCACGTCTGTGGGATGTCCCAAGGGGGTAGGAGAAGGTTGCTGTGCTGGGAGAACTACCGAGTAACTTGAGGATTAAGATTGCTAAAGAGGGGTGCTTGTGTGGCCGAGGGGGACTAATGGCCACCATGGGCAGGAAATTACCTATGGCCCAGCAGGAGGGATGGGATCTCAAAGCCTGTTAGGTGGAAGTGCCCAGAGGTCCAAAAACCAAAGCTCCAGTTTTGTTTCTAGACGATGCCAGGAACCTAAGACAATTATTGAAGGGAGCGGGTTGGGCAGGCTGACAGATGGGGCTGTGGATCCAGGGCTGGGCTAATGGTTGGGGGCAGGGTGTTCATGAGGAAGGTGGTTGGACAGGGCAGAGCCAGGCAGGGTAGGTGAGAGAATGGGGTGGTGCATGGCTCGTGGGGAGGGGTGGCATGAGGTGGAAAATATCACTGGACTCTTGTGAGAGTCCCTGGCTGACTGGCCAATGGGAAGGTGAGGGGGCTTTTGCTTAGTGGAAGGAGCTGGTAAGGCCAGCAGCCCCCTGAGTTGAGGCCTGGTGTACCTCATTCCAAAGGACTGGGCCAGACTAGGCCACTAGTCCTGGCAGCTGAACTGCAGGGAAAGTTTGGCTGTGGGTACAAGGCTTGGGGAGCAGCTTTCAGGAGAATAGGAGTTGAACAATTAACAATTAAACACTAACGATGTTGACAGAAAGCTGTAGGTTAAATTGAGGGCTGTACTTGTCTTTATACCTCACTAATGTGACACTTAAAGTAGATAAAGGGTCTACTACATGCTTTTCGCTTTTTTTCTTTTTTTTTTCTAGATAAAGTTTTCCTGTGTAGCTCAGGCTTAGAACTCACTCAATGGACCAGACTGTCCTCAAACTCAGAGATTGCCCTCTCTCTGCCTTCTGATTCATTCATTTATTTTTTTCTTTCTTTCATTTCATTGATTTATTAGGGTTTTTTGCTTTGTTTTTGTTTTTGATCTTTTGTTTTTTTTTCAAGACAGGGTTTCTCTGTTTAGCCTTGTCTGTCCTGGAACTCACACTGTAGACCAGGATGGCTTTGAACTCAGAGATCTACCTGCCCCGACCTCCTGAGTGCTGGGATTAAAGTTGTAAACCACCAATGGGCATATTGTTTTGTGCAACTAAGCCTTGCTTTGTAGCCCAGACTGGCCTTGAACTTGGAATCCTTCTGCTTTTACCTTCCCTGTATTGGGTTTCAGATCTGAAACACTATGCCTTACTTTCTCAGTTAATTTAAAAAACATAGGGTACATGTGCTTATTTTTTGTGTTTGGACATGCAAGTGCCATGGTAGGTGTATAGAGATCAGAGATTAGACAACTTGCAGCAATTGATTTTCTCCTTTTACTGTGTAGGTCCATGGGATAAAATTCAGATTGTTAGGTTTGCTGGCAAACACATCTTACTGATGAGCTATTTCAACTGTATTGACATTGGTTAGTCTTAAATATGAATTATAAAGAAACAAGAATCTTAGGTTCTAGAATTCCACACCCCTATACATCTCCATTAGTAGGCAGAAGCTTATAATTATATGAAGCACACAATACCTTATTAAGTATGAGTAATTTCTAGAAAGTCACACTTATGGAATTCATGCCTACTGTTATATGACTTCCACTCCATTCTTGATAGCACATAGCTCATATCAAGGCATATATCTACATATATGTACTAATATATGTAGACATATATAGACAGACAGAATTAATAATAAAAATTGAGAAATAAAAATAAAAGACAACTACATATAGGGGCTGAGATGTAGCTCAGTTGGTAGAGTATTTGCCTAGCCTGAATCAAACTCGGCTCAGACACCAACACAGCATAAATCAATGGCAGACACACTGCTGTGAATCCCAGGTCTCAGATGGGAGAGTCAGGAGAATAAAAACTTAAAAGTCACCTGCTACTACATGGGGGTTTAAAGCCAGCCCAGAATCTAAGATAATATTCTTAGTTTTGAGGTAGGGTCTTGGTATTGAGACCAAACTGGACACACATTAGGGCCTAAAGCTACTTCTGACCTTGCATTTTGGAAACTGGTTGTTTCCAGCATTTATTTGAGAATGTGGATATATTATTGCCAGTGTTGTTGGTAGACCTCAGTTTAAAATTCTCTTTTTTCCAGTTACATTATTAACATGGATATAAAAAACAGCAGTGAAGAGTTTGAGGACTGTAAGTAGAGCCATCTTATGATTGGAGTGTGCATATATTAAATGTCTTTGTAGAGATGACTGATAAGGGATTTGGGACACTTGGCTTGATCTGGTCCTATGTTTGGCCCCTTCTAGTGTTCTTTCTGGCTTGTTGAAATTTATTTCTCTGCTGTCAAGAGCAGGGGAATATATTCATTTTTTAAATGTGTACTTTACCCCTTTTTGGTTCCTGGGTCTTTCATTTCCACTCTATCTTTCATAGGAAACAGATTATTTTGGCTCTTACCTCTATCTCCCTCCCTTTCTTTGTCTTTCTCTTTGTTGCTGGACATCAAGTCCAAAGTATTATAATCAAGTGCTCTACCCCTGACCTATTTCACTAGTCTCTGGTTAGCTGTAATTTATAAGATAGTTTCCAGGAGTAAAAGACATGAGCTACTAGAATTTATGATGCTTCCTAATGCCTTTTCTTTCTTTGTTTTAGATAAGTCTCCAGTGTCAGAGCAGGAAGAGTCCAGGTAAGCAGGAGAATGGTTGGAACTTGACTTTTCCTTTTTTTCACCCAATGTCCTTGGCCAGAAGAATTAAGGGTAAACATCACATTTTCTCAACAGCATCATGTTGGATGTCTGACTTTATTACCAGTTTAAAGTATCTGATTCTTTTCTTGGGCCATGGTTTAACTCTTCAGCTGTTGCTTCATTTTTATAGGTGTGTGTATGTGGTTGTGTGTGTGTGTGTGTGTGTGTGTGTGTGTGTGTGTGTACCTTATTATACATGGAGTCTTACTGAATAGGTCTGGCTGTCCCGGAACTCACTACAGACCAGGCTGGCCTCTAACTCATAGAGATCTGCCAGCTTCTGCCTCCCTCATGATGGGATTAAATATGTGTATCACCATGATTAACTAGTTTTGGCTTTTTGAGACAGGGTCTCACTATGTAGTCCTGGCTGTCCTGGAACTCATTGTATAGATAAAGGTTGGCTTTGCACTTGTGGCCTCTGCTTCTTAACTTCTAGAGTTCATGCTCAACTAGTTTGTTTTTAAAAACGTCTTGAACTTCCTAGTCTCAATCCGTCAGAAAAAAAGTAGACCTTTTGCCTGATATGCTCTTTTATGATCCAGGCTGTATCTTGCCTCATGCTGATCTTATAAGTATACTGTGATTGTATTGACAACCAATACAAATAACTCATCATATAAATATCAGAGTGTTTAGCCTAGCTTTTAGAGCTTCCTGAGATCTGTTCAGGTAATTTGTGGAAAAAGTGATGATCAGGTAGAAATGGAGTGAGAACCAAAAGATCACTATGTGCTAGAAATTAAGAGAAGCTTTCCCTTTACTTCACTTTCCCTTCTTTCCTCTCTCTTTTTCTTTCCTTTTCTTTTCAGGCAGAGTCACTTTGTAGCTCTGGCTGTCCCATAATTAACTACATACACAAGGCTGGTCTCAAACTAAGAGAGTTCTGGGATTAAAGTCATGTGCCATCATGCCCAACAAGAATATTTTGTTTTCAAATATCGTTGTCTTTTTTTTACATGTAGAAGCATTTGCCTGCTTGTATGTATATGTCCTTATTACCCATGGTTCCTAGAAGAGGTGTTAGACCCCATAAAACCAGGTACCACCAGTTTTAATCTGCTGTGTGGGTGCTGAGAATCAGACTAGGGTCTGCTGTAAGAGCAGCCAGTGTTGGGGTTTGGAGAGATGGCTTGGTGATCTTCCAGAAGACAAAAGTTGACCCCTAGCACCCACATGGTGGCTTACAACTGTCTGTAACTCCAGTCCCAAAGATCTTTTTCCCTCTTCTGGACACCAATACATTGTATGCACATAGTACATGCATATTCACATGGGCAACATTCCTATACACATGAAAAAAATTAAAATGAAAAATTATGAACAATGTGGTAATGTACAGAGCCTTTTATATCAGTGCTAGAGAGGCAGAGGCAGGCAGAACTCTCAAAGTTCAAGAACAGCCTGGCCTATAGGGTGAGTTTTCAGAATACCCAGAGATGTTACACAGAGAAACCCTGTCTTGAGGGAAAAATAAAATAAAAAAGGAAAATCTTTTTCAAAAAGAACAGCAAGTATACTTACCTGATGAGCCTTCTCTGCAGCCCCTTGAAGATAATAATTTTGTTTGTATGTGTCTAAGGCAGGTCCTCTCTAAGTAGCTTTGGGTATCCTGGGCTTACTATATTCAGGCTGGCCCTGAACTCACAGAGATCTGCACACCTCTGCCTTCTGGGTGCTCGAATTGAATGCATGTGCAACACACACAGCCTAAAAAGATTATTTAAGGCTAGAGTATTAAGTAGGAGATAAAAGGTTCATCAAATTGGCAGCTTTAAAGACAACATACATGGTAGAAGTAGATTAAACTTGGTGTCTATAGTGGATACAGAAAAAAATTGTAACAAGTATTTGGAGTGTTTTCTTCCATAGTAAATGTGTTTCATTTCCAGAGATGGATCACTGGGTTGAGGTACTTGCCACACAATTCTGATAACTTGAGTTTGATCCCCAGAACCCGTGTAAAGGTGAAAGGAGACACTTGACTTCACAAAGTTGTCCTATAACTTCGACATATGTGTTGTAGTGCATGCACAGGTACACACACTATACACCTCCCCCAACAATGATGATTTTAAACTGCACATTTTACAGGGGTGCATGACTGTAAACCTAGACCTTGGAAGCCTGAGGAAAAATTTGTGACTTACTGTATATCTTGGTCTAAAGAGTAGCTGCTGGCTAGCTTCATGGCACCTTGAACCTGCCTAGAATTCTTTTAGAATAAGGGGTCTCAATTGAGAAAATGCCTCCATAAAATCAGGCAGTAGATTTTTCTTAATTAGTGATTGAAGTGAGGGCCCAGCCTATGGTGGGTGTGCTTATCCCTGGGCTGGTAGTCCTGGGTTTATATAAGAAAGCAGCCTGAGCATACCAGTGTGTAAGCAGGCTCTGCTTCAGCTCCTGACTACAGCTTTTAGCCTTTTCCTATTCTACTTTTCTCAGTGATAAGCACTGAGGGGGAATTGTAAGCCAAATAAACTCCTTTCTCTTCAAGTTGCTTTTGGGCGTGATGTCCCAGCACAGCAATAGTAACGCTAAATAAGATAGAAAAGTTAACCAGGGTGGATACCAATATGTCAGACCTGACCGCGTCACTTTGTGGAGGATTTTGAAAGGATTTTGGAATTTTGGGGGCTAGAAAATCTATTGAGTGTTCAAAGATTGGTGAGCTCTTCCCAGGGAACATGGAAGGTTAGTGTTGAGAAAAATGCAGATAATGGAGGCCTGGTTTGTGAACTTCCAGAGGGAAGATTCAAGTCACTTAACAACTCTATTGGGACTGTTTTATGTTTTCAGTTAGGAATCTGTGGTTGTGGGTAGCTGGGGCTGAAGAACTGGCTGTGAGTAACAGGATAATAGCTTAACTAACTTAAATCCTTTCCTTTGCTGGGATAATTGATGCTGGACAGCTTGAGCTGAGAAATTAGTATAACTAAGAAGAGACCAGCAGTACTGAGGTGAAATATTCTGGAAAGTGTTTTCTCAGAATTGGCACACAGAATTGGTGATCCAGAGACTGTTGTCTGGTTTGTATCTTGTGCCAGCAGCAGAACCTGGTAGTCTCCAAGAGTCACCCAATTGGTACTGTTTATGAAATCATGAATGTGTCATGAAGAACAGCTGAGGATTGGCACTGTGAGACAGAGCTGCATTTCTCTAAGAGAACCCAGGAGAGGCTATTGGTAAGAGTGCATCCCAGTTGAAGCAAGAGACTCCAGCCATTTGGAGATGACAGTGTCATGGAACAAGCACCAAGAATACTGGCAATCATGGAGTGGAAGCATCCTGATCTTAGAGACAAGCTTGGCGTGCTACAGAGTATAAGGCTGGAGAAGATCATGACTGGATACCAGACATTAGACATTGAGTTACTTGCTCATTTGGAGTTTGGTTTTGCTTTGTTCACTTTGTGACTTCTGTAAGATGCCTCCTTTTGTAAGAGCAGTGAAAAGGTGCATAGAATGATGAAAAATGGGGAATAATTGTAAGCTTGAACAAGTGTAATGAAGGGGAACAGAGTTGGTGTAGGAAACAACCAAAATTTAACAAGTGATCATGCTTATTGTAGAATGTAGGGGAAATGTCCTGAAGAGAAGAATATTGTGCTCATACTTTCTTGGTTTGTTTTCTTTGGTTTTACTACCTTACAACTTAGCTGTGTGGTGACTGACTCAGAATCTGAAACTGGATCTCCCATTGAAGAACAGAGGGCTAAGATCTGAGAAATAAGCAACAAAGGCAAGTATCATTTCTACTTAGAGATACAGCTGAGCTCTGAAACCTTGGCACATGTGTCTGTTTTAGGATCTGCCTCTGCAAACTTTAAGTTTGTGATGATTTTTTAGCCAGTTCCCCCATTTCTTTCTCCATTGGGTGCTGATACCCTGCACATTTGTCTATATCCTAACATAGTTGCAACTTCCTGTTGCCTTAGATTTGGGTAGAGTTCTATCTGCCTAGAGCTCTGCTCCTCCCTCTTCTCTTTTCATCCTTTATGGACAAGAAAGAGGAGAGGGTAAGAAGCATGATTCTACTTTCTTTCCAGCTGGGTGGAGACTGGGGTTATCAGAGGTTAACAGTGAAAACAGTTAAAGATCTACTATCTACTCCATACCTTATTGTATTTGGTAGAAAGCACCAAAAGTCCTGCTGGACGACAATGACTAAATAAAGAACTTTTCTAAGCTAGAGAATGTTAACTTGATTTAGATGAAATACTGCTTTATTGAGGCAAGTGCCCTTATTTGCTATGGCCCACAAGGCATCAGATTTGTGTTAAGGAACAACTAAACAAGTACCTCATGCTGTTTAGACAGTAGGATTTCAAAGTGGAAATCATATTTTCATTGCTAGTTTATCGGTCATGTCTCTCAGTAAAATATAAAATAGATGGAACTATCTACAACTATGATTTTTAACTGTGATTCAAAATGTCCAAGGATTCAACTACTTCAATTTAGTTTGTGTTCAATATCCTCCTGATATATGTACACAGTGGGTAGAAGGATTGTTTTTACAGATGCCTCTTGAATTTCAGATGATTCCCGTGATGAGGACCAAACACTTGAGTATGAAAAAGAGCTGCTTCAAAGTATGAATTCTATTCTCAGTTCTGCTGATGATTGTGACCTGTGGGATCTTTATGGAACTTCCAACCAACCATCAAGTGAGCCTAAGCCAGAGCCAGAGGCAGAGCCAGAGCTGGAGCCCGATCCAGAGCTGAAACATCAGGCAGAGACCGATCCCCAGGCTGAGCACAGGCCCCAAACTGAGCACAAGCCACAGCCAGAGCCAGTACAGAAACTTGTGCCTGAGCCAGAGGGAGAGCTACAGCCAGAGTTGGAGCCCAAGACACAGGCTGAGTCCAAGCTGCAACCAGAGCCAGATCCAAAGCCTGATCCAGAGCCAGAGACAGAGGGGAAGCTGCAGCCAGAGAAGGAGGCCCAGTCTGATGTTGAAAGGCAGCCTGAACCTCAGCCAGAGGGAGATGCCAAGCTCCAGCATGAGCCCGAGCCACAGCCTGAGCCTGAGACAGAGGCTGAGGCAGAGGCCAAACCCCAGCCAGAGCAGGAACCTGAGCCTGAGCCCAACCCTGATGCAGAGGCTCAGCCAGAGCTGGAGCCCAAGACCCAGCCTGAGCTTAAGTCTGAGCCCTAGCTGGAGCCTGAGCCAGAGCAGGGGCCTGAGTGTCAATCTGAGCAAAATATTACCAACAAGGAGCCTGAGGAGAGGTGGGCTGCATATCTGCTGGCCAAACAAAGAAAAAAGAGAAAAACAGATTTATATGTATGTCACAGTGTAAGCCACCTAGGAAACATCCTGGGTTGAGCCTGAGTCCCTGCCTAAGCCAGAGCCCCAGCAAGAGGAGGAGCCTAAGCCCCAGCCTGACCCTGAGCCTGACCCTGAGCCTCAGCCCAAGGAAGAGGCAGAGGCCAAGGCACAGCCACAGACAGAGCCTGCACCCGAGCAGGAGCCTGGGTCTGAATCTGAGCAAAATATTACCAACAAAAAGGCCAAAGAGAGTCGGGCTGTGTATCTGCTGGCCCAACGAAGGAAAAAGAGAAAAAATAGATTTACATGTATGTCACAGGGTAAGCCACGTAGGAAATGCCATAGGCTACTCTCACAGAATGAGCCCAACTTGCCAAGTGCATCTGCAAAGCCTAGGTCTACTGATATGCCCATGTCACCGGGCCAACCTGTTCATGCTGCTGAAAACACCCCATTAAGTAAGGGAAGAGGCAAAGGGGCACCACCACAAAGGGAAAATTGTCTCAAGTTGACGTGGGGGCTCCCATTTCCATTTTCCTTATGCTCCAATATGCATTTACAGTTCAGTTCCCCTGGAGTGCTTTTTTTCTGAATTGCCTGTCCTGATGATATTCAGGGTCATTGCCCATATCCCCTCTATATAATTGTCAATCCCTCTATACAGCCATGAGTTACAGTGACTCCTCCCTCCTCCAAGTTGTAACATGTTGCTGAATGTTTCCCGTCATAAGAGGACTGTTCATGATTTATTCTCTGAGGGTCTAGCCTCGTGAGTGGCATGTAACAAGTTTAATTTTCATAAATAAATAAATGATACTCTTGGTGCCTAAGTCTCTGGCTAGAGTTATTGGCACTGTGGGTTCTGGAAGATGGCAAAAGGCAAGGTGTGACTTGCAAATTGGATGAAGGTTGCTGCTGGGGACATGTGCTAATACCATACCAATCCTTAGACTATACTAGTCTTAGTTGCTCATGCAACTGAACCTCCAAGGACCCTCATGGTAGTTCTCTGTACCTGTGGCAGTGTTTACTCAGCTCACTCTGCTGGTGGTTGGTGGCCCTAAATAGAGTCACTCAGAATGTAACAGTATGCAGCCTGCCCACACAGTCTTGATAGTTGCTGTCCTGTGCTAGCCTTCGAGATCTCTTCTTGAGTTTCCATTTCTCTCAATTGCTTGATGAAATCAATTTCCATTATGAGATTAACCTTTCAGCTGATAGTGGACAAAAATTTGAGGGCCTTCCCAGAAGAAATCTATTGCACCAACAGTCTAAAAATGCAAGATTGGGTATATGCTGCTCATTTGCATGGGACTTGATTATACATTTTTTGCATGTTCATAAGTCCAGTGGATACTGGAGACTCCAAGGGGATGAAGGAGTCTGGTTGGACCAAGGTTTCTGACCCTAAGGAGGTATTCACATGATGAGGTCACCTGCTGGTTCCCCTTCGTTCTGTCCTAACCATCCAGCTAAAGGACCAGGCCTGTGTGCTCTACTCAAATCCTAGCAGTTAACTGGCAGATTGCCTCCTTCAACCTCACAGCAGCTCTGACCTCTAAAGTTTTCTTTGTCCTTAAACTCAGGTCAAAGATGGATATGTGGCCCAGGCCCTTTTTAGCTGGACACAGCTGATGGCCATAATTTACACTGGAGCAAGCCAACAGAGTTGAATGTGATGGCACATTAATCCCAGGACTCAGCATGCAGAGTCAGGGCAATTAGGCGTCCAAAGCTATCTTTCACAAATCAAGTGCAAGGCCAGTTTCATATGCATGGTACTCTTACCTCAGGAATCATCTAGCAGGACAATTACAGAGGGGAAGGTAGAGCTAGGTGTTCTGATTTGTGATGGGAGGGAGGGCAGTTAAAAATGTCTTCAGGGTTTTTCTAATGCTTTGCATGATCACATTTCCCCTTTCTACTGTATACATTTTTGTGCTTTGTTTGGAAGGATTGTGTTTACAACCCATTGGCCTTGGACTTGTTCCCAAGCACTCTGCCCCTGAGCCACTTCCTTGCTATCCTATGAATATTCAATGCATCACTGACTCAGGAAAAAAGCATTAGGGTTAGGTAGATTGCTTATAGTTTTATTATTCTCATTAATCTATGGGGAACTATCAGAAACAAGTATTGCCTAAGCCAAAGGCATGCTAATACTTAAGAACCTGGCAGTAAAGAACAAAATTACTGCTTTTGTATAAAGGGGAGGACAGGGATATGATTAGAGAGGTGATCCTGACTTGCAAAAGAGATGCCAGATGGAAGAGCCCATAGTGAGGAGGTAGCAGTCCACATTCCATTTGAACACAGAGTAAGGGAGAAATGAACTTCAAAAGCTGGTTGTGATAGAATTTTAAATATGGAACCTGTTATGCTAAATATAGCTTCATAAATCTGTTCAAAATTTGCATTGAGTGACTGCAAAATCAGAAATACATTGGCCTGACCTTAGCACCTTGATCTTCTGATAAAAAAAAAGGGCAAAAAAAACCTGTTAAATTACACTTACCTGTCAACATATGTCACAGCTTTGAACTGTCATTTCTGGATGGACAGACCGTCTGTATGTTGCTTAGAGAACATTATTATTGGATGTCTCACCATTCCAATGAATCGAACATATCAGATTATTTTTTAGGCCCATCTGATCACTTTATTTTTTTATTTTTATTTTTTCCAAATCTAGCATCTCCATTCTCTCAGTATCCAAGTGTCAAGATGTCATCTCTAGACAGTCATGAACTCCAGCTTCACATTTGCCAATGTCTAGACACTCATCCCAGCCCTCTTCTCCACACTGCACTCAATTTATTGTGAGCTTTCCTGCTTAGAACCTGGTTGTCCCGGACTTTTTAATCTGCTCCTTCTTCACATTTCCTATCTAACTCTCAAAACTATACTGCTAGCCCAGGCTTCAACCATTCATTTCCCTCTGGGTCTCAAACCATTCTTTTATCTCTGGGTCTCTAGATCCAATCATTACTCACATTTTCTACTTCTTTCATGTGCCCCCACTATATTAGGAAACAGAGCCTCACATATGCTCTATATGTGCTTTGCCATTGAATAGCAGCTACAACCCTCATTAATTCTTAGAAATCAAGGCTTTTTGCCTTGTTTCTGATCTGGGATCTTACAACGTTGTCCAGGACCTTCTTGTACCCCTGGGCTCAAGCAGAGCTCTCATCTCAGCTTCCTATGTGGAGGAACTATATTTAAGTGTCTGCCACCAACCCAGCTTTGAATGACCTTATTTTGGTGGGGAGGGCTATGGTACAGGTTGACATAGGTTGCTCTCAATCTATAGAGCAGGCTGGTCTCATACTCACTATTTAGCTCAAGGTGACCTTGAATTCTGTAGTCATCCTGCCTCAGCCATTTAGTACTGGGATTATATAAACTGCTGAGGTTTTGTTGTTGGATTTAATTTCAAAAATCTTTTTTATGCAATACATTTTGATCATTTTCTTTCCCCTCTCCCAGATCCTCCCTACCCACCGAACTTTGAGTGTACTTGCTTGTATTCTCACTATCCTTCAAAAAATAAACAAATAAAAAAAAAAGAATGTAGGACAACAAAAAAACTACATCAAAACAGAAAAAGACTTCAAAAAACCATAAAGAAAAAAATACTAAAGCAAACAAAACAGTGTTATTGTTGCTTTGAGATGAGAGCTCACTATGGAAGGATCTCACAGACTGATCTAACTCAGGGCCACCTTCCTGGTTCAGCCACTCAAGGACTGCAATTACAGGTTAAATGGTCTGTCTAATTCTAAATTCTGTCATTTGTTAAGAGTCCAGCTAAGCCAGGCAGTGGTAGGACATGCCTTTATTCCCAGCATTGTGGAGGTAGAAGCAGGGAGATCACTATAATTTCAAAGCCAGCCTACTCTACAGAGATGTCTCGGACAACCAGTGCTACACAGAGAAACCCTGTCTTGAAAAAAACAAAAAAGGAGTCCATCTAAGGGTGGGTGAGATGGCTTAGGGCCACAAAATGTGCTGTCCTCAGTTTGATCCCTAGGACCTGCATGGTAAGCAGAAAGGAAATACCGGACTCCCAATAGTTGTCCTCTGTCCTCCACATGTATGCTATGGCATGTGCATATATGCACACACACATAGTAAATAAATGAGTAAATAAATAAATAAATTCCTTTAATTAGGATGCTTTTCATAATAGAACCCAGTTCAGATCTCTACTTTACCCCAAGCTTCTGCTGACCAAATCTCTTGGCCACAGATATCCCCTGAGCCCACTTTTGTCCATAGAAGGAAGAAAAAGAGCCTTGCCAGGTGAATTTCTAGCAATGACCACAAAAAGATGAATATGCTGGAGCTGTTCCCCCAAAAGCTGAAGTGCAGCTAAAACACAAACCAGCTTGTCATGGGTGGAATTTTAGCTCTCAGAATCCTGGTAAGGCAACCCTATGGCTGCGTGTATATTCTTCTGTGAGAATATGCTGTGTTTGGTGGGGTAAAAGTCAAGGGGTTGCTGGGCAGTAGAACAGAATAAAGCCCATTGTAGTGCTCACAGTTCCTTTTATTCTTCTTTCAAGATCAATTCCTGGACACCTTGATCCCTGAGCACGCCATGCAGCCTGTTGGCTGCTTGATGGCATCCAGGGTTCTCATGCTGACATTGGGCAATATCATGCTCAAAAATGCAATTCAGTACACCTGGTGCTGCCTACTGTCACCCATTGCCATAACTACATAATTACCTACAAGATCTATTATGAATGTATTCTGTGCAAATACAGGTAAGAGCTTTCTCAGACTTTGTCCAATTACCTTGTCATTTTAGCGTTCGGTAGTTGTTTGGTTTTCTTTATTTTTTTATTTTATTTTGTATTTGTGGTATGGGGAATCGAACTGAGGGCTTCATGTGTACCAGGCAAACACTTCATTGCACCCTGCCTGAGCAATATCACGAGCCTTCTTTTTGCTGATTTTTGTCTTTGAAAGAGGGTTCCAGAAAGTTTTCCCTCCTAGTCTTGAGCTAGCTGTATAGCTCAGACAGGCCTTGAACTTGTGATCCTCTTCCTTCAGCCTTCCAAGTGGCAGGACCAAGTAGGTCTGTCATAAGTCTATGGACTGCCCGACTTGAGGACTGAATCACACTGTTTCTGTGTCCTCTTCCTCTATTATTCTCTATTATTGGCAAATAGTTGCAAAGGTTGTGTACTTGTTCATTTTCAAGGACCTCATCTGGGATGTGTTCCTCATCCCGTTTTTTGGCCAGTAAAGAGGACTTTTGCTTTATGAAAAGAGTGGTGGTGAAAACAGATGGTCATTTTAGAAATACCTTATGTTGGCAAAAGCTGGTGATCGAGTGTGTGTCTTCCCAGTGGCTGCTGAAATATTAATGCACCATGTCCGTAGCATCTTTATTCATAATAGCAGAAACCTGGAAACAATCCAGATGCCTGTCAGTTAAGGAATGGATGGAAAAATCATAGTACATTTACACAATGGATTACTACTCAGCAATTTAAGGCAAGAAAATCGTGAAATTGGCAGGCAAATGGTGGGAACTAGAAAAGATCATCCTGAGTGATCTACCCCATAAGCAGAAAGACACACATGGTTGATAATCACTTATAAGTGGATATTAGACATAATATAGGATAATCATACTAAAATCTGTACACTAAGAGAAGGTAAGTAAGTTTGGCTAAGGCCGAGGATCTGGCTTGCTTCCATGTATGTGGACCTATCTGCATTGCCCATGTGGCACGCTGGGGTTGGCTACCCAGAGGCTATTTAAGCCATGGGCTGGCTTTCCCCAGGGTCAGATGATTGTTCAAGGTTCCTGAATAAACTCCATTGAAAAAAAATTACCAAAATGAAAAAAAAAAAAAAAAAAAAAAAAGGTAAGCAAGAAGGAGAGGAGGACCCTCACTCACTTTTTTCCCTTTGGCTTACCCTGATATCCTTTTCTGCCTCCTAGTTCAGACATAGTTTTGCCAAGTGAAGAGCCCTGATGGGGAGGGGAACTCCTTAGCTACTGATGGCACTGAATCCCTCCGCAGAGTTGCTCTGTCCTGAGGCTCATAGCTGCTCTCCTCCCAAGCACTGGATGTCCTGTAGAGTCCTGTCCTTGCACAGTTTGGGTCCTGAACCCTGACTAGGGCTGGTGAGGCAATGAAGAAATGACATGTGGAGAGCTGAGACTCAGACGCCATCTAGTGGTGCTGACATCCACTGTCAGAACTGTAAAGAACCTCTAGAGCGCATGTGCGAGTTGCGAAAAGCACGCCAAGCCACTGCCCGAGCCCGGGCTGTCAGTTGGGGTAATGAGTGAGCAGCCAATCAAGGTATGACATGTCACTTAGGTGCGACAAGGGCTTATATAAACAGCACCACTTCGGGGCTCGCTCTCTCCTCCTTTCATAGCTTGACTGTAATAAAGCCTGTTGCAGAAACATCCTGTTGTCTGTGTGCGTTCTTGATGGCGAGACGCTCATGCGGCTCGCAACATCTGGTGCCGAAAACCCGGGATCGAACCACCCAGGAAGCAGGGAGCCTGCCATTGTTGCTGCGAAGGGGAGCCCCTGTTTGCGGGGAGGATTCAGAACTGCACCATCGAGGTTAGTTCTGAGAGGCATGTTTGATCTTGATTTATCTCATCTTTTATTTCAGCTAGCAGAAGCCCTTATTGCTTTCCCTGTTGTGATCGTTGCCCTAGCCCTCTTTCTTTTGGTTTCGTACAAGCTTGAGGTGTGGCCTCGAAAGGGAAGAGATTAACGAAAGGCTAAGAGTAAGCACTAAGGGAGTGTTAGAGGGATACAAGACGGCATGTCAGAAACAGAACGTGACAAAAGATTAGGGGCCCCAATGGATAGAAATAGAGACGTCTCTAAGAAAAAGGCCCTTCTGCGGATGTTAAAGCCGCAGAAGCTAGAAAATGAGGAAAAGACGCCCTGGGGAGAAAGGTGAGAAGGGAAGGAAAAACCCAAAGAGAAGCCTCTTTATCCGGTAAAAGAATTGAGGCTTTGGGGCTTGAAAGCTCTGAATCTGAGCAGCTAAATCCCTCTGAGGAAGAGGACTTGGAGGGAAGCAGCCCACTATGAGGAAAAACAATACCACCGGATGAGCGGCCATTACTGTTGTATCAGAAGCAAAGTAGTATGAGGAAGAGGAAGGGCACACTTTCTCAGTCTGCGCTCCCGTTGTCTCTAGTGCTCCTCCACCCTACACTGGGAGGCACTGTCCTGATTCCTTCTTTTCAACAAAAGATAGACACAAAATTTTCAGACTTTTCCAATATTTGAAGATGTGGAGGGAGGCCGTGTCCACGTACCTGTAGATTACCCTCTAGTCAAGGAACTGGCAGAGTCAGTTAATAAGTACGGGGTGGATGCTAATTTCACAATTATGCAGCTTGAGAGGCTAGGCTCTACAGCAGTGACCCCAAATGATTGGCAGACTGTAGTGAAAGCTGCCCTCCTAATATGGGAGCGTATTTGGAATGGAAAGCCTTATGGCATGATGCCTGTCAATCCCAAGCTAGGGCTAATGCCAATGCAGAAGACAATCAACGATGCTGGACATTTGAGCTACTAACAGGACAAGGTCCACATGTTCAGCAACAGACAGATTATGATTGGGGAGCGTATGGCCAAATATCTGCTGCTGCAATTAAAGCATGGAAGGCCCTTTCAAAGAAGGGTGGGACCGAGGGCCATTTAACAAAAATTATCCAGGGTCCTCAGGAGTCATTCCCAGAATTTGTGGCCAGAATGACAGATGCAGCAGGCAGAATATTTGGAGACCCGGAAAGGTTCCGACCAATGATAGAGCAACTGGTGTATGAGAATGCTTCACCAGAATGCAAGGCAGTCATTACCCCCAGAAGGAACAAAGGACTAAAAGATTGGATAAAAGTTTGCCGAGGACTCGGAGGCCCGCTTATCAATGCTGGCCTGGCGGCAGCCATATTACAAAGCAATAACCACCCAAGTTCTGGAAACAATAAAGTTTGTTTTAATTGTGGCAAAATGGGTCATTTAAAAAGAGACTGTCGAGTGTCTGTGCAAAAGAAAGTTCCTGGACTTTGCCCTAAGTGTAAAAAAGGCAATCACTAGGCTAATGAATGCCGTTCAGTTAGAGATATTCAGGGAAAACTTATCCAGCATGAAACCCCCCTAATGAGAGGAATGAGAATATTCCATAAAATGCGTCTCAGGGCCCCAAGTCTCAGGGCCCCCCAAAAAATGGGACACAGGCAGACAACAGGAGGGTTTATCCAGCCGTAGAGCAACAAGAGGATCAGCAGGGCTGGACCTCCATTCCACCTCCCAATTCTTATTAATGCCACACATGGGGGTGCGACCTGTCCCAATGGAGTTTGAAGGCCCCCTGCATGAAGGAAGTGTCGGTCTTATTTTGGGTCGCTCCTCTCTCACTTTAAAAGGACTCATGGTCCATCCTGGAATATTAGATCAGGATTTTACGGGACAGCTCCAGGTGCTTTGTACCTGCCCCCAAGGCATATTTTCTATTTCTCCTGGAGACAGGATTGCTCAATTAGTCCTCCTCCCCAGCCTTCATGAGTGTTTTCCATCTACCGGAACACCAAGGGGCACAAAAGGACTCGGTTCCACAGGAACATATTTTGCTCATTTGGTAGTTGATCTTAAGACTAGACCTACCTTACAAATACAAATAGAAGGAAAAAGTTTTACTGGTATTTTGGACACAGGGGCTGATAAAAGCATTATTTCTTCCACCTGGTGGCCTAAGGTGTGGCCTGTTACACAATCATCCCACTCCTTACAAGGGTTGGGATATGAGGCCAGCCCTGCAGTTAGTTCACATTCTTTGAGGTGGCAAGCACCGGAAGGTCAAACAGGAAGTTTCATACTATATGTTCTTCCTCTCCCTGTCAGTCTCTGGAGAAGAGATATTTTGCAGGATTTAGGATTAGCATTGACCAATGAGTACTCTCAACAAGCGGTTGATATAATGAAAAGGAAGGGTTATAAGAAAGGAAAAGGCCTTGGTAAACAGGAACAAGGGAGATTACACCCGATTTCACAGGAAAGTAATACAGGGAAACAAGGCCTGGGTTTTCACTAGCTGCCATTGAGGGTTCCATGCCCATATCTTGGCTCACAGAGGAAGCCGTATGGGTTCCTCAATGGCCCCTTTCCTCTGAAAAGCTGGAAGCCACTACAAGGCTGGTTAAAGAACAGGTACAGCTTGGTCATTTGGAACCATCTACTTCCCCCTGGAATACACCCATTTTTGTTATAAAAAAGAAATCAGGAAAATGGAGGATTCTCCATGATTTGAGGGCTATTAATGTACAAATGCGATTATTTGGAACAGTGCAACGAGGCTTGCCTCTGCTTTCAGCCCTGCCTAAGCAATGGAGAATTATAATAATAGACATCAAGGATTGTTTTTCTCCATTCCATTGTGCCCACTAGACAAACAGAGATTTGCCTTTACCTTACCTGCTGTTAATCACCATGAGCCAGAGAAAAGATATCAATGGATGGTTTTACCTCAAGGCATGGCTAATAGCCCCACCATGTGTCAATTGTATGTGCAGATGGCTCTTGAACCAGTTAGACAGCAATTTCCTTCCTTGTTGCTGATTCATTATATGGATGATATTCTCTTGTGCCATGAGGAGTTAGCCATTTTGCAAGATCACGTATCCTTTGTTGCAAAAAAAAACCCTGCAACAATGGGGATTGCATATTGCCACTGAAAAGGTCCAAATTTCAGAAGTAGGTTCCTTTCTAGGGACTGTTATTTATCTGGAAATCTAATAGTTCCTCAGAAAATAGAAATTGAGGATCATTTGCATACCTTAAATGATTTTCAAAAATTATTAGGTGATATAAATTGGCTTAGGCCGTTTTAAAGATTCCTTCTGCTGAATTAAAACCCTAATTGATATTTTGGAAGGGATGCTCATATTTCTTCACCCAGAGTCTTAACACTGGCTGCAAGCGCGCCCTGCAAGTGGTAGAAAACGCTTTACAAGATGCCCAATTAAAACGTGTAGATGAAACTAAGACCTTTAACCTATGTGTCATTAAAACTAAACATTTACCAACTGCTGTATTATGGCAAGATGGACCCTTATTGTGGGTTCATCCCAATGCTTCTCCTGCAAAAATTATTGAATGGTATCCAGATGCAGTTGCTCAACTTGCGCCGTGGGTTAAAAACAGCCATTACATACTTTGGGAAGGAGCCAAAGTTCTTAATAGTGCCTTATACAGCTCACCAAAGTTCAGGTATTGACTGCTACCTCTGATACTTGGGCGGTGCTAGTTACCTCCTTTAGTGGTTTGATTGATAATCATTATCCTCGACACCCTGTTTTGCAATTTGCTTTAACTCAAGAGGTAGTCTTCCGCATGTAACGTCCCAGGAACCATTTCGGGATATGGACTGGTAGTTTATACAGATGGGTAAAAAACAGGAGTGGGAGCTTATGTGGTTAATAATAAGGTTGTTTCTAAGCAATATCGTGAGACCTTGCCTCAAATTGTAGAATGTTTAGTAGTGCTAAAAGTTTTGGAAAAATGTCCAGGTCCTTTAAATATTGTTTCTGATTCTAGTTATGTGGTAAATGCAACCAAAATCTTAGAGGCTGCTGGATTGATTAAAGCATCTAGCAAGCTTGCAAAAATTTTCAAAGGATTCAGTTTGCCTTAATTACCAGAAGATCCCTGTTTTTATTACACATATTAGGGCTCATTCCGGTCTACAGGGCCCATGTCCCATGGAAATGACCTGGCAGATCGAGCCACAAAGATGATTGCATTTGCCCTCCTTTCAAATTTAGAATTGGCTGAGGAGTTTCTTAAAAAATTTCATGTTACAGCTGAGACATTGTGTCATCGATTTGACATAACTAAAAAAGGAAGCTAGAGATATTGTTACCCAATGTCAAAATTGTTGTCAGTTCTTACCTATGCCTCATATTGGGATTAATCCCAGAGGAATCAAATCTGCTACAAGGGTGGCAGATGGATGTTACCCATTTCATCTTTTGGTAAACTTCAATATTTGCATGTTTCCATTGATACTTGCTCTGGAGTTATGTTTGCTTCTCCCTGACTGGAGAAAAGGCAGCCCATGTTATTCAACATTGCCTGGAGACATGGAGTGCCTGGGGAAAGCCCAAAATTCTAAAAACTGACAATGGGCCAGCCTATACTTCTCAAAAATTTGGACAGTTTTGTCATCAAATGGGGGAGTGACCCACCTAACAGGTCTCCCATATAACCCTCAAGGACAGGGTATTGTGAACGTGCTCATCGCACTCTAAAATCCTACTTAAAAAACAAAAGGGGGAGTCGAGGGCTCTGCCCTCAGTGCCACAGTGACTGTTTCCTTGGCACTCTTTACTCTCAATTTTTAAATTTGGACAGTCAGGGCCACTCGGCTGATCGCCACTGCTTAGAGCCTGATAGGCCTAAGGAAATGGTTAAATGGAAGGATGTCTTGACTGGTCAATGGAAAGGCCCGGATCCTATCTTAATAAGATCCAGGGGAGCTGTCTGTGTTTTCCAACAGGAAGAAAACAATCTATTCTGGGTACCGGAGCGCCTCATGCGAAAGCTCGTGGCAGGTGAAGATGATCTTTCAACAAATACACCTGCAACTACTTGAAGAACTAAGGGCGGCGGTGGTGACCACTAATTCTACTTAAGTGGATTTATCGCTCACAAATGGCTTATTATCCTGGGTTTCTTCTGCCTTCTCTTATTTTAAAGAATGGGTGGGGGTTGGAATGTTTGGTGCAGCATTATGTTGTGGCTTAGTGTTTTTACTCTGGTTGTTCTGCAAACTCAAAACCCAACAAAAACGTGACAAGGTGGTGATCGCACAAGCACTAGCAGCCCTAGAGCAAGGCTCGTCTCCCGAGTTTGGCTTTCCATGTTAAAAAGAATGATAAACAGCAAGGTTACCTCTGCCTTTGTAGTTGTAGTGCTAAAAAATTGGATGAGACTGGATTAGCAGCCCTTGCACTCCCGGGGACGTGTTCCCATTGCACGGGGATGGGTGCGATTCCATGTTGTCTCCTCATGAGTATAAAAATCAAACGGTCTGGAAAGTCAGTGACGGAAGAGTGCAAATAAGTCTCCGCCCACCTAAGACAGGACAGCCTCGCTGTGAGGAGGTTGCTCCAATGACGGGTAAGGGCTGAGCATTGCCTTCCATCAGGCTCAACATTGTTATGCTCTCAAAGAACACTAGAGCAGAAGGGGGACTTGCTATATTTAAAACAAAAAGGGGAGATGTGGAGAGCTGAGACTCAGACGCCATCTAGTGGCCACATCCGCCCTCAGAACTGTAAAGAACCTCTAGAGCTCATGTCAGTTGTGGCACGCAAAGGCCAGTCAGTCGGGTGAGCAGCCAATCAAGGTATGACATGTCACTTAGGTGCGACAAGGGCTTATATAAACAGCACCACTTCGGGGCTCGCTCTCTCCTCCTTTCATAGCTTGACTGTAATAAAGCCTGTTGCAGAAACATCCTGTTGTCTGTGTGCGTTCTTGATGGCGAGACGCTCATGCGGCTCGCAACATCTGGTGCCGAAAACCCGGGATCGAACCACCCAGGAAGCAGGGAGCCTGCCATTGTTGCTGCGAAGGGGAGCCCCTGTTTGCGGGGAGGATTCAGAACTGCACCATCGAGGTTAGTTCTGAGAGGCATGTTTGATCTTGATTTATCTCATCTTTTATTTCAGCTAGCAGAAGCCCTTATTGCTTTCCCTGTTGTGATCGTTGCCCTAGCCCTCTTTCTTTTGGTTTCGTACAAGCTTGAGGTGTGGCCTCGAAAGGGAAGAGATTAACGAAAGGCTAAGAGTAAGCACTAAGGGAGTGTTAGAGGGATACAAGACGGCATGTCAGAAACAGAACGTGACAAAAGATTAGGGGCCCCAATGGATAGAAATAGAGACGTCTCTAAGAAAAAAGGCCCTTCTGCGGATGTTAAAGCCGCAGAAGCTAGAGGTAAGGGAAAAGACGCCCTGGGGGAGAAAGGTGAGAAGGGAAGGAAAAACCCAAAAGAGAAGCCTCTTTATCCGGTAAAAGAATTGGAGGCTTTGGGGCTTGAAAGCTCTGAATCTGAGCAGCTAAATCCCTCTGAGGAAGAGGACTTGGAGGGGGAAGCAGCCCACTATGAGGAAAAACAATACCACCCGGATGAGCGGCCATTACTGTTGTATCAGAAGCAAAGTAGTATGAGGAAGAGGAAGGGCACACTTTCTCAGTCTGCCGCTCCCGTTGTCTCTAGTGCTCCTCCACCCTACACTGGGAGGCACTGTCCTGATTCCTTCTTTTCAACAAAAGATAGACACAAAATTTTTCAGACTTTTCCAATATTTGAAGATGTGGAGGGAGGCCGTGTCCACGTACCTGTAGATTACCCTCTAGTCAAGGAACTGGCAGAGTCAGTTAATAAGTACGGGGTGGATGCTAATTTCACAATTATGCAGCTTGAGAGGCTAGGCTCTACAGCAGTGACCCCAAATGATTGGCAGACTGTAGTGAAAGCTGCCCTCCCTAATATGGGAGCGTATTTGGAATGGAAAGCCTTATGGCATGATGCCTGTCAATCCCAAGCTAGGGCTAATGCCAATGCAGAAGACAATCAACGATGCTGGACATTTGAGCTACTAACAGGACAAGGTCCACATGTTCAGCAACAGACAGATTATGATTGGGGAGCGTATGGCCAAATATCTGCTGCTGCAATTAAAGCATGGAAGGCCCTTTCAAAGAAGGGTGGGACCGAGGGCCATTTAACAAAAATTATCCAGGGTCCTCAGGAGTCATTCCCAGAATTTGTGGCCAGAATGACAGATGCAGCAGGCAGAATATTTGGAGACCCGGAAAGGTTCCGACCAATGATAGAGCAACTGGTGTATGAGAATGCTTCACCAGAATGCAAGGCAGTCATTACCCCCAGAAGGAACAAAGGACTAAAAGATTGGATAAAAGTTTGCCGAGGACTCGAGGCCCGCTTATCAATGCTGGCCTGGCGGCAGCCATATTTACAAAGCAATAACCACCCAAGTTCTGGAAACAATAAAGTTTGTTTTAATTGTGGCAAAATGGGTCATTTAAAAAGAGACTGTCGAGTGTCTGTGCAAAAGAAAGTTCCTGGACTTTGCCCTAAGTGTAAAAAAGGCAATCACTAGGCTAATGAATGCCGTTCAGTTAGAGATATTCAGGGAAAACTTATCCAGCATGAAACCCCCTAATGAGAGGAATGAGAATATTCCATAAAATGCGCCTCAGGGCCCCAAGTCTCAGGGCCCCAAAAAATGGGACACAGGCAGACAACAGGAGGGTTTATCCAGCCGTAGAGCAACAAGAGGATCAGCAGGGCTGGACCTCCATTCCACCTCCCAATTCTTATTAATGCCACACATGGGGGTGCGATCTGTCCCAATGGAGTTTGAAGGCCCCCTGCATGAAGGAAGTGTCGGTCTTATTTTGGGTCGCTCCTCTCTCACTTTAAAAGGACTCATGGTCCATCCTGGAATATTAGATCAGGATTTTACGGGACAGCTCCAGGTGCTTTGTACCTGCCCCAAAGGCATATTTTCTATTTCTCCTGGAGACAGGATTGCTCAATTAGTCCTCCTCCCAGCCTTCATGAGTGTTTTCCATCTACCGAACACCAAGGGGGCACAAAAAGGACTCGGTTCCACAGGAACATATTTTGCTCATTTGGTAGTTGATCTTAAGACTAGACCTACCTTACAAATACAAATAGAAGGAAAAAGTTTTACTGGTATTTTGGACACAGGGGCTGATAAAAGCATTATTTCTTCCACCTGGTGGCCTAAGGTGGGCCTGTTACACAATCATCCCACTCCTTACAAGGGTTGGGATATGAGGCCAGCCCTGCAGTTAGTTCACATTCTTTGAGGTGGCAAGCACCGGAAGGTCAAACAGGAAGTTTCATACTATATGTTCTTCCTCTCCCTGTCAGTCTCTGGAGAAGAGATATTTTGCAGGATTTAGGATTAGCATTGACCAATGAGTACTCTCAACAAGCGGTTGATATAATGAAAAGGAAGGGTTATAAGAAAGGAAAAGGCCTTGGTAAACAGGAACAAGGGAGATTACACCCGATTTCACAGGAAAGTAATACAGGGAAACAAGGCCTGGGTTTTCACTAGCTGCCATTGAGGGTTCCATGCCCATATCTTGGCTCACAGAGGAAGCCGTATGGGTTCCTCAATGGCCCCTTTCCTCTGAAAAGCTGGAAGCCACTACAAGGCTGGTTAAAGAACAGGTACAGCTTGGTCATTTGGAACCATCTACTTCCCCCTGGAATACACCCATTTTTGTTATAAAAAAGAAATCAGGAAAATGGAGGATTCTCCATGATTTGAGGGCTATTAATGTACAAATGCGATTATTTGGAACAGTGCAACGAGGCTTGCCTCTGCTTTCAGCCCTGCCTAAGCAATGGAGAATTATAATAATAGACATCAAGGATTGTTTTTTCTCCATTCCATTGTGCCCACTAGACAAACAGAGATTTGCCTTTACCTTACCTGCTGTTAATCACCATGAGCCAGAGAAAAGATATCAATGGATGGTTTTACCTCAAGGCATGGCTAATAGCCCCACCATGTGTCAATTGTATGTGCAGATGGCTCTTGAACCAGTTAGACAGCAATTTCCTTCCTTGTTGCTGATTCATTATATGGATGATATTCTCTTGTGCCATGAGGAGTTAGCCATTTTGCAAGATGCGTATCCTTTGTTGCAAAAAACCCTGCAACAATGGGGATTGCATATTGCCACTGAAAAGGTCCAAATTTCAGAAGTAGGTTCCTTTCTAGGGACTGTTATTTATCTGGAACGAATAGTTTCTCAGAAAATAGAAATTCGCAGGGATCATTTGCATACCTTAAATGATTTTCAAAAATTATTAGGTGATATAAATTGGCTTAGGCCGTTTTTAAAGATTCCTTCTGCTGAATTAAAACCCTAATTGATATTTTGGAAGGGGATGCTCATATTTCTTCACCCAGAGTCTTAACACTGGCTGCAAGCCGCGCCCTGCAAGTGGTAGAAAACGCTTTACAAGATGCCCAATTAAAACGTGTAGATGAAACTAAGACCTTTAACCTATGTGTCATTAAAACTAAACATTTACCAACTGCTGTATTATGGCAAGATGGACCCTTATTGTGGGTTCATCCCAATGCTTCTCCTGCAAAAATTATTGAATGGTATCCAGATGCAGTTGCTCAACTTGCACTTCGTGGGTTAAAAACAGCCATTACATACTTTGGGAAGGAGCCAAAGTTCTTAATAGTGCCTTATACAGCTCACCAAGTTCAGGTATTGACTGCTACCTCTGATACTTGGGCGGTGCTAGTTACCTCCTTTAGTGGTTTGATTGATAATCATTATCCTCGACACCCTGTTTTGCAATTTGCTTTAACTCAAGAGGTAGTCTTCCCGCATGTAACGTCCCAGGAACCATTTCGGGATGGACTGGTAGTTTATACAGATGGGTAAAAAACAGGAGTGGGAGCTTATGTGGTTAATAATAAGGTTGTTTCTAAGCAATATCGTGAGACCTTGCCTCAAATTGTAGAATGTTTAGTAGTGCTAAAAGTTTTGGAAAAATGTCCAGGTCCTTTAAATATTGTTTCTGATTCTAGTTATGTGGTAAATGCAACCAAAATCTTAGAGGCTGCTGGATTGATTAAAGCATCTAGCAAGCTTGCAAAAATTTTTCAAAGGATTCAGTTTGCCTTAATTACCAGAAGATCCCCTGTTTTTATTACACATATTAGGGCTCATTCCGGTCTACCGGGGCCCATGTCCCATGGAAATGACCTGGCAGATCGAGCCACAAAGATGATTGCATTTGCCCTCCTTTCAAATTTAGAATTGGCTGAGGAGTTTCTTAAAAAATTTCATGTTACAGCTGAGACATTGTGTCATCGATTTGACATAACTAAAAAGGAAGCTAGAGATATTGTTACCCAATGTCAAAATTGTTGTCAGTTCTTACCTATGCCTCATATTGGGATTAATCCCAGAGGAATCCGTCTGCTACAAGGGTGGCAGATGGATGTTACCCACATTTCATCTTTTGGTAAACTTCAATATTTGCATGTTTCCATTGATACTTGCTCTGGAGTTATGTTTGCTTCTCCCCTGACTGGAGAAAAGGCAGCCCATGTTATTCAACATTGCCTGGAGACATGGAGTGCCTGGGGAAAGCCCAAAATTCTAAAAACTGACAATGGGCCAGCCTATACTTCTCAAAAATTTGGACAGTTTTGTCATCAAATGGGAGTGACCCACCTAACAGGTCTCCCATATAACCCTCAAGGACAGGGTATTATTGAACGTGCTCATCGCACTCTAAAATCCTACTTAATAAAACAAAAAGGGGGAGTCGAGGAGGCTCTGCCCTCAGTGCCACGAGTGACTGTTTCCTTGGCACTCTTTACTCTCAATTTTTTAAATTTGGACAGTCAGGGCCACTCGGCGGCTGATCGCCACTGCTTAGAGCCTGATAGGCCTAAGGAAATGGTTAAATGGAAGGATGTCTTGACTGGTCAATGGAAAGGCCCGGATCCTATCTTAATAAGATCCAGGGGAGCTGTCTGTGTTTTCCAACAGGAAGAAAACAATCTATTCTGGGTACCGGAGCGCCTCATGCGAAAGCTCGTGGCAGGTGAAGATGATCTTTCAACAAATACACCTGCAACTACTTGAAGAACTAAGGGCGGCGGTGGTGACCACTAATTCTACTCAAGTGGATTTATCGCTCACAAATGGCTTATTATCCTGGGTTTCTTCTGCCTTCTCTTATTTTAAAGAATGGGTGGGGGTTGGAATGTTTGGTGCAGCATTATGTTGTGGCTTAGTGTTTTTACTCTGGTTGTTCTGCAAACTCAAAACCCAACAAAAACGTGACAAGGTGGTGATCGCACAAGCACTAGCAGCCCTAGAGCAAGGCTCGTCTCCCGAGGTTTGGCTTTCCATGTTAAAAGAATGATAAACAGCAAGGTTACCTCTGCCTTTGTAGTTGTAGTGCCAAAAAATTGGATGAGACTGGATTAGCAGCCCTTGCACTCCCGGGGACGTGTTCCCATTGCACGGGGATGGGTGCGATTCCATGTTGTCTCCTCATGAGTATAAAAATCAAACGGTCTGGAAAGTCAGTGACGGAAGAGTGCAAATAAGTCTCCGCCCACCTAAGACAGGACAGCCTCGCTGTGAGGAGGTTGCTCCAATGACGGGTAAGGGCTGAGCATTGCCTTCCATCAGGCTCAGACATTGGTTATGCTCTCAAATAAATTGGCACAGCACCTCGGCGGCAGAAGGGGACTTGCTATATTTAAAACAAAAAGGGGGAGATGTGGAGAGCTGAGACTCAGACGCCATCTAGTGGCGCTGACATCCGCCCTCAGAACTGTAAAGAACCTCTAGAGCTCATGTGCGAGTTGTGAAAAGCGCGCCAAGCCACTACCCGAGCCCAGGCCGTCAGTCGGGGTGACGAGTGTGCAGCCAATCAGGGTATGACAAGTCACTTAGGTGCGACCAGGGCTTATATAAACAGCGCCACTTTGGGGCTCGCTCTCTCCTCCTTTAATCGCTTGACTGTAATAAAGCCTGTTGCAGAAGGATCCTGTTGTCTGTGTGCTTTCTTGCTGGCAAGATGATCACGCAGCTCGCAACAATGACAGAAACACAGGCACAGAAAATCTGGGATCGAACAGTTAGGAGAGGCCACAGCACTCCAGAATCTCAGCATGTTTACTACACATACTGAACAAGAAAGCAGGGTTTAGGGTGCACAGCTGAACAAGGAGGCATGCTCATTTAAATTCAGTAGGCAAAGTCTATAGAAGAGCAGACCTCAGGCTATAAACACCCGAGAGGAGAAAACTATGTAGCTATTTTCCACACACCCACTACCAACATTCACACTCAATTCCCCAGGGAAGGCCTTGCCATCACTCTGAGCCTCATTTCAGGGGCTTAGTGGGTCTTTACCAGTTTTCTATGAGTCTGAGACAGTTTCCTACCGTCCTTGAAATGGCTGTGCCCATGTGGACAACACACATTCACTCAGGGTTTCATAGGCTCCCTATATCTCCACCTTTCTTATTTTTGGATGTTGAGCCTGAATCTTCACACTTAGTCCAGGGGTGGTTCGCTGCAATGGCAACACTAAACTGTAATGATGATAACAAGGAAGAGCATGACAGCTGCTGTGCCCAACACAAACAGTAGGCTATTTTAACAGGACTGAAGCTGCGAAGCTCACCAAAGAATGCTTTTGCAACAAGAGCAGAGGAACCAATAAGGTCACAAGCCTTTTGCTTTTCTAGGATGTGCTGGCAAATCTGAGTCACAGCCACATTATTATTGTGGGTCCAAACACCCAAGAGGCAGGTCCTAATGAATTCCCAATTATATTTGCTCTTATTACAGGAGTTGCTGTCACACACGTGTGTGATATATTAAAACCTGTCAAAACTGCAGGGCTAACACCTGCCCACAACAGTTGGATGGAGCCCACTGGGACTCTGGATGGTTAGAAAAATGCCCCCCTCCAAACAAGGAATCACTAGTAGAAACAGTCATCACAGGATGTGACCAAGTCACTGAAAAGCATAAGCCCAACAACTACTCCTCTGACTGGCATGGACACAATTCCCAGACAAATCAGTAAAAGAGCCACTGGGTTATATGAACCAGGTTGTTAAAAACAAAACAAAACAAACAAAAAACTGGGTAACATTTAAGCCACTGAGATTTTTCCCCTATGGCCACATGCCTCTTTGCTTTTGGCCACCTTCTCTCCTTCAGTATACTGTCACCTTCCTGGTGCTGAGGCATCAGGCTAGGGACAACCATCTCCTTGCTGTGGGGGTTGCTATCACCCTCTCCCCCACACTGAGCATTCAAGTCTGGCCTCCACCCCCTGCATGCTGGTCAATTTCAACCAAATATAACACTTTGAAAGCAGGTAAACCAAAAGCAAACATGGGAACATACTTGAGTCCTTCAGCTGTGTTTCCACTCCTCAGGTTTTCTCTCCTTTGTCATTTATTTCCAGGAGTCAAATTCATCGCCCCTTCCCTGGAAAGTAAGGGTAGGCCTCCTAAGAACCAATGAAGCTGAAATGCCATCAACCCACTTTCAGAGTTTCTTGAAATCTCCCCCATGTCTACCTATGTCTTGGTTCTCTTTGTTCCCCAAATCTCTAAGTGCTAACATACAGCATATCTCTGAATTCTGCTTATCCAAAGACTTTTACACCTGACAAACTGAAATGTGTGCTCTCTATCTTTTTTTTACTTTATCCTGATCTCCTTCTTATGTTGCTGTTTCCTCCTTTCCCTTTATTATTCTCTCAGGAGTGATCCCTTGTCTAACTGATCCAAGTCACCTGTAGTCAGTGTCCACTGTCCTTCTCCTTGTTCAGGGTCTGCTTTTTCATGTTCTGCACAGCTCTAGGGTCTGATTTAACTGGGGCATTGAAGGAATGAAGAAACCACAGATACATGTAGAAAATCTAGGAATAGGTAGTCTGGGCTCTTAGAGAAACCACAGCAGCACTGAGCCCAGTATGCTTATTATTTACAGTACAACAGAGAATCGGGGCTACATTATACAGCTGAACAAAGAGACAAAGTTATTGTATACAGATATACAAGGTGGCAGGATCTATAGTATATAGCCAGGTCAAGGAATCAGGTTTAGCTAACCTTCATAGCTAGTCTCCCTAGGGGTTCAATTTTCAGGTGATGAACATCCAGAAGAAGAAAGCTATGGTGGACATATCCTATACACAATGTAAATCTCCACCAGAGCCCAGAAGAAGGCTTTGACATGCTCATGAATATTAGACATTAATCACTGATGTGGTTGTGTTCAAGTCAATGATGTACATTTGCCCAGGACTTCACTTTTTCCCAACATTGAAGAAATATTTTAGTGTCTATGTTAAACAGGCTATATCTGGAGCCATTGGTGTTCCAGAAGCTCAAGCACCAAATGGAGACCACAGGGTCACAGAGGGGCAGACTTAGGGAACTTGCAAATATCTCACAACACAAGAGTTCCTGGAGAGAGAGAGAGAGAGAGAGAGAGAGAGAGAGAGAGAGATGGGAGGAGGACAGTGAGAAGAGAACACAGGGCCTTACATGTACCAGGTAAATGCTCTAACAGCCCAGTTGTTGGTATTCTGTTTTCTTTTATTGTGGTTGTTTTTTTTTATTTTATTTTATTTTATTAATTACACTTTATTCACTTTGTATCCTCCCATAAGCCCCTCCCTCCTCCCCTCCCCGTCCCACCGTCCCTCCCTCTTCTTCACAGATGCCCCTCCCCAAGTCCACTGATGGGGTGATCCTCCTCTCCTTCCTTCTGATCATCTTAGTCTATCAGATCACATCAGGAGTGGCAGCAATGTCATCTTCTGTGGCCTGGTAAGGCTGCTCCCTCCTCAGGGAGAGGTGATCAAAGAGCAGGCCAATCAGATTATGTCAGAGGCAGTCCCTCTTCCCATTTCTATGTAACCCACTTAGACACTAAACTGCCATGGGCTACATCTGTGCAGGAGTTCTATGTTATCTCCATGCCTGGTACTTGGTTGGAGTATGAGTCTGGGAAGTTCCCTGTGTTCAAATTTTCTTGTTCTGCTGCTCTCTTTGTGGAGGCCCTGTACTCTCCAGATCTTACTATTTCCCACTTCTTACATAAGATTCCATGCACTCTGCCCAACAGTTGGCAATAAGTCTCAGCATCTGCTTTGATAGTCTGTAGGACAGAGGTTTTCAGAAGCCCTCTGTGGCAGATTCCTAGGTGGTTTCCTGTTTCCTTCTTCTTCTGATGTCCATCCTCTTTGCCTTTTGGGATGGGGATTGAGCATAATGTCAGGAATGCATGTATCCAAGTTGGAATCAATTATGACCTTTAGGAATATATAATCCAACTCACATGTTCTTGAATCAGTTTTCAGAGCTGTTGAGCAAATACTTCTGTCTTTTGTCACTTAGGTCATATTGCTGGTCATATTGCTCAGTGGTAAAGCCTCACACAAAATGCCTTGGCTTTGAAACTCAGCACAACATAAAATGCTATACAAAAGAATCTCAAGACAGTACTAAGATACATGCCTCATGGGGTATGAAGAAATATTTTAGTGTCTATGTTAAACAGGCTATATCTGGAGCCATTGGTGTTCCAGAAGCTCAGGCACCAAATGGAGACCACAGGGTCACAGAGGGGCAGACTTAGGGAACATGCAAATATCTCACAAGAGTTCCTGGAATGAAACAGAGAGAAAGAGAGAGGTGGGAGGACAGTGAGAAGAGAACACAGGGCCTTATATGTACCAGGTAAATGCTCTAACAGCCCAGTTGTTGGTATTCTGTTTTCTTTTATTGTGGTTGTTTTTTAAGGCAGTCTCATTTGGAAGTTCAGGCTGAGCTCAAATGCACAGAGATTCCCCAGCCTTAGGTTTCCAAGTATTGGAGCTGGAAGCACAAGCCCCTGTGCCTGGCTTTTTGCCATTTGTAGTTTTGGTTTTTGTTTCTTGAGACAGAGTTCCACCAAGTAGTCCTGTCTGGCCAGAAACAAGATTTATAGACCAAGTTGGCCTCAAATTCAATAGAGTTCCTCCTGCCTCTGCCTCCCAAATGCTGGTATTAAAGGCTTGCACCATCATGCCTAGCCCTTGGTTTTTTGAAACAAGTTCTCATATAGCTCAAGCTGGCCTCAAATTCACAATGGTAGTCAATGATGCTGGCATTCTTATTCTTGAATACAATTGTGAAGTAGGACAAAGAATAAAATCAGAAATGCGTTGGAGGCAAGTACATACCCAATGCTGTGACTATCCATTATCAGAACATTCTCACATTGGGAAACTAAAATTCTGAATTCATTCAATGCTAATTCTTTACACTGGACACAAAGGCTCATTCTCTCATTCTTGTGATCCCAAGACGAGGAAGAGGTTGGAGCAGGAGAATTGCCCAGGCATTTGAGAACACAATTCTTACACAGAGACTTCCAAGCCAGCTTTTGCTGCTGAGTAAGAGCCTGCCTCAAATTAAATTAAATAAATAAATAAATAAATAAATAAATAAATAAATAAATAGACAGATAGATAGATAGATAAATGCAATTGCCATGTATGGTAGTGTTACATACTTGTAATTTTAGGAGGAGAAGTAGGAATTCTCTGCCAGCCTTGGTTCTATGCTGAGTTCTTGTCAATCCTGAATCACATGAGACCTATAAACAAACAAACAAACAAACAAACAAGGAAAAACAGGAGCTGAGCTGAGGCTATGGTTCAGCTGATAAGATGATTGCATAGAATATGCAAATCCTGGGTTTGATCCATAGCGCCACATAAGACAGACATGGTGCTGCATGCCTGTAAGAGCAGCACTTGGCAGGTGGAAGCAGGAAGGTCAGAAAGAAGTTCAAGGACATTCTCACTTATTCAGTGAGTCAGAGGCTAGCCCTTAGATATGCCCTTTCAAAATCTAACAGAACACTGTCACAATCTTTCATGCTTCTGGCCTCTGTCAACTACCACTGAACTTTCTGTCTATGAACTTGACTGTTCTGGGTATTTTCTTCTGTAGTGCTGAAGATCATGTTAGTGTGTCCAACACTAAAGGCTGTTGATCTACCACTGAACTTCAGCTCCAGGCTTCTGGGTCTTTCTTCCAGGTGGAAATTGTCCATTTCCATCTGGCTCATTTCACTTAGCATCATGTCCTTCAGTCTCATTCATGATGCAGAACATATCAATTGTTCCTTTCATTTTAAGGCTTAATACTGTTCTCTTATTTATATGCAATTTCTGTGTGTTTGTATTTTCAGAGTATGCTAGGGGCAATGAATGGCTTTACCAATGAGCTACAATCCCAGAAATATTTTCCATTTTCTTCATTAATTTACTCATTAGTGGACATTTAGGCTGCTTCCATATTCTGGCTGCTGCTTCTATCTTTGGCTACCAGAAATACTCCTGGCACTAGGGCGATGGCTTAGTGGTTAGCAGGACTTACTGCTCTTCTGGAAGACTAGAATTTGGTTTCCAGGGTCACATTTCATAGCTTACAATTGCTCCAGGTACAAGGGATTCAAACAAACAATACATACTTATAGACACACATGAATAAATATAAAAACAAAATCTTTTTTTTTAAATAAAAGGAATGCTGGGGCTGGGGGTATAGCTTAGGGGGACACGACTTGCCAGGCACATATGAAGCCCTGGGTTCCACCCTCAGCACTAGCCAGGAGTGGCAGTAGATGCTATAATCCCAGTACTTGAGACGCTGTGGCAAGTGCTGTGAATGTGAGGCCAGCCTAGGACACAAGGCAACACTCTGTCTCCAAACAACAGCAAGGGGCTGGAGAGCTGCTCACCAGTGAAGAGCACTTGCTGCTCCTCCAGAGGACCTAAACTCAGTTCCCAGCACCCAGGCCATGGGGCTCTTGACTGTGTATAGCTCTACCTCCAGGGGATGTGATGTCCTCTTCTGGACTCCTCACACATAAGAAATACAACAAAGAGCCAGACATGGTAGCACGTGCTTGTTATACCAGTGTTAGGTGAGTGGAGTAGGCAGGTCCTTGGGCTCACTGACCAGCTGGCTATCCTTCCAGGTGGTGAGCTCCAGATCAACTGAGAGACCTTGCCTTTAAAAGCAAGCAAAAACAATGCAAGCCGTTCTGGATTAGCTTCACCTGTGGCTGTCCTCTCCTCCACATGCAGTTATAGGTGCTACAAACACAGACACAAACACATATGTACACAAACGTATGCACACATACACACCAACCTTAACATGCATGCAAGCACCCATTCATTCATTAAAGAAGTCACAGAATATCATGATTTCTTGGATGTATTTATATTATGAGTATGATTTTTTTAATGAATGAATTTCATTTTATATGTGTGAGTGCTTCGCTCAAAGGTATGTCTGTGCACCATATGCACACCTGGTACCCATGGAGTTCAGACGAGGGCATCAGATCCCCTTTGACTGCAGTTATAGATGGCTGTGTGCCACCATGTGGGTGCTGGGAACTGAACCTGTGTCTTGTGCAAGAGTAATAAGTGCTCTTAATCGCTGAGCCATCTTTCCATCTGCTCCCTCTACCAATACAAATATTTTTAAAGTTAGACTGGAGCCAGCTATGGTGGAACATGCCTGTAATCAATCATAGAAGAGAAAGGAGGATCACGAGTTCAAGGTCAGCTTGTGCTGCATACTTTAACAGCCAACCTGGGTTATCTATGAGTCCTGTCTCAGAACAGCAATAACCTAAATCAATCAATAAATAAATAAATACCAATGTTGCTTTTTTCTGATGTTATATCAGTTTTAATTATCTCGCTCAACAGCTGGTTAGCTCAGCCTCTTAGCTGCTATAGACTGAGCCCTAGTTTTTCTTTTTGTATTTTCCCTTCTCTCCCTGTACTGTGGTAAAATAAACCTTGCTTGCCTCATGGGATGAATACATCCTGGCTAGGAGGAGAAGAGAAGAGACTATGAAGGTTGCTTGGACAAGTTTCCTATTAGTACTTGCAAAGAGGCTCTTGGATGGTTTAAGGAGATGAACTGGAAGCAGCCAGCTTCCAAACAACTGATGGAGTCCCTTAGCTTCTGGACAAAACAGTAATGAAAGGGGACAATAAGTGGCTTAGCAGAAAGTCATGAACAACACTGAGAGATGGGCCTCCAAACTTTGTGTGTTCCCTCCCACATAGCAGGCAAGATGGAAGATTAAGAGACCCACACTTGACATCAGGAGGGCAGGAATGACTCAGGATGAATTTCTCCACATTCCACTGGGATACAGAACAGAAATTAAAGTGATGGAAAAACCTAGTGTTCTAGCTACTCTTATGTGAACTTGACATAAACTCCAAAGTTCACTGATAGGAGAGGGCATCCTCCCTTTCCATCTGATCATAGCCTATCAGGTCTCCTCAGGACTGGCTGAATTTTCTTCCTCTGTAGCCTGATAAGGCTGTGCCCCACTCAAGGGTTGGTGATCAAAGAGACAGCCATGGAGTTCATGTCAGAGACAGTCCCTGTTCTCCTTTTTAGGGAACCCACTAAAATACTTAGCTGCCATGGTCTACGTCAGAGAAGGTGTTCTAGTTTATCTCCATGAGTGGTCCCTGGTTGGAGTATCAGTCTCAGAAAAGACCCCTGTGCCCAGACTTTTTGGTTCTGTTGCTCTCCTTGTGGAGCTCCTGTCCCCTCCAAGTCTTTCTATTTCCCCCTCTTTCATAAGATTCCCTGCACTCTGCCCAAAGTTTGGTTATGAGTCTCAGCATCTGCTTTGATACACTGCTGGCTACAGTCTTTCAGAATCCCTCTGTGGTAGACTCCTGTCCTGTTTCCTGTTTTCTTCTTCCCATGTCCACCCTATTTGTCTTTCTGAGTGAGGACTGACCATCTTACCCAGGGTCCTCCTCCCAGCTTATCTTCTTTTGATTTACAGATTTTAGTATGTTTTTCTTATACTCACTTATGAGTGAATATATCCCATGAGTGTCTTTTTGCTTCTGGAATACCTCATTCAGGATGATCTTTACTAGATCCCACCATTAGCCTGCACATTTCATGATTTCCTTGTTTTTAATTGCTGAGTAGTATTCCATTGTGTAAATTACCACAATCTGTACCCATTCCTCTTTTGAGGGACATCTATACTGTTTCCTGATTCTGGCTATTATAAATAAAGCTGCATGGACATGGTTGAACAAATGCTATGGTTGTATACTTGAGCATCTCTTGGAGATATGTCCAGGAATGATAGAGCTGGATCTTTAGGTACCCCTATTCTTTATTGTCTGAGAATGCGCTAGATTGATTTCCAAAGTGACTTCCCAAGTTTACATTCTACCATCAATGGAGGAGGTTCCCCTTTCTGCACATCCTCTCCAGCATGTGTTGTCACTTGAGTTTTGGATCTTAGCCATTCTGATGGGTGTAAGGTGAAATCTCAGGGTTGTTTTAATTTGCATTTCACTGATGACTAAGGAGGTTGATCTTTTCTTTCAGTGTTTCTCTGCCATTCAATATTCCTCTTTGAGAATTCTGTTTAGCTCTGTACCCCATTTTTGAATTGGATTACTTGACTTGTTGCTTTTTAACTTCTTTATTTCTTTATATATTCTGGATATTAGCCCTCTGTCAGATGTAGGGTTGGTGAAGATCCTTTCCCAGTTTGTACGCTGTCATTTTGTGCTGATGACAGTGTCCTTTGTTTATCAAAGCTTTTCAGTTTCATGAGGTCCCATTTGCTGATTGTTGATCTTAGAACCTGTGCTGTTGGTGCTCTCTTCAGAAAGTTGTCTCTTTGCCAACGAGTCCTAGGCTCTTCCCCACTTATTCTGCTAAACAAATTAGTGTGTCTGGATTTATGTTGAAGTATTTGATCGAATTGGACTTTAGTTTTGTGCAGGGTGAGAAATACGGATATATTTTCATTTGGGAGCATGTATACATCCAGTTAGACCAGCATGTTGATGATGTCTTTTTTCCATTGTGTGGTTTTGCCTTCTTTGTTAAAAATCAAGTATACTTAAGTGTATGGGTTTATTTCTGCTTCTTCTATTCGGTTCCACTGATCCAAAATTCTGTTTCTATGCCAGTAACATACAGTTATTATTACTATGGCTCTGTAGTACAGCTTGAGATCAGGGATGGAGATACCTCAGGATGATCTGTTGCGGTACAGGAACATTTTGGCAATTCTGGGTTTTTTTATTTTTCCACATGAAATTGAGAATCTTTCCATCAATGTTTGTAAAGATCTGTATTGGTATTTTGATGGGAATTGTATTGAATCTGTAGATGGCTTTTGGCAGGATGGCCATTTTCACTATGTTATCCCTGCCGATCCATGAGTACAGGAGATCTTTAAATCTCCTATTATCTTCAATTTCTTTCTTCAGAAACTTGAAGTTTTTTTTTTTTTTCAGAAAAGTCTTTCATTTGTTTGGTTAGAGTCACAACAAGGTACTTTAGGTTATTACTGACTATTGTGAAGGGTGTTGTTTCCATAATTTCTTTCTCAGCCCTTTTGGTTTTGATATAATGGAGGGCTACTGATTTTTTTTTTTTTTTTTTTAATTTAATATCCAGCCACTTTGCTGAAGGTGTGTATCAGCTGAAGGAGTTCTCTTATTGAATTTTGGGGATCACTCATGTATACTATCATATCTTCTGCAAACAGTGATAATTTGACTTCTACCTTTCCAATTTGTATCCCCTTGATCTCCTTTAGTTGTCTTATTGTTCTAGGTAGGACTTCAAGTAACATGTGGAAGAGATATGGAGAGAGTGGGCAGCCTTGCCTTGTCCCTGTCTCCAGTGGGCTTGATTTAAGTTTCTCTTCACTCATTTTAATGTTGGTTACAGGCTTGTTGTGTATTGTCTTTACTATGTTTTGGTATGAGTCTTGTATCCCTGATCTCCTCCAGACTTTAAACATGAGTGGGTATTGGATTTTGTCACTGCTTTTTTGGCATCTAAGGAGATGATCATGTAGTTTTTTTCCTTCAGGTTTTTTTTTTTTTTTGTTTTGTTTTTTGTTTTTTATAGTGGATCACATTAACGGATTTCCATATGTTGAACCACCCCTGCATGCCTGGGATGAAGCCTCTTCGGTCACAGTGGATGATATCTTTTATGTATTCTTGGATTTGATTTGCGAGTAAAACATTGAATATTTTTGTGTCAATGTTCCTAAGAGAGATAGGTCTGAAGTTCTCTCTCTCTTTTTTGGGGAATGTCTTTGTGTGGATTAGGTATCCCTTAAAATATTTAACACCTCATTTAAAATTTCTACATGAATGATATTTTATTTGTGACTCTCTACCCATTCTGAAGAGAGACTACTTACTCAATTTTCTTCTCTTTCAAAATGAATATTATTTTTGTGTATGCGTGCTCACAGTGTGTATGGAGGTCACTTCTCTCCTCCACCTTTAAGTATTAGTGATGGAACTCAGGTGACCAGGTTTGTGTGGCCAATGTCCTTACCCACTGAGCAACCTTACTGCCCCTCCCCTTTTTTGGCATAGAGTCTCATGTATCCCATATTCCCACACTGGACTCAAACTCACTATGTAGCTGGAGAGGTCCATGAAGTTCTGGTTTACCTGCCTCTACCTCTGGAGAACTGAGATTCCAAGGATGCACCACAACTTTCACTTTATTCGCTACTGGGGATCAAATTGAGGTCTTCATGTACACTGGTCAAGTACCCTAACCAACTGACGTATAGTCCTGGCTCCTGGTAGCTTTATTTCTAAAACATGGGGTGAGAGAACAAAGTGGTGACTGTAACAGGAAATGCCATTTACTTTAGGAGAGGGGGACTATGGTCCCAGATAACCACTTTTTAGTTTATCACCTGAATTAATAAATAATCAGACTTTCTTTCTACCTGCCCTGTTAATGACACAAATCAGCATGGAGCCTTCACTCACAGCACTGAGAGCAAAAAAAGCACTGTGGGACAGGTCTGAAAGCTGACATTTCAGAAGAAATAACTCCTGTATCTCTGTTCCCTCTAAACAATAAAGCCTTGAAGGAGTACACATCCACCTGCTGCTGTCTCTGCCTGAGGAGGCCTCACCCCTGTCCTAGTAACCAGGAAGATCAGTTTCAGCCTAGAGGGGAGGAAAAGTTGTCTCAGCGGAAGTGGAAGTAGGAGGCTAGTGCTCTGAGGTGTCAAAGAGGACATTGAGATGCATCAGAACAATGACCACAGCTGCAAACTTCCACTACTGACCTTAAATTGGCTCCAGTAGCCCACCTCAGAGTCAACCTCTCTAGCTTGAAGAACTGAAAGGCAGGAAATGCCAGGCAGCAGCCTGCTTTCCAAAGAACAGCCAAGGCAGCACTGCCCTCTGTTGGTTCTAGAACAGTATTACAAGGCTGGCTGGCAGGGGTAAGGCAGCCCTGGTTTCAGTTCCCATTCCAGCAGAAGAAACAGTAACAAAGAGGTATTAAGATACAGGTGACTTAAAAAACAGTCGACACAGAGAAAGCTAATATTTTTTTTCTTTCTTTCCTTTGTTTTGTTGATGTTGTTGTTGTTGTTTTGTATTTTATTTTTGTTTTCTTGAGACAGGGTCTCACTATGTAGCTGTGGCTCTCCTAGAATTCAGTATGTAGACCTCAAACTCACAGAGATCTGCCTGTCTCTGCTCCCTGCTGGGATTACAGGCATGCACCACTACAACTGGCTTCTGGAAACATATTTCATGTAACAATACATAATGATAAAAATAAAAAAAATGAACAATATTTATCAGTTGTTTGTGATGCAAACATTTAAAGCTCTTTCTTGTAGCATTTTGAAATAGTCATTATTAACTGCAGTTATGCTACTGTGATATACAAGAACTTAGTTTTACTATCTAGTGCTGACACGGTTCTCATTAGGCAATCTCTCCCTTTTGTTGTGGGGGTGGCATGTGAGGGTCTCACTATGCAACTCAGGCTGGCTAGGAGCCTGCTGCCCTCCTGAGTCCTGAGGATACACACATGAACTCCTAACCCAGTTGAAACATCTTAGTATCTCTATCCCCTGTCATCTTGACTGTTCTGAAATTCTGTAACCATTTTCTCATTGTTTTCTGATTAGAAAAATTCATTTAGGATTCACATGTGAGTGAGAACTATTGTATATGTTGTTCTGAGCCCTGCCTTTTTTCATTTGACTTAATTTGAGGTTGTAGTCCTTTATTAAAATAATAAAATTATCTAAGCAGTGATGGCTCACACCTTTAATCCTAGCATTGAGGAGGCAGAGTCAGGAGGATCTCTGTGAGTTCAAGGCCTTCCTGGACTACAGAATGAGTTCCAGAACAGCCAAGGCTACCGAGAGAAAAACTTTCTTAAAATAAATATTTATTCCTTTTATTGCATGTGTGTTTTCATTCATATATGTGTGTGTACCATGTGTTTTCCTAGTGCTGCAGAAGTCAAAAGAGGGCACTGGATCTCCTGGAACTGGAGTTAGGAATGGTTGCAATGGTTGCAAACTACCATGTGGTTGCTTGGAAATGAACCCCAGTCCACTGCAAGAGCAACAATTGCTCTTAATTGCTGAGCCATCTTTTAGCCCCCTCATGTCTTTTTGTCAGATTCTTGGCTCTCTGTAACAGGGAGCCTTACTTGGCCCCACACTTAGCACAACAGACTCCATGATGGAAGTATAGTTCAGGCTGTAAAACTCAGCATGTGGACAGTACCACCTGCCAAAACTAAAACAAAGACCTCATCCATCAGGGTCCATAGTTCTGGAAAGTCTCTAAATATATTATCCTTGTGTTTTGGCTTCTCTAGTTCTGTTTCTGGGTAACTGTTTCTTGTTAACTAAAGTGTGACAATACAGAACATGACTGTTGTGCTTAAAATCTCACCCTGAGAAAGGCTAGGCATGACACAGGAAGCCTGAACACCCAGTGAATTTGTTGGCAAGCTAATAAAGAATTTCTATTGACTCAAACCCATGTCTGAGCAGCCTTCTCTGGTGATTACCCTACAACATTTCTACAGGTCCCACCAAGATCCCAGAGCAAGACTTCCACACACCAGAGGTCTCAGAGTCCCTTGGAGCAGGGAAGAGTTGGGTGGTCAAGGAGCTTCTACAGGTGTATAAGTCTGGGTTCCCTGGCATCCCTTTGATCAATCACTATTTAATGTTTCAGAGAAGTCTGATACCTGCACCTCAAAAGGAAAAAAAAAATTAGAAAGTCGCATAGCCTGTCACCATTGGAGGTACGTCTGTTTAACGTGCCTTCTGTTTGGACCCAAAGGAGCAGTCAGATGCAGCTGCTAATCCAGTGTCCAGGATGCATGTGAAATGTCATTGGATCTGTCCATTCAGATGTGTGAGTGTGTGTGTGTGTATGTCTGACGTGGTTTCTCCTTCCGGCCCTATACTCCCAGAATGATGACTCATGATACTCAAAATATTATTTACAAACATCTAAGCTACATAGCTAGGTGCTTCTCTCACTACCTCATAACTTAAAATAACCCATTATAATAATCTATGTTTTGCCCTGTGGCTGGTTACCTATGTTGAGGTACCATGCATCTGTCTTCTTCACATGTTGCTGGTTGAATCTCCTTCTCCCAGCTCTGTCCCAGAATTCTTTCTGCCTGCCTTAATGTCCCACCTCCTATTTTCAGCCTAAGCTATAGACCATCAGATTTTTTTTATTGACAGATGTTGCATTTATACAATACACATGATGTTCTCTCAACGTGTGTCTGTCTGTCTGTCTGTCTCTCTATGTGTTTCTATCAGTTTTGTTTCCCTGTATGAAACAATGACTTTCTCTGGTGTGAGATCCTCTTCATACCTGGTTTAACATATGTGCCCCCTCCTGTTGGGAACCCAAATCCTTGTGGCTCTGCCAGGTCACCCATAGAAACAAACAAACACACAAAAGAAGCAAGCATTCCTGCTCCCAGAACTGGGCAGTTGCTTTTGTTTTGGTGTTTTACTCCTGCTCCAGTCAGGGTTGTTCCCTGTGTAGAGGTGGATGAAGGCCTTGCCTCTATATGTAGGTCCCCTGCAATCTAAGCTGAAAGCACACAGTTGAGGGAATAGTTCTTTTGGATGGGCATCCCTTCCTCTCCAGGACTACTCTAAGCATCCCCAGGAATGGGGAAAAGGTCCCCTGGACTGAGTCCTAGAAAGAGAAAGTGCCACTCCTATTTTTTTCATGTGTTATGTGTCCTTGTTAACTAATGATTCATAAATGCTACCATTCTCTGATAAAAAGGTTGAAAACTGCCCCTGGGCTGAGCAAGATTACTGCAGACAACACAGCCTGGACAGAATGGACTTTCCCTTCTGTTCAACACTGACCAAGGAGACTTTAAAATTTTTTCACTAGGTCCATTTTAGAAGGATTAGGCAGTTGCTCAAAATATTTCGTCTGTCACCCAGTTGGCCCCAGATATTAGAAAAAAGTTATAAAAGCTAAAATAAGAGAACAATTTAAAGGTATAAGTAGGTCCCAGTAGCTGTAGGTAGCTTGAAAGCTGTTTAACAACAGAGAACTGATTGGGATGTGAACTTTTGCATAAACTGAAATCCACTGTCACCTTTTCTGATGATAGGATGCAGTTAGACTTATAGATATCCAGCAAAATGTTGATGTCCTACTTTCTGTCAGAACAATATCTCCTACCTGAAAGATCTGCTTCTAATCAACAGATACAAGGATTCCCAGGGGGAATGAGTAGAAAACAACTCACACAATAAGGGCACAATACCAAGCTCCTATAATTGTTTAACTATCCAGTTCAGCTACCTCTGTGCAGTTGGAACAATACCCAATGGCCTTTGAAAAAAAAAAAAAAAAAAAAAAAAAAAAAAAAAAGAAATTTGCGGTCCATATTGTAGCACTTGTTTTTAAAACTCTACTTTATTTGTGGTGTTTAGGCCTCTACCTCCCTCCCAACCTGCCAAACTTACATAGGAGATAGAAGGTTAGTAGGGAGGGGAGTACAGACCCTGTCACTTCTCCCAGCTGTTTAGGGTCAATGGGTCTTAGAGGATACAACAATCTCCATCAACAGCAGACAGAGCCAGCAGTCTCTCCAAGCTGTTGCGCCCTGAAACATATCTCTGTCTGTCTGCTCCAAACTGCCACACCATCTCTATTTCTGGTCTCCTCATCAATGCCACATGCCAACAGTGCACACAATACCTTCTCCTTTGGGGCTCTCAAGTTTATGTCCTCAGAGTCCTAGACCACACACCTCTCTGTGCCCCCCTTCCCATTGGGAAAAAGCCACACCCCACAATTAACAGCTGTTGACAAAGGATAGCCCAACTAAAATCCCACACTTGGGATTAAAACAAAAACATATTTACATAACACACCCGAGGTTTAAAGAAACCCAAATTCCATTATATCCTATTAAAGAGACTTTAGGGATCCTGTTGCCTTGCCAGTCAACCAGGAAAATTACCCTCTTCTCCTGCCTGTGAAGAAACCTGGGACTCTGATTCTCATGAGTCTGATTCTTTCAGAAAAACAAGTGTACACTGTCTTGGACCTGAAACATGCATTCTTCACCCTCCTGTTGGAATAGATGAACCAACTGATATTTGCTTTTAAATGCATAGACCCAGAGGGAGGTAACAGCAGGCAACTACTATGGGCCAGGTTGTCACAAAGATTTAAATGCTGATCTCTCTTCCTTTTATCGAAAGTTTCTTAGGAAAAAAAATGCTATTAAAGGGCCACCGGGGGACTGCTGCTAGAGTTTCAGACAGTGGGATACAGAATGTCAGCTAAGAAAGCCCAACTTTATACATCAGAAACTCCTATGCTGTTACCAGCTGAGGGGAGGCAAAAAGAGCCTGTCTCAGAGTAGGAAGCTGCCATCATCCTTCAAATACCAACTCCAGAGACTAAGAGACAAATTTAAGAGTTCCTAGGTGCAGTTAGGTATTGCTACCTCTGGATACCAGACTTTGTGGAACTAACAGGGCTTCACTACACAGGCACAAAGTGAGACATTGAGCCCCTCATTTGTACTGAGACTAAATAAAAGGCATTTGAGGTTTTAAAAACAGCTCTTCTAGATGCTGCAAAACCTTTTCATCTGTTTTTCCCTGAAGCAAGAAAAAAGAGGTTTTAATTCCCAGAAATGTCCTGTGACACACTGTCTAAACAATTGAACCCTGGAGCCACCTGGTGGCCCACCTATCTATGCTGTGGTGCCTACTGCTAGTATAATGGAAAAACAACCACACAAACAAGTTAACTCTGGGTCAGGATCTTACACTCACAACATCTCATGTCTTTGAGGCCCTTCTCCAAGGAACCCTAGAACGCTGGCTGTCTAATGGTTCTGTGACTCAGTACTAGGACCTAATCCTGGACCTTCAGTCTTGCTACCCTGTTTCTTGATGACAACCCACAGGTCCATGACTGTCCCAAGAAGCCAGATATGTGGGCACTTCAGAAGTTACTTTAAGAGAAATAATGTGGGCCCAAGCCAGGTACCTCAGCTCAAAGAGCAGAACTGAATGATCAGGTAGGAAAAATAAAAAGTTCACCATCATACATAAGGACAGTCAGCATACTTTCACTACAGTGCATGTCTATGGTATGATCTATAGAGAAAGAGGACTTCTCAAGGAGAAAAAAAGTGTAGGCTTTCCTGTCATTCTCCATTTGACAAGGGCCTGGATTCCAGCTGGGATCCTGGGACTCAGCTTCCAGATGGAGAATGGGGTTCCTTTTCTCTCAGGGGCAGCTAGAACACCTTAGGGTGAGGCCTGAGTGCTCTAAGGGGTGTGGAAAAGGTTTTCCATAAGAGTTACAGTTTAGCTCTCTTAGCATGAGGTCACCAGTGTCAATGGAAACTTGGGCTCTCCAAAGCCTATTACAGATGCCAAAGCGTTAGAGCTCTTGGTCAAGTTGCTTTGCTCAGTACAACAGTGGTGCTGGCCAAAGCCCATGCCTGGTTGGCTTGCAGCCAAAACACAGGCCCAGTGATGCGTATAACCATCAGGCCAGAGGGCAGGTGCAGTGAGATGGGACCAGGAGGACCCAGTGCAGGATAAATGAAGACTCTCAAGACGGTCTTGAACTGAGAAAGTGTGAACCTGCACACCTTTATTCATGTGAAATCAAGGGCACCATAAACTCTTGGCAGAGGGAGGGATTTCAGGAGTGAATGTGTTTGATTTGCTGGTATCAATGTTAGGATTGTGCAGTGGAGTCATATGGCAGATTCTTAAATCACTCACATGATTGGTTCCAGGTGGGAGATTTTTCTTAAGGAAAGGGGGAGAGGGTCACAGAGACCATCTCTGGGCTTCTCTCCAACATCTCCCCCTTCTCTGTATACAAGAACAGGGATAGGGAGGTTACCGTGACCCGATAATGGTGTCCCAAAGAAGGGTTCATTTTGGCAGCCAATTATTTTTGTTTAAGAGTAAAATTTTGGATCCAAAGGAGCAAACCGTCACCAGAGAGGCAAGTGTTCCCCAGAGTAGGTCAAGCGTTGTTACTCATAGGCCATTGGTTTTGACAAGGCCATTTAGATTGACCACAGTACAAGGGGCACAAACGGGGTCTGAGCCTGTTAGAAGGGCAGTGCTGGACCCTTACCCGTCATTGGATCGGCCTCCTCCTGGCGAGGTCGTCCTGTCTTAGGCGGGCCAAGACTTATACACCAGTTCTGTCTCTGACTTACCAGACCACTCACTTTGTGGAAATGTAACGCATCTTGCTCTCAATAAGACCATCAAAGCTCCATAAGGATCCTGGAAGGAATATGCTTAGTAGCCAAAGAGTATATGAGGGGTCACAGAAACCTGAGTTATTATTTGGAGGGGCGGGACCAGAATTTCCACCCCCAGTTTGATTTTTGTAGGGAGGTGAAGTCTAAGGGTCGAGATGTGGGGTTTTTTGGTCCTTTGGCAGGTCAATGGTAGACTCTTCTTCCGTGGTGAGGCGATGGTAATGGACTCCTACCGGCTTGATTGCAGAATCTACCTGACTCTTAACAAAGCTTGTCAATCGATTAAAGGCCGAGGGGCTAAAAGAGAGAAGCAAAAGGATGCCTATAAAAGGTCCTAGCAGACTGGAAAGCAGAGTGGTTAGCCATGGGGATGTGGAAAATCAATTTTTATACCAAGATTCTTGTTGTTCTCGAGCCCTCTTTCTATCCTCTAGATTTCTTTTAACCTTATCAAGGCTGTTTTGTACCTGTCCAGTCTTATCTGAGTAGAAACAGCATTCTTCCTTGAGAGCTACACAAAGTCCCCCTTCTTTAAGGAAGACTAGATCCAGACCTCTAAGATTTTGGAGGACTGCTTCAGCAAGGGAAGCCACTGAGTCTTTAAGGTCCTGTATTCCTTCATGTAGACTACTAATATCTCTATCAACCAGAGCATTGAGATGTGAGAAGTGCTGCTGGGAAGTGACTAAAGAGGCAATACCTGTCCCGGCTCTTGCAGCTCTAAGTTCCAGGAGCACAGTTAGGGTAATGGCAGTTAGAGGTTCTCTCTTCTGTCTGATTGAGATACCTCAGTCCAGTGTAGTCAGAAAACTCTCTGGATAGTGGACAAGGAACCACAGTGACCACAACACAATAATCCCTATTATCAATGAAGTCCCCATTAGTGAAAAAGGGGGTCAGACCCGAAGAGCAAGCAAAATTGGTATTATTAGGAGCTTTGGTATAGGTGGACTTTTTGTTAACAACAAGGGTCTGGTTACAGACTGGCAAGAGAGATTGGGGAAGCAGTATTTGGGGGCCAATAAGACAAAGTCCAGTGGCCGAAATGGAGCTAAGCATAATGCCTCCTTCCGGGGGAGCATGCCAGAGCAAACCATCTGTCTCATTAGTAGATATGGGGTTCATAAGCATCGCAACACCCTCATAAAAGGGAGGTGTAGGAGAAAAGCAGATCCAGCATTCTTGATAATTGGGATTGCTAGCATTATGGATAGCCTCCAAAGAGGCATTTACCAAGGAAACAATGAGATCAGCCGAACTTGGAGGTCCCTCGGCGACCGTAGGCTAGAACAGAGTATAGCCCGGAGACAATGGTGTAGCATTAGGGGGTGTAATAGGTTTGGGGGTAGCAACAGGTATTTGAGGTTTGGGTGTTGGTGGTTTAAGTAAAACAGGGTTAGGCCCTATGGCTGTAGAATCCTTGTTGGGAATGGACTTAATTAGTTTGATTTTGAAAGTAAGTCCAGGGTCAGAACCTTGTTTGTAGACCCTAAGTCCCCATTCAAATCCTCTACCTGTCCAATCTTGATTTTGCATGGGAGGTAAACTGAATAAGCAGGGGGTTGTACCATCCTTTGGTTACTGAATGGGCACTATTACAAAGTTGACGTAAATCCCTGGGGAAATGATTTGCTGTTGCCAGGGGATGTCTCCATTTTCTTTTGACTATAATATAATCCCAGGAGGAAGAGGGTTCAATATGACCAGCCACTAATTGTTCCTGCACCAACTGTATGGCTGCTGTTAATTTATGTTGAGAAAGGGGCCATTGATCTACCCAGACAGGGGAGTCATTTTTCCAGGTTATTTTATCTGCCTGGTGTGCAGGAGGAACAATGGCCCTTAGGAAAAATGTGAGTCATAACCAAGGCCTGCTCGTGTTATTTTTGGAGTAACCGAGACAGGATCAGTCATTCCTTGGTTGTTTTTTCCAAGGCCTTTGCCTGGGATGAATCCCTGGTCAAGCATTTGTTGAGTAACAGCCTCAGAAGGGCTAAACATGAGGACTCCCATCTGGGATAATATGTCTCTTCCCCAGAGGTTGACCGGAAGGCCAGGGACTATAAAGGGCCAAACATACCCGGTGTTTCCCTCCGGGTCCTCCCAGGTCATGAGCTGAGAGCTCTGGAGGGTATTGGTAGATTGGCCAATACCTTGGAGATGAGTTAGTGAAGGCTGGGAGGGCCAGGAAGAGGGCCAAGCATTTTGTGAAATTACAGTGGAATCTGCCCCTGAATCTAAAATGCCCTCAAAAACCTTACCATTAATTTTAAGTTTTAGGCTTGGACGTTCCTGGGTCATTTTCTGAATCCAATAAATGTCTGAGGACCCGGGTCTGGAGGTCCCTCTAGGGGGACCCACTGAAGGAGCTGTTAAATCTAAGGGCAGGGGAAGGGCTTGTGCTATACGTTGTCCTCTAGGAATGAAAAGGGGGCCTCCCGAACAGCTAGCAAGGATTTTTATTTCTCCCATATAGTCATTATCAACAACTGATGGAAATATAGTAATGCCCTTGAGGGTACTGCATTCCCTTCCTAAAATCAGATAGTAAGTTTGTGGTGGGGGCGGCCCCAAAACTCCTGTAGGAATTTTTTGGACTCCCTCTTCAGGTTTTAATATTGAGTCGGCGGAGGGACACAAGCCCATCCCTGCACTCCCGGGAGTGGCCCTGCAGAGGCAGGAGGTTGGCTGAGGATTTGGCTGTTGTCTGGCTGGCTGTTCCCCGAAGCCGGCAGGAAGGTTATTGGCTGGTGGGCCCGGGGCTGGCCCCTCATCCCGTTTCCCGCTGGGGGAGGGAGAGGATTACCGGAGATGTCTAGTTTAGACCAGCAAGTATTGGCCCAATGTTTACCACGACAGCATCGAGGGCAGACTGTAGTGGGCAGGGGGCGAGCCCCCCAAGCTGACCAGGGACTTGTGGTTGACCAACAGACTGTCCCCTAGCCCCTTGAGGGCACTGTCGCGCAAAATGGCCTGTCTGACCGCATTTGAAACAGGTGTATTTAGAGCCATTAGGTTGGGCGATGGCTCCAATAGCCAGATTAATTGCCTGAGATATCTTATGAGTAAAGAGATCCACGTCCTGGCACATGCGGATCATGTCATGGAGGTCTTTGTCTTTGTATTTACTGCGTAGGGCGGCTCTACAGGCTGAATTGGCATTTTCATAAGCTAGTTGTTTAAGCAGCCCATTTTCATTTTGGCCAGGTCCCAGGGACCTTTCAGCGGCCTCTAAGAGGCGACTGACAAAGTCACTCTATTCCTCATGATTGCCCTGAATGTTTTTTTTTTTTTTTTTTTATTAATTAAAATTTATCCACTCTGTATCCCAGCTGTAGACCCCTTTGTCATCCCCTCCCAATCTCACCCTTACTCCCTCATCTCTTCCTATGCCCCTCCCCCAGTCCACTGATAGGGAAGGTCCTCCTCCCATTCCATCTGACCCTAGCCTATCAGGTCTCATCAGGACTGCCTGCATTGTCTTCCTCTGTGGCCTGGTAAGGCTGTTTCCCCCTCAGGGGGAGGTGATCAAAGAGCCAGCCACTGAGTTCATGTCAGAGACAGTCTCTGTTCCCATTACTAGGGAACCTACTTGGCCGCTGAGCTGCCATGGCTACATCTGGGCAAGGGTTCTAGGTTATCTCCATGCATGGTCCTTGGTAGGAGTATCAGTCTCAGAAAAGACTCCTGGGCCCCCAATTTTTGGTTCTGTTGCTCTCCTTGTGGAACTCCTGTACCCTCCAGGTCTTTCTATCTCTCCCTTCTTTCATAAGATTCCCTGCACTCTTCCCAAAGTTTGGCTGAGTCTCAGCATCTGCTTTAATACCCTGCAGGATAGAGTCTTTCAGAGGCCTTCTGTGGTAGGCTCCTCTCCTGTTCCCTCTTTTCTTCCTCTTCCGATGTCCATCTCATTTGCCTTTCTGAATGAAGATTGATCATCTTCCCTTCTTGCTTAGCTTCTTTAGGTGTACAGACTTTAGTATGTTTACTCCATATTATGTGTCTAATATCCACTTAAAAGTAAATACCGTGTGCATCTTTCTCCTTCCTGGATACCTCACTCAGCATGATCTTTTCTAGTTCCTACCATTTGCCTGCAAATTTCATGATTTCCTTGTTTTCAATTGTTGAGTAGTATTCCATTGTGTAAATGTACCACAATTTTTGTATCAATTCCTCAGTTGAGGGACAACTGGGTTGTTTCCAGATTCTAGCTATTACAAATAAAGCTGCTGCAAACATGGTTGAGCAAATGTCCTTGTTGTATACTTGAACATATTTTTTTTTCTTTTTTTGAGGAAATACCAGATTTATTTCCAAAGTGGTTGTACAAGGTTACATTCCCACCAGTAAAGGAAGAGTGGTCCCCTTTCTCCACATCCTCTCCACCGTGCATCATCCCTTAGTTTTTGTTTTTTTGTTTTTTTTTTCAATGCAGTTTATTCAGGAACCTTGAACAATCCTCGGAACCTGGGGAAAGCCAGCCCACAGCTTAAATAGCCTCTGGGTAGCCAGCCCAGGCGTGCCAGGTGGGCAATGCAGATAGGTCCACATAAATGGAAGCAAGCCAGATCCTCAGCCTTAGCCAAATGTGGAATTGTTCCTGACAGAGAGCACTCACCATCGGGAAGGTGGAAGGCGGAAACCAGCTCCATCTTTAAGGCGCGGCATTATGCAGCTCTCTACAGTTCCCCCCTTTTTTTTAGATGCATCAGGCAAGAGTAGAGGTCTGATCTCTGATATGAGAAATAAATTGGGACTTTGTACCAATGTTCATTTAGGTGTCATCCACCCAAAGAGCATCAGACCCGTCCGATACCTTTTTCTCAGAGGCGGGACCTGGGGCATCAACCCGCATGCAATCAGACATGCTCTTCTCTGGGTCCAAAGCGGCTGACCCTGAGGGCAGTGCTTAGCCTCGCATCCTGAGCATAACATTTTAGCTTTTTATGGTATCCAACCATGCTTGGGGAGAATGTCCTGCTTCAATGGCTGTAAAGGCCTGAATGATCATGGCTGCATCACACTGTTGTGAGACTCTAATCTTGCATATATACCACAGGCAAACCAAGGAGACTAACACCAGAAGGCCTGCTAACGCTCCCATGCCCGCCCATTCCTTCAGATGATTCATGGCTGCAGCAATCCATGTTGATAATCCTGTGGCTAGTCCTGTGTCCACTCTGGTAGAATTTACTGTGACAATGGCCACTCTCAGCTGCTCCATCGTAGTATCGAATTCTCCAGTCCAATTACCTAAAATATAGCTCTATATAGCTCGACAATTGTTTAGACAGATTAGCAGCACAGGAAAAATTCTCATGTTATATGCTAGTGACTCAAAGTCCAGCATATTTTCATTGACAGCCAAGTTGAGCGATTTGCCATAGGGTATCAATTTGCTCCTGCACGAGGTCAATCCTCTGATTGAACACCATCAAGCTTCCTTTTAGTTGAGCATTAATTCCTTTATGTACAACTAAGGCATGAGCTACATTGGCTAAATGATTATTCAGGGTCTGAGCAGTCTGCCCAGCATGACTCATGGCTAATGCCCCGGTGGTAGCTCCAACAGCCGCCAATGAGATGGTAGTAACAATGGTGGCTGTAGTTCCAAGATCCCTTTTCTGTCTGAAGAGAGTCATAGCATGAGGGGCATCAACGGTCACAGGCACCCAGTGAGGCATGCAAGTAACCAGGGCATACCTAAATTCACTAGCATTCCAGCATTGGGCAAAAAAGCAAGTATCATTACCACAATTACTTGGCTCGATCTGGCTAACAATGAATAATAATGGGGGTTATAAACAAACAGGTGTGGACTTATAGGAAATATTATGAGAAGCCTTAACCCCTTGTTGGAACATCCTGCCTCAGTTCTAGAACTAGCAGTGGTGGATTCCGAGGTCTGAGTAGGTTCAGGAGACCATTGCTCCCAGGGGCGAGACGTGCTCCATGCCAATTGACTAACTCCATGTTTTCCTCCACTTTTGAAAGTCACTTAAGGTTCTTAAATTATGTTTTCCCTTTTTTTAAAAATTTTTCATCAATTACACTTTATTCATTCTGCATCCCCCCATAAGCCCCTCCCTCCTCCCCTCCCAATCCCACCCTCCCTCCTCCCTCTGCTTGCATGCCACTCCCCAAGTCCACTAATAGGGGAGGTTCTCCTCTCCTTTATGATCTTAGTCTGTCAGTTCACATCAAAAGTGGCTGCATTGTCCTCTACTATGGCCTGGTAAGGCTGCTCCCCCCCCCAGAGGGAGGTGATCAAAGAGCAGGCCAATCAGATTATGTCAGAGGCAGTCCCTCTTCACATTACTATGTAACCCAATTGGACTCTGAACTGCCCTGGGCTACATCTGTGCAGGGGTTCTGGGTTATCTCCATGAATAGTCCTTGGTTGGAGTATGGGTCTTTGGGAAGTTCCCTGTGTTCAAATTTTCTTGTTCTGTTGCTCTCCTTGTGGAGACCCTGTCCTCTCCAGCTCTTACTATTTCCCAGCTCTTACCTTAAATTCCATTCACTCTGCCCAACAGTTGCCCTTCAGGCTCAGCATCTGCTTTGATAGTCTGAAGGGCAGAAGCTTTCAGAGGCCCTCTGAGGTAGGTTCCTAGGTTGTTTCCTGTTTTCTTCTTCTTCTGATGTCCATCCTCTTTGCCTTTCCAGATGGGGATTGGACATTTTAGTTAGGGTCCTCTCTCTTGCTTAGTTTCTTTAGATGCACAGGTTTTAGTGGGTTTGTCCTATGTTGTATGTCTATATGAGTGAGTATATACCATGTGTGTCTTTTTGCTTCTGGGACAACTCACTCAGGATGATCCTTTCCAGATCCCACCATTTACCTGCAAATTTCATGATTTCCTTATTTTTCATTGCTGAGTAATATTCCATTGTGTAGATGTACCACAATTTCTGCATCCATTCTTCAGTTGAGGGGCATCTGGGTTGTTTCCAGCTTCTGGCTATTACAAATAAAGCTGCTACAAACATGGCTGAGCAAATGTCCTTTTTGTGTACTTGAGTCTCTTTTGGATATATGCCCAGTAGTGGTATGGCTGGATCTTGAGGAAGCGCTATTCCTCGTTGTCTGAGAAAGCACCAGATTGATTTCCAGAGTGGTTATACAAGTTTACATTCTCACCAGCAGTGGAGAAGGGTTCCCCTTTCTCCACAACCTTTCCAGCATGTGTTGTCACTTGAGTTTTTGATCTTGGCCATTCTCATGGGTGTAAGGTGAAATCTCTGGGTTGTTTTGATTTGCATTTCCCTAATGGCTAGTGAGGTTGAGCATTTCTTTAAGTGCTTCTCTGCCTTTCGGTATTCCTCTACAGAGAATTCTCTGTTTAGCTCTGTTCCCCATTTTTTAAGTGGATTACTTGGTTTGCTGCTTTTTAGCTTCTTTATTTCTTTATATATACTGTATATGAGTCCTCTGTCAGATAAAGGGTTGGTGAAGTTTCTTTCCCAATCTGTAGGTGGCCGCTTTGTTTTGATGACAGTGTCCTTTGCTTTACAGAAGCTTTTCAGTTTCATGAGGTCCCATTTATTGACTGTTGCTCTTAGAGCCTGTGCTGTTGGGGTTCTGTTCAGGAAATTTTCCCCTGTACCAATGAGTTCTAGGGTATTTCCCACTTTTTTTTTCAAGCCGATTTAATGTGTCTGGTTTTATGTTGAGGTCTTTGATCCACTTGGACTTCAGTTTTGTGCAGGGTGACAAGTATGGATCTATTTTCATTTTTCTACATGTAGACATCCAGTTAGACCAGCACCATTTGTTGAAGATGCTATCTTTTTTCCATTAAATGGTTTTGGCGTCTTTGTCAAATATCAGGTGTCCATAAGTGTGTGGGTTTATTTCTGGGTCCTCTGTTCGGTTCCATTGATCCACCATTCTGTTTCTATGCCAGTACCATGCAGTTTTTAAAACTGTTGCTCTATAGTACAACTTAAGATCAGGGATGGAGATACCTCTGGAAGATCTTTTATTGTAGAGGATTGTTTTAGCAATTCTGGGTTTCTTGTTATTCCATATGAAGTTGAGAATTTTTCTTTCCAGGTCTGTAAAAAAATTGTGTGTGTAATTTGATGGGGATTGCATTGAATCTGTAGATTGCTTTTGGTAAGATGGCCATTTTTACTATGTTAATCTTGCCAAGCCATGAGCATGGGAGATTTTTCCATCTTCTCATATCTTCTTCTAATTCTTTCTTCAGAGATTTGAAATTTTTTTCATACAAGTCTTTGACTTCCTTGGTTAGGGTTACTCCGAGGTACCTTATGTCATTTGTGGCTATTGTGAAGGGTGTTGTTTCCCTAATTTCTTTCTCAGCCCTTGCCCTGAATGTTTTTTGTCAAAGGCAAAAGGACAGATTCCTTAGAGGGAATTGCACGCCAAGCTGCCATTGCAGCATTAGCAGTCTGTGCCTACAAGCCTAGGGGAAAGTTTTGCTGTCGCTGGTCAGAGGAATATTTTCCTTGACCTGTAAGCTTTTCAAGGTCCAGCCAGCAGAGGGAGCTCTAGGTCTTTTAACATTATTGTTAGACAGAGTCCGACAATGATCAACCCAGTCAGCCTGCCAGGAAAGGAATTGTCCTCTAGTTAAAACCGACTGAACAAAGGTGAGCCATTCATTGGGAATCAGGTATCCTCCCCCGCCAAGTCTTTCCAGTAAAGAGATAGTACAGGGGGCATTGGGCCCATAATTTTTTTTACTGCCGAATTAAGTTTTTCTAGATTTTTAAAGCTGAGCCGGCGATAAACAGTCTCCTCCACCGGGTTATCATGGCCGTGCTCGGCGGGCTCATTTTCCTCCCTTTCATCTTCATTTTCACTAGGGGAGTCCTCCTCCTCCGAAGCAGGCATAAGAATAGAGACCGACGGGGGGTGACGTGACTGCGAGGGGGAGCCCCAGCAGCCGGGGTAGAAGAAACAGGCTCGCTGGGAGCAACTGGAGACCTCTGACCATTGTTTTGCCGAGAGCGAGAACGAGTAGTCATAGGAGTGACTGGAAAGGCAAGACGGACAGGGGGTCTGCTGGGGGGTTGTTGGAAAGAGGGACCAGCAGAACAGCGAACAGAGAGACGGGAAAGTTGTTCTTGAAGTTGGAGGATCTCTGTTAGGTCACAAACTTGGGAGGAAAGGCGAAGTTTGGTCTCAAAGAGAGAAAGAGTCTGAGGCAGAGGAAAGGCGGGCAAAGTCAGGAGGGGGGCAGAGGGGAGAGTAGGGGCAGCAGAGGCAGCAGAGGCAAGGGGTGGCCAGTCAGGATTGTGGTAACGAGCAGCCTCGTCCTCCAAGGTGGCCACGTCGTCAGGGCCAAGAGGATCATCCAGAGGAGAGGAGGATGACAAAGGATGATTGTCAGGAGGCGGAGGTTTGGCAGTTGTGGGCTTTTGAATGACAGGATTAATTAATTGAGTAGGCTGATTATAAGGAGGAGGCAGGGGGGAAAGACTATCTACTGAGGGAAGTGGAGGATAAAGTTGCGGCAGACTTGAGGGATCAGAATTATACGAGTTGGAGACATCAACGAGAGAAAAGGAGGCAGAAGCCTGAGAGGGAGGGCGCGAAGGACAGCGGGAGCCAGGCTGAGAAGAGGAAAGACAATATTCGGCCACAGAGAGAAGGTGGCATTTGCCATAATCAGTGTCCGCCTCTTCAACAATGTCTCGGATTATGCCCCAGAAAGAGAAAATTGTTGGGGACAAGGCGGCATCACCTTCTTCAGTAAGTTTTTGATTTAATTCTCTACCGACCTTTTGCCACTTTTTGGGGTGGATATTTGGTCCATCAATCATAAACCATGGACATATCTTATCAACAAAAGTGAAGAAATTTATTAAATCTTTTCTTTTAACCTGTATTCCGCTCTCCCTGAGAGAAGCCTTTAAATCCTTTACAAAAGCAGCTTCTTTAGACAAAGAATGGCCCATCTTTATGGGACGGAAATGTAAAATAGAAACTCACCGGGCTTTGCTGCTCCTCAGGTGCCAGAAACTGCCTTGATCAAGGTCTTTACTCTGGGGCCTTACGTCCCACTTGACCCATACCTTGAGTACCCATGTTGGGCGCCACATTGCCCCTACCGGCGGGACCTAGTTATTCGTGGGGGTGAAGGGGGTCACAGCCTGAAAAAGATGAGCGGGAGAAAGAAAGGACTCAAGCAAATGTGCACTTGTCAAGAGTCAAATTTTATTGAACCGAAGCAGGTTTTTAAGGCCAACCTTAGATAGGGGCGGGGTGAGGGAGGAGAGAAGGTAGAAAAGCACAGAACAGAACCTTTTTACTCAGGGTAGGGCAGGGTAGAAAAGCACAGTGTAGAACCTTTTTACTCAGGGAGGGGCAGGGTGGAAGTTACAAAACCTTCTTGGCCCGGGGCCTGGAACACTTTGCAGTTATTTTGAGAAGTCATGGTACAGTTAGCACATTTCTGCAACTGCCAAGCAGGATGTTGGCCAACCAGGTGCAGCAGGGTGGGGGGAATGAGAAAAGGTCGGAAGTTTCTCAGGGCTTGTCTCCAACACTGCATGACCACTGAAATGCAGACGTACAAAGGGGGATTCCAGACACAGACACACAGGAACCCACTGGCCTGAGCCCCATTCTCTGTTCCAAGGGTTCTACCAGCCACCTCACTGCCCTCCAGCCCCCATCCAAGTAGCCTCAGGACAGACTCCCCCACCCATCACCAAGCTCTATATGGAAATGTCTTCTACAGGAGAACAGTGTGGACAGTCAGTCCTCAGACGCTAGGCCACAGCACTGCCATCCCTACTTGTAAAACAAACAAACAAACAAATAAACAAAAAACCATGTGACAACAAACACCCTACAAGATGCAGCTGCCAGGACTTCAGGGGTAAGCAAAGGAGGAACATCTAAATGCCCACAGAGAAGGGAATCTGGAAAATCCTCTGCCCAACACACTAGAGGGCAGAGCCTGTAGGTGAAAGTCCCAGCAGTGAATGCACAGAGGACACCCTGCCTGGCCTGCTTGATGTCACCTCCCCCAGGACTGCTACCCTCCAGGCCACCACAATCACCTACACCCAAACAACAAGCTCCCCCTCTGGCCTTGTCCCCCGTGTCTTTCCTACCCCATGTCAGTCATACCTAGTTGTTCCTTCAGTTCCTCTGTTTCCTTCTGTGACATCAGACACTAGGCCAGCAGACAGGGAAGAAAAAGAAAGGCTGTCTATCATCACTGTCCTGGCCTCCTCTCTACTCTATCCACACTTGCTCTTTGTCCTTACACCTGCCACTGCCCCCTGTCCCATGACAAGACTGGGAAAGAACCTTGAACATGAAGGAGGTTCCCTCTCTCTGTGAGGTGCAGGACAGGAGTTGGCACAGGAGTTGAACTCTCAGGTTAACTTTGACAGTCGGCGCAGGGTCTAGCTGGAGCGGGCTGCCCCGACCCGCGGGACCTAGTTATTCGTGGGGGCAAAGGGGGTCAATCCTGAAAAAGATGGGCAAGAGAGAGAAAGGACACAAGCAGACGGTTGCCGGTCAAGTGTCAGCTTTATTGAGCTTAGGTATTTCTTTTAAAGCACAGTTCTGGCAGGGCAGGGGAGAGGGGCGAGAAAAGGGGAGTAGTAGTGTAAAAATACCAAGGCCCTTGGTGGGGAGGTGGGAAGTTCCCAAGGCTAAGAAGGTGGGTTAAAGAGTTAAAAGGCCCAAAGATAATATCTGTGGTCATGGATGTGTCCCAAAGCAAACAGTTTCGGGAACAATGGGTCATAAGAAACTATGGCCTGCTGGCGTCTGGTGCTTATCTGGCAGGCCAGGCTCTTAGGGAGGGTCCCAGGGCTTAGTTCCCAACATCTCCTCCCTTTTTATCTCTTTAAAATGAGGGGACCCTTTAGAATTTTCAATGAGCATAAAAAAGGCATTTTGGAAGAGCCAATTTTTATAGCCTACTCGGGGTTATCCACACAAGCAAGTTTTGGAGGCCGCATTCCCCAAAGCAGGACATCACCACCATTGTCTACAGTCTATGCCACTTCTGGTGCAATGGGACAAAACCCTCAGAGTGCTAGGGCCATAGACAGTGCATATCAACAAGTATGGCGGGCACAAGTCCTCATTATGATCAGGGGCACAAATGGGGTCTGAGCCTGGTGGAAGGCAATGCTTGGCCGATACCCGTCATTGGAGCAACCTCCTCTTATTGTGAAGCTGTCTTGTCTTAGGTGGGCAAAGACTGACTTGCACACAACCGTCACTGACTTACCAGACCTTGCAGTTTGTGAAACTGTAACACATTAACTCTCCTCAGAAAGAATGAGGGCCAACCCCGAGTTAAGAGCTACAAGACATTTGCTAAATATGTTTGAATCAATTTTAACGAAATTGGTCAGCCAATTGTGAGAATCGTAAAGAGTCCAGACCTAGTTGGGAGAGCGGCCCCAGAACTTCCATCTTGGGCCAGGGGATATTAGGGTGGAGAAATCGAGGGGGTGGGAAGTTGGGGCATCAGGTGGAAGCTCTACGGCAGATTCTTCTTCTCCAGCCAGGCGATGGTAATGGACTCCGATGGGCTTGATTGCGGAGCTTACCTGGTTCTTAACAAAGTTTGTGAGATGATTAAAGGCCCAAGGGCCAAAAGAGAGGAACAAGAATAGGCCCATGAGGGGGCCCAAGAGACTGGGAAGGAGGGTGGAAAGCCACGGAGAGGTGGCGAACCAATTTTGATACCAGGATTCTTGTTGTTCTTGAGCCTTTTTGCGTTCTTCTAGGCTCTTTTTGACCTTATCTAAGCTGTTTTGTACCAATCCAGTCTTATCAGAATAAAAACAGCATTCCTCTTTAAGGGCGGCACAAAGACCTCCCTCTTTTAGAAAAACTAAGCCAAGGCCTCGCCAGTTTTGAAGAACTACTTTGGAAAGGGAAGCCACAGAATCTTTAAGATTTTGAACTCCCTCTCCGAGTTCACTCAAGTCTTTGTCAATAGTCGATTGGAGCTGGGAGAAATGTTGTTGAGAGGTGACCATAGAGGCAATACCAGTTCCAGCTCCTGCAGTACTCAAACCCAGAAGTACCGTAAGGGTAATAGCAGTTAAGGGCTCTCTTTTCTTTATAGGTATGCCATTATTATAGAAAAATAAAAAAACTATCGGGGTCATGGACAAAAAATCGGGGAAGAATAACAACAACAACACAATAGTCTTTTTTATCTATAAAATCCTTATTAATAATATAGGTAGTAAGTCCTGTGTCACAAGCAAGGTAAGTATTATTTGGGGCTTTTGTATAAGAAAATGTTTGATTGACAACAATTGTCTGATTACAGACCGATTATAATGGTCGCAGGGGGAGCATGTTGGGCCCAACAAGGCAGTAGCCGAATCCCGAAACAGAACTAAGGGTAAGGCCTCCCTCAGTCGGGGCATGCCAAAGTAAGTCAGCAATTTCATTGGTGGGGACAGGGCCACTCATCATGGCTATCCCCTCCTAGAATGGTGGAGTAGGAGAAAAACAGATCCAACATTCATCATAGGCAGGGTTACTAAGTGACTAGAAATCATAGGATGGCCCACCAAGATGTGTTAATAATGGTAATTTGGAAAGTTCCTCAGAAGAGTTACTTAGGAAGCCCTGAGGGAGATTAGGATTTAAGGTATTTCAGGAAGATGATCTCATCTAAAGCTCCAGGTCAGCCAGGAATGCACTATTGTATCCGGGCAGTAATCCGGTCAAGCAAGATGCCAAAATTTAGGGGGCAGCAAGGTGCCAGAAGGTCCCCCTTTATTTTATTTTTACAAGGCCATAATCCCAAGGGAACCGTGCCTGTCTTAGGTGGGAATCTGGGGTCTTCAACCCTTGCTAAGCTCGTCACTGGATACATCAGCAGCAATTGGCTGAGCTCCTGTCTTAAGTGGCAAAAAAAGGGGGGGGGAACAGAAGACCACTGTGGATTCTCTTCCCCGTCACTGGCTAACCGGTTCAGCTCACTGGGATGATTAGCATTAGGCCTATTCATAGTCTTGGCTGACCATCTCTAGCCTTTGATAGTGCAGCTGGATGGTGTGTACCTTTAGGGCCTCAATCTGATGTTTAATAGAAGCCATAATTGTATTGAAAAGAACAGGTCCTATTGAAAGAATTATCAATAAGATAAGCAGGGGACCAGGGAAAGGAAGGAGATAGGGAAGGAGCCCATTCCTGTGCTGCTTAAGTCCACCATGAAAATATATCAGCTGGAGGCAAAGGATCACAGTCCATGGAAACAGTTGTTTTTCTTCCATCATATCTGTAAAGAGATATAAAAGGAATATGGTCTCAGGGTAATTTTTTTACCCTGGACTGATGAGTGTTATTATTATTATCTATATGCTTTACTAATGGCAACCATCTGGCTGCATCTATCTCTTTAGAATTGATGCAAACTGCTTCTCTGCCCTGTATCAGGACAGGACCTGGACCATGCCATTTGTTGTCCAAAGGATCTTTCCATAGGACAGTAGCAAACTGTCTTTCTGTATTCATATGCCAGAAACATTCCACAGCTGAATGTCCATATTTTCGAGTTTCAGGCCTTTGTTAATTAAAGTGTTAATTAAAGCCTCACAGTACTTTTCCAGAGTACGGAAGAATGTAACCGCCCCGGACTCTGGTCTTCTGCTCGGGCAGAGATAAGGAAGTGAGCAAGCAAAGACCTCCACTCTGCAAAGAAGAATGACCAGGTCTATGCTTGAGAGATAACATCACCTAGCAATCAACCCAAATGGACTCAATTCTTCTCCTGAAGAGCCCCTGACCTTCTCTCGGGCTCGCTCCTCAGAGAAGACACAGGTTGAAGCTAATTGCTCTTCCATCTTTGGCTTTAGCCAAATCCCCACTAGCAGGAGATTGTGAATGTGAATTAAAGATCAGATATTCCGCAGGTGTCTGGCCAGGACTGACCAGACCTGAAAGTCAGCTACCTAATCCCTCATCCAATTATGAGTAGCCAGGACAGCAACCCCTGAACTTCCCTGTGCCTCAACCCCTAACAACCTGAGGCTTATGTCTCTAGGGTCCACTCTTAAAATTTTGAAAACATATTTTTAACATAGCCAGGGCCATTATCTGTTTTAAGTTGTGTTGGAAGTTTTAATATAGCAATTGCTGACAGCGTATGAGCAGTAACATTTTTTCCAGCTTTACCAGTTTGGCGTGTGGAAAATATAAACCCACTATAAGTGTCAACAAAAACATGAATATATTTTAAATTACCAAATTTAGGAATATGTGTAACATCCACTTGCCAAATAACATTAGGTACAAGGCCACAGGGATTGACCCCAGGATGGGAAGCAGGCAAAGGACAACACAAGGATGACACTGTTTAAACAAGTCAGCTTTAAAATTACCTTAGTTAAAGGTCCTGGAAGGTTAGAATGAGCTTGCAAATGTCCAATGTAAAAGGAAAAGTTTTTTTTTTTTTTTTTGTATCAAATTTTGAATTTGTAAAAATAATTTTAGCAGGAGAAGATGTCTATATTTAATTTGCAGTCTCTAACCTAGGCAAAGACTAAGCTACATAGGCACTATCTGTAAAAATGTTTAAAGACTGTTTATTAAAACTTTAAAACACAGCCAATACTGCAGGTAACTCTGTTATTTGCACAGATGTGCTAGACACTTGAAAAGATGCATCAACAGGTTGGACTTTGTCATAATAAGCTTACATATGTTAAAATGCCATATTTAGATCTCTGACAAGCTTGAGGGCCAGCGTATCTGAGTTACTGTTTTTATCATCTGTTCTAAACTATGTCCTATAAAAGAGAATGCTATCTAGAACTATATTTTAAGTAGATTTATAAAGGAAACTTTAGTTACCTATCCTTGGCTTAACCTTAAAAAAACTAGACAAAGACACTAGGTATAGCTCAACATCTTAACCAACTGTAGTTGTTAGCATAACTTTAAATCTGCTCTTTCTGAACTAAAATTAAAGCAAACCTTTTAATCAGATACAGTTTATAGAGAGGCTTGTAAATCTTGCTGCTCCTATCACTTGTATTGAAATTGAACAGTAAAAGTTTGGTATTTAGCATTAATCAGATGACTGAACATACCTCAGACCTAAAAAAAAAAAAAATGATCGTAAATTCATGGCTTTACCCTCTTTATCTCCGGAACAGCATGGTGGCTGGCCACGTGTAACTGAACTCAGCTGTAAGCCCCGAACCAATATGGCGGCAAAACTACAGCTCCACACACTCTATATCCCTGAACGATCATGGCGGCTAGCCACGTGTACAATCCCCCACAACCAAAAGTTCAGGGTTATCTTTGGCTATATATGGAGCTCAAATAAGTTTTAGAACCAACTGCATAACAGAACAGTACAGAACAATCTTAAACTGTATAAATTATTTTAGCCATACCAAACCTATTAGCCAGAATTTTTTCCCCTTAAAAGAGCATAAGAAAACATTTTGCAATGAAGAATCACAAGCCTTTTAAGTGAATTATAACAATACAGTTTTTGTCCTCTGGTTACATACATTTATTAACCTTTTGCAACATTTTATATACCTTTAGGTTCCTAGCTTTCTTTTTCTGGCTTAACCAGACATGCTTGCTTTTTTTTTTTCTCTCTCTTGCTTTTTTAGACAACATAAAAATTCTCATCAAATTCCTTTCCATCCTAACATGATCCTGCTGGAGCCCAGCGTCTACGATTTGCTTTTTAAAGGCAAAGCAAAAACAAATTACATTAATACAAAGAGGAGTTCTGAGACTGCCAAATTCTTTTTAAAATAACTTCCCTGTAGCAGATGAGATGGTCCAAGGTCACATAAACTCTAGGGAACTTAGAACAAGTTTTAAGGAACTTGGTGAAACTTCCTCTTTTCTTTGTCTCAAGGTAAAGAACAGGGTGGAAACGTTTTTACATAAAGCAGCTTAACAAACAGCTCTCCATAAGATACATTCTAAAAACTGCAATTTTCTCAATTAGCACAAACAATACGGCAGGGTTTCATTTAGTAAAATTGAAAAAATAAATACCCAAAATCATTGTCATACCCAAATGCCTGATAAACTTTAAACATTTTATTATAGCCTTAAACATTTAAACAATTTTTTAAAAACCTTTTTTTGCAATATCAAAATAAAGTATCCCTTTTGTAGGAGAGAAATCACAAGGCATAACCATAATTTTAAAAGTCAAAACCAGATTTTAAAATCAGAATTTACCAGTATAAACAATTTAATTTTTAAAACCAATACCAATTTAAAATAACTCATCCTTTTAACCTAGAAGGAAATGAAAATTATCTGACTAAGGTTTCCTTTTTTTTTCATACCAAGATGGCGGTTACATTATAAACCATATGGTAAAGTCAAGATGGTGGCGAGGCACTGAGGCACCTCATACACCACATGGCAACCCACACACATGCGTTCATAGACCCCACAAGCACATAGGCACATACTTCATGAGGCCTTTCAGAACAGAAAACAGAAGGTAGAGACGAAAAAATACTGCACAGAGACATTCAGATAAGAAAAACATTAACCAGCTGGCCAAATTTATTGAAAATACTGATGAAGTTAGGGGCGTCTCCCTGAACTTTGGCAGCTGTGACCACCTTGATCACGTCTTGCTGCCCAGATACAGAAACCTCGAGCTCAGGAATTTTAAGAACAGAGAACAGAAAATACTACACCCAGAAACATTGCAAGAAACATTTAGACACTTACGGCTGGCACACAAAAACTAAACACAGAGACAAAGACAAAAAATAACCTCGGTACCTGCTTTTTAAACATTTAAATATATAGAGAGAGCATAACCATGATTTTCACTCAGAACTAGAAAAATTCAGAATTTATCAGTGAACACAATTTAATCTTTAAAACTAGAAGTACTCCATCTTTCTGGTTTCTGTTCGAGAGCTGGCTGAAGCTGGTGGGAGGGGACAGGGTAAATTGCAGTCCTGCTAAGCTCTGCAGCTGGCAGAGGCAGATCTTAGGCCTCTGAGGGTTTGGGCATTCTCATCCACCCAGTTCTCCGCAAGCCTGGCCCTCGGTAGGGGAGTGGGAAGGAGACAAGTCGAGTCCCCGTTCCTCCTGCTCACGGTGCTATGGCTCCGGCTCTGATCCATGCCCTTTGCCCCAGCCCACCGAGGGGCCTTTTTTGTTTTGGGTGGAAGGGATGCAGCACAAAGGAAGTAGGCTATGAGACTTAGCAGTTTCTTCCCCTGTTTCATCCTCATTTGTAATGAGATGAGGTCTATCTCTTCTTTAGGAGGCTTTTCGGTACCAGCTCTTTTTTATGTACTATCTCTTAACATTTGCTTGCACTGCCAAATATAGGCGGCCAATCAGGGTTATGGTACCTGGAAGCCTCTTCTTTCAAATCACTCTCCTCTGAGGGGTCTAATTGGTCAGGGCCTTCTTTGGGAAAAACGGGGAAAGCTAGGGAATTAACAGTAATAACAGGGGGATAATTATTATCTTTATCTCAACCTCTTTCTCTAAGGTCCTCGAGAGGGCAGGCTCCAACCTGATCCCACTTTTCGGCCTATCTCTGGCCCATCAATAGCAAACCATGGACAAATGTCCGACACAAAAACAAAGAACTTAATTAAACCCTTTTTCTTTTAACCCGTATTCCTCTCTCTCTGAGGGAGGCCTTTAATTCCTTAACAAATGATGCCTCCTTAGACAAAGAATGGCCCATCTCGATAGGACGGAAATGTAAAGCTTACCAGGTCGTGTAGTCTCTCCTGGTCAGAGGGAGCTGATCACGCTTATGCGGTTTCAATGGCTTTCTTCCTCGCTTCAGGGTCCGTCCGGAGAAACCTGTACTTCGAGCCCCACGTTGGGCGCCACTCTGCAATGACCCGCAGGACCTAGTTATTCGTGGGGGCAAAGGGGGTCAATCCTGAAAAAGATGGGCAAGAGAGAGAAAGGACACAAGCAGACGGTTGCCGGTCAAGTGTCAGCTTTATTGAGCTTAGGTATTTCTTTTAAAGCACGGTTCTGGCAGGGCAGGGGAGAGGGGCGAGAAAAGGGGAGTAGTAGTGTAAAAATACCAAGGCCCTTGGTGGGGAGGTGGGAAGTTCCCAAGGCTAAGAAGGTGGGTTAAAGAGTTACAAGGCCCAAAGATAATATCTGTGGTCATGGATGTGTCCCAAAGCAAACAGTTTCGGGAACAATGGGTCGTAAGAAACTATGGCCTGCTGGCGTCCGGTGCTTATCTGGCAGGCCAGGCTTTTAGGGAGGGTCCCAGGGCTTAGTTCCCAAGAGCTGGCATTTCTGAGAGCTGAGAAAGCTTTAACTGTTGGCAACCCAGTGTTACTGGTGCTGGATATAGCCTCTCTCCAGCTGGGAAAGGCAGACATAGAGGTAGTTCCTGATCCCCTGAAACAGAAACAGACAAACACACACAGAGGAACACACACGAGACACACACACACACACACACACACACACACACACACACACACACACACGAGAAAAGAGAAAGAGAGAGAGAACAGACAGAGAGAGAGAGAGAGGACACAATATGTACACTTGAGAGCCATGTGGGAAGGGACTGGTAGGGTCTAAAATGAGGCAGCAATACCTTCTGCTGGCAGCTCTGTTTCTGCCTTACTGCAGCCCAGAGACAGCAAAAAGTTGTTATAAGGCCCTAAGATTGTGGCCGTGGGACAGTGCTGGCAGGACTATCACCATGGCTAGATCCTGGAAGGAGCTCAGTGGATGAACAGGGCTCACCAGTAAAATCTCTGGTGAGCGAAAACCAGCCTCTGGAGTTGGATTTGCCTACCCTTTATAGTCATGCATCCCAAAATTCTCTTCACCTCATAATGTGGCCTGAAGCCAGCACTGAGGAGACCCAGTCTCCTGTGGACTCCCTGCTTATCTACAGAGGGAAGCACAAGACACAAAGCTGCAATCCCCCAAAGGAAAAGAACATGAGGGATCTTTCCTCTCCCCATCTTTCCTCACTGCTTTCAGACCCCAAAGACTCACCAGCAGGTAAACGTGCTCTGGGTCTGGCAATTCTCTGGCTCAAAGACAAGTGCTGTGAGTTTTCTGGAACCTGAGATGTTCTGAAGTTGGCTTCTCCACTGCTTGTTTCTCCATGATGCATGCACATGCAAGGTTGCTCTGCCCTGAGTGTTGGAACTTCAAACACAGAAATATTCTGAGTATATGTTGAGGAGGGGCTGAGGGGTAAGTGGAGTAACAAATGGAGGCTTGTGAGACTCATGCCATCTGCACTCTCTGCTCCAAATCCAGGTTCAGTTCAAAAGGCAGAGCTCAGGAGGCACTGAAAAGGCTCAGGTCCTAGCCTGGTTTCCTTGGAAAGGAGCCAGGGAGGAATCAAGAAGCCCTTGGGACTGACTACACACCCAAGTTGTACAGCCCACACTTCACGGGCTCTCTGGAACCAAATCACCCAAACTGGCAGCCAGGCCCACTTCCTACCCCAGCCTGATTAGAGACAGAAGAAATACACAGGGATGGGAATGTAACCCAGCCTCTCTTGATATCCACCCTTACTTACTGACCCTGAACATCCTAGTCAGGATTAGTGCCCCAAAGCAAGGGCAGAGAGAACAGAGAAAAGCTATGTGCTGGGGAAAGTAGGGGCAGGGTAAAAAGAGATACAGTGTGGTCTACTCACTTAGGCCTGCAGGCCAGGATCTCATTAGAGAACTGCTGTTCACATGGCTCTGACCTGGCATAAGACCTACAACCTCTCCCTTATATCTCCAAGGTCTAACAGGGGCACAGTGGATGGTGCCAGAGACACACGGCTTTCTAAGGCACAGCCCCTCTCTGTCTGATTGTACCCACTTCAGAGTTCCCCCACACTTCTCCATCATCAGCTGATTTATAACACTGGATACCTCTTACCTCCCTTGTCCACAACTTCAGCTTCAGGGATCTGAACCTGTCGCTCGTTCAGTCTGCCTAGGGAAAAGGAAGCCATCCCCTCTCCCTTCAGAAAGGCATTGCCCCGTGTCTGAGCCCTGACTGACCCATGATCAATCGATGTTCAACTACTCTTCTGTAATACACTTACTGAAGTAAAGAAATTAATAAAGACAAAAACTGTGCTTAAAAAGACATATAAGCAAGACATGGTGGTACATGCCTTTATTATTCCCAGAACTCAGGAATTCAAGGGCAGCCTGGTCTACATATGAATTTCAGGCCAGCGAGGTATACATAGTATGACAGTATATTAAAAACAACAACAACAACATCTCATTTTAAAAAACTACAAAACACTATGCGATATGGACTTCATTGTATTTAACATGCACTTTTGTTGTTAAAGTATTTTCGACCTTTCTACTCTAAAGAAATGATAAGTGGTGTGAACTGAAGTTCTCAGGAAAAAAGCCACATCTACTTTAAACATTCTACAAGACTGTGGACAGTTGGAATGTTACAGGACCAAACCCAAATTATCTTAAGCTATCATAACTCTTAAATATAGCTCTAATCAACAGATGTGATTCATCAACCTTATAAGTACTAGGTAAATCTCAAAGGCTAAGAACAGCATTTGAAGCCTAAAGCAGAGCTTCCCATTCCCTCATTAGAACCACTGTCAAAGAAAGAAACATGTTTCACTTCATAGTGATAAAAGATTTCATTTATTCTGGAGTCAAACATGAGTTATTATTGGACCAGGACCACAGATTTAGATCTCCCCAAAATATCATGTCCCAATGACATAGCAATATCATAAACATTTTATAGTGCCAGAACAAAAGTCCAGAAATCAAGACACTTTTCCAAATATATCAGTGAGTACATCAGGCAAGCAGGTAAGAGTAAGATCAGGAGAACCCTTTTGTGGACCTTGATGCCACCTGACATTTCTGGTGATTTAGTCACTGGAAAATGTGGATTTTGTTAAATTAATACATTTCTAAATGTCTTATCTGTTTTTCAGGATGTTAGGTCTGACAGAGAGAGGGAAAAGAAAAGGCTGTTTAGTAGGCTAAAGGTCACCCAAATTGTAATTAGGTCCTGGAACTGCAACAGTCCAGCCTCTTCACAACACTGAAGAGGGCTAGATTTGTTTATTTGAGAAAAGATTTCTCTTTGCGGCCTTGGCTATCCCAGAATTCACCATGTACAGCGGGTTGTCCTCCAACACACAGAAATCTGCCTACCACTGCTGGGATGAAGGCAGGAATCACACACACCAACATGCTCTGCAGGGTTTTAAACAATCAATAAGCTTCTGCAGACGACTTCTTTCCAAGACTTCTCACTCATGTCTGACCACCTAAGTCATATACATATAACTGAAATCTGTGTTCCAGGGCCTGGGCTACTCATCTCCACACTAAACTTTCTCTTCTGTTTGAGGGGACGGTTATGTTTTGTGTTGACAGCACATAGTACACAATGAATGAACAAACAAATAACACAATAAATACATTCAAGATTGACTTCTAAGTATGAAAATACAGTTCAAGAAAAACTAAAATGTGCCATTAAGGATAAAAATCTTGTAAAGAAATGTATAATATACTATGTATATTATATGTATAATATATATTATATGTATATATACATATAATGTATAATATGGCTATGGTGACTGGACACATCTGGATTCCAATTTTTCACAGTGATGTTACCTGTCTTCCATGAATAAAACAGTATGTGGTCTCAATACAAAACTAGATCCTTACATAGCAAGACAGTTATAATAACAGCACATTCAATAAAGAAAAAAAATGTGAGTAGTTGGAGTTACCCAGACGACAAATACTGCATAGTAAATAATCCTGAACACCCCATGGAATAGCATTTAAGGGAGGAAGAAGGAAAAAAAAGGGAAGGAAAGGAAGGAGAGAGAGAGAGAGAGAGAGAGAGAGAGAGAGAGAAAGAAAGAAAGAAAGAAAGAAAGAAAGAAAGAAAGAAAGAAAGAAAGAAAAGAAAGAAAGGAGGAAAATCAAAGGGGGAGGAGGAAAAGAAGCTCCCTGGCATTTTGTTTTTTTAAGTACAAAGGGCAGGGTTGGGAGAAAGCAAGTAGCAGGCACCAGCAAAGAGCAATATCACCATCTGCTGGTCAAAAAACCAGCAACAACAAAAACTGGCTTCAACCACATCTAAGGAAAATTGATATTTTCCTTGGCTCTTAGATCAGCCGACCTAGAAAGGCTGTGGGACCCAGGCAGGATAAATGAGGAGATGAGTATCACAGGATGCAGGATAATGTGCACTATGCACACAGACCATAAGAGCCTGGCAGTACTGCCTGAGAAGCCATAGCAAAGGCCTCAGGAAGTCCTAGACACACAGGAAATACACTAGCTAGAAAATCATTGGATTGGAGGGCTTTGGGCCTGAGCAGTGATCCAAAGTGAGGTCCCTGTTGCTGTCATTCACTCCAGGATCCTAACAACTGCCTCCTAGCACACATCAGTGAGCAGACAGCCCCTGCAGTCTCTCCTATTCATGGGCCTTCTGCTTATCCATTCCAAAGTCTCAGAGACTGCTTTTTTTGTGGTGTATCAAGACTCCTGCCCCTGAGAAAGTTCTGTTTGTGTAAGCAACAAGTTAAAATCCCCTGGCCTATATGAGCTCAAACTTTTCTCTGTGTTAACTGCTCCAGAAAGCAAAGGAAGATGGAAGACAAAGGAAATTATGAAAACGAGTAAACTTAGCATTACTAAGGCATACCAGTCACTCCAAAGTAAACTATGAACTCCATTCTGCAGCACTGACAAGCTACTTACAGCACAAACACACACATAACCAGTGGAACATGTACACAGCCTTGCGTTTTATACCTAGTACAAAAAAATGCTATACTCCCCTCATCCATTTATATACCTTTTTAAATTTTTAATTAAAATATAATTACACCATTTCTCCCTTCCCTTCTCTCTCCCTAAACTTTCCCTTGCCCATTCTCTCTCAAGTTCATGACTTCTTTTTCTTTCATTGTTATTTTATGTTTTTTGTTTGAGGATGATTGCCCCATGGGTTTTTGAGATCTATAAAGTGTCCACACAAAACACAACACTCACCTCAAAGCAAATAAGAGTGTTTGCTCTTAAGCAAAATGTAAGTACCCTTGGCCTAAGAAAACAGTATTCAGGGAACTCTGAATCCAACCCTTTTGTTGAAGATTTTAAACCTACAGAACAACAACAACAAAAACACGTCATAAATCGGGACGTTTTTTAAAATACTTTGGCAGAAACAACACATCACAGCAAAGCAGAGAAAATCTTCACTGTGTGTCTCAGCTACTATCCAGCTGACACAGCTTTTGGGCTGCTGGAAGCTCTAGTACAGAAGCAACTCGTGAGGAAGGAATGAGGGTACTTTACAGAAATCTTTAAAAGCGTTTCACACAGGATTAAGGCACAGAATCCAACCAAACCAATTAACAAACAGTATTACAAGCACCGTTATTTATCAATCAGTATCCAAATCTGTGCATTGCAGATACTCAATTTATAAAGTGTTTTAACATCTACTTTTGCTGTTCACAGCAAATGATGCACTCAGGATTAGAGGCATGGCAAAACTGTGTATTTTAAGATTACCTTAAGCTGTAAAAATTGATTATGTGGAAAACCCAAGGAGAGCAAGACTGGAGGTTACTGTGTTCTCTTGAAGGCAGGCTAAACAAACAAGCTTACTTAAGTGACCTCGAAGTATATTACTAATGTTAGCTGTGAGGTCCAGCAAAAGTTCCAGGCTTTTTAATTGTAAGAGATATTTTGCTACGCACGCAAACACGCACAGTACACACATGTGCGTGCTGGCGTGCACAGGTTCTCTCCCTCTCTTCCCCCTCTCTCTATGGGTAATGTATGATAATTGCTAATATGCAAGTATTTGGAGAAATGGAGGGATTGAACTAGAGAGATAACCTAAACATTTACTGCCTCTAAACTAGTTTTATCTTGTGCATTCAACAAAGTCCTACATAATAAAGTTTTCAGAAAACACAAATAGGCAGCCTGCTTTCATGAAAATGTAAAATGATGCGTAAAAAAATACTGATGAAACCTGGTAATTTATAATTTCAAAAAAAAAATTGCTTGAGTTAAATCAGATGCTCAAATAAAAAAATTAACCTTTCTTAGAGTTTATATCAAAACTAAAGATAAATTCTAAACTATCGCCCTATTTGGCTGTTTCTTTATTCTTACAGGTCCCCTTGAGCAAGTCTGCCCCCTTTTTTTACTCCCATGCTTACTGTAAAGTCTTTATAACACAAATCAGTCCTAAAATTCCTTTCAGCCTTAAAGCTCAAAGTCTCCCTGAGGGGAGTTCCATACAGCTTGGGGAACCCTTCAGGGTGTAAAACATCACCAAATGAAGCTAGGTCCCTGTCCTCACCCCAATATTCCTGGGGATTTATGCTGAGACCCATCTTAACTGTTGGGGCATTTCCCTGTCTGTCATTTTCTGACAGATCCTGATAAACATGGGTTTTGTGTTCCTTGGCTTCTGTTTATTTCTAACATGAAACCCACTAAATGTTTGAGTGTCACTAACATCAAAAACAGACATTTCCTAGACGCATCCATACTCTGTTTCTGGGTCGTGTGTAGTAACACACTGCTTTTCTGGGGAGTATCGGCACAAAACCTGATTCATTATGTATCTGATCTGGCAGAAATAAAGATATTATAAAGAGTCACAACCTGAATATTAGACACAGACCCTAAAAACATGAAAAATTTCCCAGAAATTTCATGCTGGGAGAAGGAAAGGACATCAGCCATAGAGGGAACTTGTCTTAGAGAAAAAAATTTTCAAACAGTTCTAACAAGTTGTCAGATCACCTGAAAGGATGAGAACAAAACCCAGATAAGTGGGTGTGAACACATATTGACCAGAAATGCTTGGATGTGGATACACTTGGCCTATTTAAACCTTGATCTTATTCAGGTACCCTTAAATTGAACTTGAAGGATTTTGTCTCTGTCCCTTTCCCAATATGACTGCATCCAATAAAACTCCCATTTTGGCTCTTTTAATTGGCTTGAGGAAGGGTGACCAGACCTGACTGGGCATACATTGTGACCTCCAAGTTCCATAACACCTTCACATCCTAAACCAGTTTCTTACCTCTGAGAAAGCAGCCTGGTACACAATAAAAGGGTGAAAAAAAATCCACTTCAACCTCAGCTAATTAAAGAAAGAGAAGAAAAGGGACAGAGAAAATATTACCAAACTTAACCTCTTAATCTTTTGTGGTGCTAAGCCTTTCTCACATCGTAGAGAAACTGGGACAAACTTTCTACCTTTCATGTGTCTTGTGTGTCTAATGATGGCTTTTGTATGTTTTTGGTTGTTCTCATGTTTATTGTGTCAAAATATTTTTGGTGTACACAATTAAAATCCAAGTATAGGTTTACAAATTAAAATATTTTGATCACATACTAAAAGGCTTGATAAATAAGTGTTAACTTACAAATTTGGGTACTCTAAGCATCCTAAAATATATTAATATATGTTAATAATTCATGTTTTCTAAAATAATGTTTTGTAAAACTTTAAAAATGCTAATTGTTTATATAAAACAACACTCATTAGAAAGCCATAAAATTTCATTAAGCTTATTAACATTCTATACATATGTTTTGATAAAAACTTTCTTCTAAAACACATTTTAAATATGTATTTTTAAATATTTTTCAGTTGTGCCAAGGGAACAATGATTATGGTTTCTTTTCAAAAATGTTAAATATAAGATTGTTTTATTAAGTCTGGATTATATATAAGTTAATAGACATATATTTTATTGAAGATCTGATAAGTTTCCTTTTCATAATGGGAATTATAAGGAATTTAATCCTACCTTTCAGAACTGCTAAGCTCAACAAAAGTAACAGCTCATACTGGCAAGTAAGGGGAACACTCCTCTATTGCAAACTTGTGCAGCCCCTATGGAAATCAGTGCGGCGGTTCCTCAGGAAGATGGGAATCTGTCTACCTCCAGATCCAGATATACTGCTCTTGGACATATACCCAAAGGACACTCCATCCTACCACAAGGGCACTTGTTCAATCATGTTCATTGCTGCTCTAGTCATAATACCCAGAAACTGGAAGATGCCCCTCAACAGAAGAATAGATCAAGAAAGTGTGCTACATTTACACAATGGAGTACTACTCAGCTGTTGAAAAAGACATCATGAAATTTGCAGGCAAATGGATAGTACTAGGGAAAAAACATCCTGAGTGAAATATCTTAGACTCAGTGCATTCACTTACACGTGGATTTTAGCTATTAATTCAATGATAACCAAGCTATAGCCCACAAACCATAAAAGTTAGCTATAGAGTAAGGGACTAGGGATAGGGGGACAGCTATCTGTCCTTAGGAAAGGAAGTACAACAAATAGTTAAGGATGAATGGGGAGGGTCTGGAACTGGAAGATCACAGGGAGAGAGGAAACTGAGAACAGGAATATGGGAAGAGACAGCGAAAATTAAGGGGCATTTAAGAAGTAGTATGGAAATTTCATACAATAGAAACTTCCTAATACATACAAATATGAAGGCAATCTTAAGAAACTGCCAAATAATGGTGCAGATAAAGCCAAATAAAGCCATCTCATGTCACCAAATAAAGTCTCCAGTACCAGGAATTAATTAGGAACAATTGAGTTGTTGGCCAAAGGAGTCCCATGAGACTTCCCCAAACAGTCCATGCTGTATATTGCCAAGACAATATAGGTTGTTCTCCACAAACTGAAGGCAAGGCAGAACTGCTGAAGACAACACACACACAACTCACTGAATATGGACAGGTTGAGCTGGTGTTTACCTAAAACCTTCCTTCATATGTTCTAGTGTCTTTGGTATGGGACGTACTCTCTGCAGGCTACCAAAAGAAAAGTATACCCACCAACCTAACTAAAAAAACCTTGGATCTACAATGTTGTCCTGCCTGCAAAATATGCCAGGGCAGTGGTGGCACAAAGTTTGTGGGAATAAACAAACAATATCTGAATTGACATAAAGCCCACTCCATGAGATGAAACTTTTAGCCAATACTAGCAGGGTCCTTGGATAGCCCAAGGACTAGGGTGAAACCAAATACTACTTGTCTAAAAAGGAAGAGGGAGGAGAATGTGGTAATGATATTGTGCTATACTCCTAGACCTTTGGCTCATTCAGCCATCCTCAGAGAAGCTTCCTTCTTCAGCACATGTGAACAAGTTCAGAGACCCAAAGCCAGATATTATCCAAAGAGTGAGAGACCTTGGAACACTCAGATGGAATATCACCCTCTCCCCAAGGCTCAGGAAACTATGCAGAAGAGAGGACAGAACCAGTGTAAGAGCAAGAGAGGACAGAGGGTACCGAGGGAACAAGGCCCTCGAAATCAACATGAGAAAATCTCATAGGGACTCATATTGAAGCAGCATGTACAGGGCCTGCATGGATCTATACTAGATCCTCTGCATATATACTATGCCTTCCAGTTTAGTAGTAGTCTGGTATCTCTTTGGCTCTTCTTGTCAAATTCCAAAGGAATAGTTTTTGTTTTATCTTATTATCTTTTCTTTTGCTGTATTTCAATATTGTCTCTTAGAAGCCTGTTCTTTTCTAATCAGAGACATAAAGGAAATGGATCTGCATGGGCTAGAGGTGGGGAGGATCCAGGAGGAGTAGAGAAGGGGGAAGCTGTAATCAGGATATATTGTGCAATAAAATAATCTGTTTTCAAAAAAAGGGAAAAGTAAAATTTGAAAAAGTTCTATTTCTGTTTTCAGCGAGAACTGAAAGCACTAAGTGCTAGGATAAGATGGGAGGCTCGCACTCCAAGCAGCCTTCACCTTCCTTAACACCAGGGGACACGCCTTGCAACCGGCAATATTCTGAGATACAGGCAGCTAAATATCTTGTAGACAAAATAAAAATGAACTGGACATGCATTGCCATAATCTTTGTCTCACTTTTTTTTTCCTGTTAAGGATAAAAAATTCCCTGTTCTATTTAACCCTTCAGAACCTTCATGTTTTTTTATTATTTCCTGAAAATATATTTTAAACAGTCTAGATTCATCTTGTAGTAATGTACTACTTTCACCTCTGATCTTCGCTGATCCTTACTAATGGAATTCCTTGGTTTCTAACAAAAGTATATTATGCCAGTCTTTTGTGGAGTCAAGAATTTGTTTCTCCTTATTAACTAATATGAGATACTAGTTTTGGCTCGGTAACGTCTTACTTTGTTGTCAGCACAGATGAATTAACAAGGAACAGGAAAAGAAAATGATGGTTCATACGTCATTATGGGGCTAATAAAATAATTTGAGAACCTGTGAGATGGCTCAGCATGTAAAAGTGCTGCGGATAAGTCTGATGACCCAAGTTTAATTCCCATGACTCACATGACAGAAGTATTGTTCTCTGACCTCTACACAATGATGTGGCATGCACTGCACCATAAATAAATGTAAAATAAGATTTGAAAAATTAAGTTAAATGCAAAGTTTAGTCCACAGTACCCTACCCTCTCATGCTAAATGCAATTTCCACATGATGACTTTTAGAAAACAGTCATTTTTCCTTATGATTTTATAAAAAAAAAAAAGACCTTACTCTGGCAGTATCATAGACAGTATGCTTATCTATATGGAATACCAATGCACTCTGCTATGTTTGTAGGTGGGAGTATGAGTTGGTGTCCCTGTTATATAAATGACTGTACTATATAAACTACTATACAAAGATTCTTTACAAAATGAGTAACAGAACTAACCTATGATCCACCAGTACTACTTCTAGGCATGTATCAAAAATAAATGCCATCAATGTTGCAGAGAAAAATATCTAATGGCCCGTGTTCACTGTAACACTATCACAACAGCCAAGATGAATGGATGGATATACTTTTTAAAATGTGTTCTGGGTTACCATTATAACCTATGGATCTCCTTACAATAATTCTTGGCTATTTCAGAGATGTCCTCTATATGCTTTAAAAATATCCACCCATGTGCATTAAAATATATATGAACACAATATGATGAAAGATACCAGCGGGAGATAATATTGACTTAGATAAAGATGACATGATGAATTTGGATATGGAGGAATCAAAACACATTCCTGGTACTTTATGTAAAAAGAAATCAATGGAATTAAGTGAGTAGAAGAGAATATTTTAAAGAGGACAAGGAACACAGAGCAAAGACTGCAGCTCTGTGCTTTAAAGCAAGAGAAAAACTTTATTACTCAGCGATTTTTGGCTCTGACACAGAAAAATTAATCTCTCTGTGTCTCATATCTTCAGATTGATAACTTGATCTTCAACTGTATAGCACTGAAAATTCAAGTTGTGCATAAGCAATCAATCAGGTTGTTTGTGATAGCTCTGTGACTTTCCTGTCATGATGGACTGTAACCTAGAATTGTAAGATGAGTAAACCCTTTCTCTGCCTCAGTTAGCTTTTGTCAGGATATTTTCTCAAAAAAACAAAGATGAAACTAGGGTTTATCTTTTGTGTAGAATGGAGACATCAAGTGAGGTAGAAGCATTAAATGAAAGCACTGAAAAAAGACTACTTCAGAATATCATGGTCAAAAACACGGAGGGGCAAGATGGCGGCGCCAGGAGGACTCTCATTCTGAGCAGCAGCAGCAGGATCAGCACAGTGACCAGTAATCAGAACTCGCGGCCATAAAACACAGTCATTGTGTTTCCCAGGTGAGAGGATACCCCACGGTGGGGTATTCAATCAGCTTTTAACTCACCCGGCTAAACCGTGGAAGAGATCCCGGTTCTGCCAGATGCTTGGCTGTCGGCCACCAGCCCCAGCCCCAGCCCAGAGCCACAAGCCAGTGTCTCTGGTCACAGTCCCAGACTGAACCGTGTGCACCACACTATCAAAGACTGGAATGTTCAATCGAGAGATAACCCCAGGGTACAGGAAAGATTGGGACCTGCCTTAGGTCACCCAGACATCCCCTGGAAAAGACTTAGGTTCAACGGGCACCCCAGGAGCCAGCCTGGAGCCAGAGCCGGGGACCCAGGTTCCGGCACAGAATCCTGCCTGCCTGCCTGCGAGCCTGATTCGCCGCCTGAGCTAGAACTGTGGGCACCAGGGCACCAGCGAATGAGTTTCACTGTCAGGTGCAAACACACAGGGAGGGAAATGGCTGGTCTGATCTCAGAGCACTCAGCCGACACCCCCAGCCTGAAAAGGTCCCGGGAAAATTACCCAGCTTAGGGAGGCACCCAGGCTCCCAAAGGCTGCAAAGGCAGACACAAGCAGTTTCTGCGCACCAGACAGCTAGCAGATACTGAGCCACCATCACTCAGCTGTGCTCCAGGCACAGGCATTTTCTGCAGCCAGCCAGCTGGTGGACACTGAGCAGTGTGCACCAGGGGAAAAAAAGACACTAGGAGTCTGTGTCTCCAGAGAATCCACAGGGCAGGAAGGAAACTGTACTGACTTAAATCACCCAATCCTTCCCTAGAAAAAGTCTAGCAGACCAGTGGGGCCGGGGCTACCATCACTCAGCTGTGCTCCAGACACAGGCACAAAAAGTTGCTGCTCACCTGATGTTCAACTGGGTCACAGCAGCTGATCATTAAATTTACAACAAGAAACCCAGAAACAGGGCAGCTGCCCTCAGGACTTCCCTGGGTGAGAGGAGAACCCTCTCGACTAACAAAGACCACAGTTACCACTCAGGTCTCTATCCCTGAGGTGAGCAACTCCTGAAAAAACACCAGCCATCCAGGGACTATACCCAAAAATCTAAGAAGACATCCTTCAGGAAAAACCAGATTTCTGCAAAGAGGATTCTCTCCACCACAGGATCCCCAGGAACCACCAGAAAATAACCACAAACACCTAAGATAGCACAATGGGTAGAGGCCAGCGTAAAAGCTCAAGCAACAAAAGACAGAGCAATATGGCATCTCCAGAACCCAGTTACCCAGGGGCAAGTAGCCCTGAACACCCCAGCATAACTGAAATCCAAGAAGATGACCTAACAACTATGCTCATGAGGATGATAACAGAGGAAACAAATAAGATACGTAAAGACAGAGAGGAAGATAAACTCAAACAGAATATTGCCATCCGTAAAAAAATAGAGGAAGCTGCAGCCAAACAGTTTATGGCCTTTAGAAAGGAAATGCTTAAAGCACTGAATGAAATAAAAGAAACAGAGTTGAAGGAATTAAAAGAAAAACAGGAAAGTACAATCAGACAGTTGAAGGAAGTAAACAAAACAACTCAAGACCTGAAGATAGAATTGGAAAAATTAAAGATTACACAAATGGAGGAAATAATGGAAAGGAAGAATCTATGGAAGAAAACAGGAACTACAGAGGTAAGCATAACCAACAGACTACAAGAGATGGAAGAAAGAATCTCAGGTGTAGAAGATACAATGGAAGAAATAGATGTATCTGTCAAAGAAAATGTTAAATCCGAAAAATTACTGACACAGACCGACCAAGAAATTCAAGACAATATGAAAAGACAAAACCTAAGAATAATAGGTATAGAGGAAAAAGAAGACTCCCTTCTCCAAGGCCCAGAAAATATTTTCAACAAAATCATTGAAGAAAATTTCCCCAAGCTAAAGGAGAGGCCAATTAGAATACATGAGGCCTACAGAACACCAAATAAATTTGACCAGAAAAGAAAATCCTCCTGCCACATAATAATCAAAACAGTAAGTATACAGAACAAAGAAAAAATACTAAAAGCTGCAAAAGAAAAAGGCCAAGTAACATATAATGGCAAACCCATTAGAATCACACCTGACTTTTCAACAAAGACTATGAAAGCCAGAAGGGACTGGAAGGATATCATGCAGACCCTAAGAGAACACAGATGTCAGCCCAGGCTACTATACCCCGCAAAACTATCAGTCCTCATAGATGGAGAAAACAAGATATTCAATGACAAAAACAAATTTCAACAATACCTACAAACAAATCCATCATTACAGAAGGCACTAGAAGGGAAAATACAACCCAGGAAAACTAGCTACATTCAAGAAAACACAAGACATAAATAACCTCTCTTTAGTAAAACAAAAAGCAACCAAGCACACAACCAGATGACCACAGCCAACATCAAAATAAAGGGATCTAACAGCCACATGTCATTGATCTCTCTCAACATCAATGGACTCAACTCTCCAATAAAAAGACACAGATTAACAGAATGGATATGTAAACTAAACCCAGCAATCTGTTGCATACAAGAAACACACCTAAGACACAAAGATAGACATTACCTGAGGGTAAAGGGTTCGAAGACGATTTTCCAAGCAAACGCACCCAAGAAGCAAGCAGGAGTAGCCATTCTAATATCTGATAAAATAGACTTTCAACCAAAATTAATAAAAAGAGATGCGGAAGGACACTTCATACTCATCAAGGGAAAATTTCACCAGGAAGACATCACAATCCTGAACATCTATGCCCCAAATACATGGGCACCCACATTTGTAAAAGAAACATTGATAAAATTTATAGCACATATAGATCCCCACACATTAATAGTGGGAGACTTCAACACCCCACTTTCAACAAAGGACAGGTCAACAAAACAGAAATTAAACAAAGAAACAATGTCTCTGCAGAGGTCATGAATCAAATGGACCTAATAGACATTTACAGAACTTACACCCAAAAACAAAAGAATTTACCTTCTTCTCAGCACCTCCTGGAACCTTCTCCAAAATAGACCATATAGTGGGTCACAAAGCAAGCCTCAACAGATACAAGAAGATTGAAATAATCCCTTGTATCTTGTCTGATCACCATGGAATAAAACTGGACCTCAACAATAACAGAAATAGCAAAAAGCCTACACACACATGGAAACTGAATGATTTATTACTAAATGACAGCTGGGTCAGGGAATAAAGAAAGAAAGAAATTAAAGTCTTTCTAGAAATCAATGAAAATGAAGACAGAACATACCCAAACTTATGGGACACAATGAAAGCAGTGCTAAGAGGAAAGTTCATAGCACTAAGTGCCTTCAAGAAGAAATTCGAGACAGTTCATTCAAGCACCTTAATGGCTCACTTAAAAACCCTAGAAAATCAAGAAGCAGACACACCAAGAAGGAGTAGACAGCTGGAAATAATCAAACTCAGGGCTGAAATCAATCACATGGAAACCAATAAAACAATTCAAAGAGTCAGTGAAACCAAGAGCTGGTTCTTTGAGAAAATCAACAAGATCGACAAACCCTTAGCCAAGCTAACTAAAAGGCAGAGAGACACCACCCAAATCAACAAAATCAGAAATGAAAAGGGGGATATAACTACAGACACTGAGGAAATCCAAACAATCATTAGGACTTACTTCAAAAGTCTATATGCCACAAAATTAGAAAATCTAAATGAAATGTACAATTTTCTTGATCGATTTGACTTACCAAAGCTGAATCAGGACCAGGGAAATCACCTAAATAGACCTATATCCCCCAAAGAAGTAGAAGCAGTCATTAAAAGTCTCCCATCCAAAAAAAAGCCCAGGACCAGATGGCTTCAGCGCAGAATTCTACCAAACATTCAAAGAAGAGCTAACACGAATTTTCTTCAAACTGTTCCACAAAATGGAAACAGAAGGAACATTACCAAACTCATTCTATGAAGCCACAGTCACCTTGATACCTAAACCTCACAAAGACTAAACAAAGAAAGAGAATTTCAGGCCAATCTCCCTTATGAACATTGATGCAAAAAAAACTTAATAAAATACTTGCAAACCGAATCCAAAAACACATCAAAGATATTATCCACTATGACCAAGTAGGCTTCATCCCAGGTATGCAGGGGTGGTTCAATATACGGAAATCCATCAATGTGATCCACCATATTAACAAACTAAAAGAAAAGAACCACATGATAATCTCCCTAGATGCTGAAAAAGCATTTGACAAAATCCAACATCCATTCTTTTTTAAAGTATTGGAGACATCAGGGATACAAGGCACATATGTAAATATAGTAAAGGCGATATACAGCAAGCCTATAGCCAACATCAAACTGAACAGAGAGAAACTTAAAGCAATCCCACTAAAATCAGGACAAGAAAAGGCTTCCCACTCTCTCCATAACTCTTCAACATAGTGCTGGAAGTCCTTGCTAGAGCAATAAAACAGTTGAAGGATATCAAGAGGATACAATTTGGAAAGGAAGAAGTCAAATTATCACTATTTGCAGATGATATGATAGTATACGTGAGTGACCCCAAAAACTCTACCAGGGAACTCCTACAGCTGATAAACACCTTCAGCAAAGTGGACGGATACAAAATTAACTCAAAAAAATCAGAAGCCCTCCTGTATACAAAAGACAAAAGGGCTGAGAAAGAAATTAGGGAAACAACACCCTTCACAATAGCCACAAATGACATAAGGTACCTCGGAGTAACCCTAACCAAGGAAGTCAAAGACTTGTATGAAAAAAAATTTCAAATCACTGAAGAAAGAATTAGAAGAAGATATGAGAAGATGGAAAGATCTCCCATGCTCATGGCTTGGCAAGATTAACATAGTAAAAATGGCCATCTTACCAAAAGCAATCTACAGATTCAATGCAATGCCCATCAAATTACCAACACAATTCTTAACAGACCTGGAAAGAAAAATTCTCAACTTCATATGGAATAACAAGAAACCCAGAATTGCTAAAACAATCCTCTACAATAAAAGATCTTCTGGAGGTATCTCCATCCCTGATCTTAAGTTGTACTATAGAGCAACAGTTTTAAAAACTACATGGTACTGGCATAGAAACAGAATGGTGGATCAATGGAACCGAACAGAGGACCCAGAAATAAACCCACACACATATGGACACCTGATATTTGACAAAGACGCCAAAACCATTGAATGGAAAAAAAGATAGCATCTTCAACAAATGGTGCTGGTCTAACTGGGTGTCTACATGTAGAAAAATGCAAATAGATCCATACTTATCACCCTGCACAAAACTGAAGTCCAAGTGGATCAAAGACCTCAACATAAACCAGACACATTAAATCGGCTTGAACAAAAAGTGGGAAATACCCTAGAACTCATTGGTACAGGGGAAAACTTCCTGAACAGAACCCCAACAGCACAGGCTCTAAGAGCAACAGTCAATAAATGGGACCTCATGAAACTGAAAAGCTTCTGTAAAGCAAAGGACACCGTCATCAAAACAAAGTGGCCACCTACAGATTGGGAAAGAATCTTCACCAACCCTTTATCTGACAGAGGACTCATATCCAGTATATATAAAGAACTAAAGAAGCTGAAAAGCAGCAAACCAAGTAATCCACTTAAAAAATGGGGAACAGAGCTAAACAGAGAATTCTCTGTAGAGGAATCCCGAAAGGCAGAGAAGCACTTAAAGAATGCCCCTCAACTGAAGAATGGATGCAGAAATTGTGGTACATCTACACAATGGAATATTACTCAGCAATGAAAAATAAGGAAATCATGAAATTTGCAGGTAAATGGTGGGATCTGGAAAGGATCATCCTGAGTGAGTTGTCCCAGAAGCAAAAAGACACACATGGTATATACTCACTCATATAGACATACAACATAGGACAAACCCACTAAAACCTGTGCATCTAAAGAAACTAAGCAAGAGAGAGGACCCTAACTAAAATGTCCAATCCCCATCTGGAAAGGCAAAGAGGATGGACATCAGAAGAAGAAGAAAACAGGAAACAACCTAGGAACCTACCACAGAGGGCCTTGGAAGCCTCTGCCCTACAGATTATCAAAGCAGATGCTGAGCCTGATGGGCAACTGTTGGGCAGAGTGAATGGAATTTTATGTAAGAACTGGGAAATAATAAGAGCTGGAGAGGACAGGGTCTCCACAAGGAGAGCAACAGAACAAGAAAATTTGAACATGGGGAACTTCCCAGAGACTCATACTCCAACCAAGGACTATTCATAGAGATAACCCAGAACCCCTACACAGATGTAGCCCAGGGCAGTTCAGAGTCCAATTGGGTTACATAGTAATGTGAAGAGGGACTGCCTCTGACATGAACTGACGGGCCTTTTCTTTAGTCACCTCCTCCTGAGGGGGAGGAGCCTTACCAGGCCATAGTAGAGGAAAAAGCAGCCACTTTTGATGTGAACTGATGGACTAAGATCAGAAAGGAGAGGAGAACCTCCCCTATCAGTGGACTTGGGGAGTGGCATGCATGCAGAGGGAGGAGGGAGGGTGGGATTGGGAGGGGAGGAGGTAGGGGCTTATGGGGGGATGCAGAATGAATAAAGTGTAATTGATGAAATATTTAAAAAAAAAAAACGGGAGTACATACTTTTAATTTTAGGAGGAGGCATTCTCTGCCAGCCTTGATTCTATGCTGAGTTCTTGTCAAACCTGAATCACATGAGACCCTATAAACAAACAAACACACAATGAAAAACAGGAGCTGAGCTGAGGCTATGGTTCAGTTGATAAGATGATTGCATAGAATATGCAAATCCTGGGTTTGATCCATAGCGCCACATAAGACAGACATGGTGCTGCATGCCTGTAAGAGCAGCACTTGGCAGGTGGAAGCAGGAAGGTCAGAAAGAAGTTCAAGGACATTCTCACTTGTTCAGTGAGTCAGAGGCTAGCCCTTGGAAATGTCCTTTCTCAAAAACTAACAGAACACTGTCACAATCTTTCATGCTTCTGGCCTCTGTCAACTACCACTGAACTTTCTGTCTATGAACTTGACTGTTCTGGGTTTTTTTCCTCTGTAGGGCTGAAGATCATGTTAGTGTGTCCAACACTGAAGGCGGTTGATCTACCACTGAACTTCAGCTCCACGCTTCTGGGTCCTTCTTTCATGTGGAAACTCTCCTTTTCCATCTGGTTCATATCACTTAGCATCATGTCCATCAGTCTCATTCATGCTGCAGAACACATCAAATGTTCCTTTCATTTTAAGGCTTAATAAAGTTCTTTTATTAATATTCACTTTTTTGTGTGTTTGGTTTTTCGAGGTATGCTAGGGAAAATGAATGGCTTTCCCACTGTGCTACAATCCCAGAGATATTTTCCATTTTGTTCATGAATTTACTCATTAGTGGACATTTAGGCTGCTTCTGTATTCTGGCTGCTGCATCTATTTTGGGCTATCAGAAATACTCCTGGGACTATGGCGATGGCTTAGTGGTTAGCAGGATTTACTGCTCTTCTGTAAGACTAGAATTTGGTTTCTAGGGTCCACATTTCATAGCTTACAATAGCTCCAGGTCCACAGAATTCAAACAGACAAGGTATACATTCACATAGACATGTATGAATAAAAATAAAAACAAAATCTTTTTTTAAATAAAAGAAATGCTGGGGCTGGGGTTATAGCTTAGTGGGACATGATTTGCCTAGCACATATGAAGCCCTGGGTTCCACCCTCAGCACTAGCCAGGAATAGCAGTACATGCTGTAATCCCAGCACTCAAGATGCTGTGGCAAGTGCTGTGAATGTGAGGCCAGCCTAGGACACAGGGCATCACTCTGTCTCCAAACAACAGCAAGGGGCTGGGGAGCTGCTCACCTGTGAAGAGCACTTGCTGCTCTTCCAGAGGACCCAAACTCAGTTCACAGCACCCAAGCAAGGGAGTGTGACTGTGTATAGCTCTAGCTCCAGGGGTTGTGGTGTCTTCTTCTGAACTCCTCACACATAAGAAATACAACAAAGAATTGTATTGGTATTTTGATGGGAATTGTATTGAATCTGTAGATTGCTTTTGGCAGGATGGCCATTTTCACTATGTTATTCCTACCAATACATGAGTACAGGAGATCTTTAAATCTCCTGTTATCTTCAATTTCTTTCTTCAGAGGCTTGAAATTGTTTTTCAGACAGGTTTTTCATTTGTTTGGTTAGAGTCACAACAAGGTGCTTTATGTTATTACTGACTATTGTGAAGGGTGTTCTTTATCTAATTTCTTTCTCAGCCCTTTTGCTTTGATATACAGGAAGGCTACTGATTTTTTTTAATCAATTTAATATTCAACCAATTTGCTGAAGGTGTTTTTCAGCTGAAGGAGTTTTCTGATTGAATTTTTGGGGTTGCTCTTGTATACTATCATATCATCTGCAAACAGTGATACTTTGACTTCTTCCTTTCTAATTTGTATCCCCTTGATCTCCTTTAGTTGTCTTATTGTTCTAGCTAGGACTTCAAGTACCATGTGGAAGACATATGGAGAGAGTGGGCAGCCTTGACTTGTCCCTGACTTCAGTGGGCTTCATTTAAGTTTCTCTTCAGTCATTTTGATGTTGGCTATAGGCTTGTTCTATATTGTCTTTACTATGTTTAGGTATGTGCCTTGTATCCCTGATTTCTTCAAGACTTCAAACATGAATGGGTGCTGAATTTTGTCACTTGCTTTTTTGGCATCTAAGGAGATGATCATGTGGTTTTTCTCCTTCAGTTTTTTTTTTTTTTTTTTTTTTTTATGGTTGATCACATTAATTGATTTTCATATGTTGAACTACCCCTGCATGCCTGGGATGAAGCCTACTTGATAACAGTGGATGATATCTTTTATGTGTTCTTGGATTCGGTTTGCAAGTATTTTATTAAATATTTTTGTGTCAATGTTCCTAAGAAAGATAGGTCTGAAGTTCTCTCTTTTGGGGGGAATGTCTGTGTAGATTAGGTATCCCTTAAAATATTTAACACCTCATTTAAAATTTCTACATAAATGTTTTTTATTTGTGCCTCTCTACCCATTCTGAAGGGAGGTGTTTACTCAATTTCCTTGTTTTTCACAATGAATATTATTTTTGTGTATGCGTGCTCACAGTGAGTATGGTGGTCATTTCTATCCTCCACCTTTAAGTATTGGTGATGGATCTCAGGGGACCAGGTTTGTGTGGTCAATTCCCTTACCCACTGAGCAACCTTCTTGTGCCTCCCCTTGTTTTGCATAGAGTCTCATGTATCCCATATTCCCACCCTGGACTCAAACTCACTATGTAGCGTGAGAGGTCCATGAAGTTCTGGTTTACCTGCCTCTAACTCTGGAGAACTGAGATTCCAAGGATGCACCACAACTTTCAGTTTATTCCCTACTGGGGATCAAATTGAGGTCTTCATGTACACTAGGCAAGTACCCTAACCAACTGAGGTACAATCCTGGATCCTGGTAGCTTTATTTCTAACACATGGGGTGAGAGAAATAAGTGGTGACCGTAACAAGAAATGCCATTTACTTTAGGAGAAAAGGATTATGGTCCCAGATAACGACTTTTTAGTTTATCACCTGAATTAATAAATAATCAGACTTTCTTTCTACCTGCCATGTTAATGTCTCAAATCAGCATGGAGCCTTCACTCACAGCATTGACAGCAAAAGAGCAAGAGAGACTCACTATGGGACAGGTCTGGAAGCTGACATTTCAGAAAAAATAACTCCTCTATCTCTGTTCCCTCTAAACAATAAAGCCTTGAAGGAGTGCACGCATCCACCTGCTGCTGTCTCTGCCTGAGGAGGCCTCACCCCTGTCCTAGTAACCAGGAAGACAAGTTTCTGCCTAGTGGGAAGGAAAAGTTGTCTCAGGGGAAGTGAAAGTAGGAGGCTAGTGCCCTGATGTGTCAAGGAGGCAATTGAGATGCAGCATCAGAACAGCTGCCAATTTCCACTACTGACCTTAAATTGGCTCCAGTAGCCCACCTCACAGTCACCCTCTCTAGCTTGAAGAACTGAAGGGCAGGAAATGCCAGGCAGCAGGCTGCTTTCCAAAGAACAGCCAAGGCAGCACTGCCCTCTGTTGGTCCTAGAAGAGTATTACAAGGCTGGCTGGCAGGGGCAAGTCAGCCCTGGTTTCAGTTCCCAGTCCTGCAGACAAAAGAGTAACAAAGGGGTATTAAGATGCAGGTGACTTAAAAAAAAAATTGACACAGAGAAAACTGATATTTTTTTCTTTTCCTTTCTTTTCATTGTTTTTGTTTTCTTGCTGTTTTTTTGTTTTTTATTTTTGTTTTTTTAGACTTTTTTTTTGAGTTATTTTATGAGGCATATATCCAGAAGGAGGTTACAGCAGGCAACTTCAATAGGTCAGTTTGTCCCAAAGATTTAAATGCTGACCTCGCTTCCTTTTATCAAAAGTTTCTCAGGAAAAAAAAGGCTATTAAAGGGATACTAGGGGACTACTGCCAGACTTACAGACAGTGGGCTACAGAATGTCAGCTAAGAAAGCCCAACTTTGTACATCAGAGACTCCTATCCTGTTACCAGCTGAGGGGAGGCAAAAGTAACCTGTGTCAGAGAAGGACTGTTGCAATCATCCTTCAAATGCCAACTCCAGAGACTAAGAGACAGATTTAAATGTTGCTAGGTGCAGTTAGGTATTGTTGCCTCTGGATACCAGACTTTGTGGACCTAACAGGGCCTCAGTACACGAGCACAAAGTGGGGCATTGAGACCCTCATCTGTACTGAGACTAAACAAAAGGCATTTGAGGTTTTAAAATCAGCTCTGCCTTCAGCTCCAGGCCTAGAATTTCTAGATGCTGCAAAACCTATTCATCTGTTTGTCTGTGAATCAAGACAAAAGAAATTTTAATCCCTGGAAATGTCCTGTGACACACTCTCTGAACAATTGGACCCTGTAGCCACCGGGTGGCTCACCTGTCCAAGCTGTGGTGGCTTCTGCTAGTCTAACGGAAAAACAAACAAACAAGTTAACTCTGGGTCAGGATCTTACACTCACAACATCTCATGTCTTTGAGGCCTTACTCCAACGAACCCTGGAACACTGGCTGTCTAATGCTTCTGTGACTCAGTACTAGGACCTAATCCTGGATTGTCAGTCTTGCTACCCTGTTTCTTGATGACAACCCACAGGTCCATGACTGTCCCAAGAAACCAGATATGTGGATGCTTGAGTAGTTACTTTAACAAAAACAATGTGGGCCCAAGCCAGGTACCTCAGCTCAAAGAACAGTACTGAATGATCAGGTGGGAAAAAGAAACGTCCACCATCATACATAAATAAGGACAGTCATCATACTTTTACTACAGCACATGTCTATGGTATGATCTATAGAGAAAGAGGACTTCTCAAGGAGAAAAGAAGTCAAGGCTTTCCTGTCATTCTCCATTTGGCAGGGGCCTGGATTCCAGCTGGGATACTGGAACTTGGCTTCCAGATGAAGAATGGGGTTTTGTTTCTCTCAGGGGGAGCTAGAGCACCTTAGGGTGAGGACTGAGTGCTCTAAGGGCTGTGGAAAAGGTTTTCCACAAGTGTTACAGTTTAGCTATTTTAGCATGAGGTCACCAGAATCAATGGAAGCTTGGGCTCTCCAAAGCCTATGCCAGATACCAAAGCGTTACAGCTCTTGGTCAAGTTGTTATGCTCAGCACAGCAGAGGTGTGGGCCAGATGTTATGCCCTGTCTGTTTGCAGCCAAGACTCACTCCAGGCGCCACCCATACCCAGTGAGCTGCAACAAAGCAGGCTCTATGGAAGATAGGTAAAGAATCTCATCAGGTCATGTATTGAGAAAGCGTGAATGTGTGTATCTTTATGAATGTGAAATCAAAGTCTATATAAACTCTTGCCAGACGGAAGGATTTCAGGAGTGAATGTGTTTGATTCCCTGGGGTCAGTGTTAGGATACTGCAATGGAGTCATATGACAGATTCATAAATCACAGAGGTGACTGGTTCCATGTGTGAGGTTTTCTTAATGGAAGGGGGAGGGGATCACAGAGAAAACCTATGGGCAGGGAAAGGGAAAGAGAGAGAGAGAGAGAGAGAGAGAGAGAGAGAGAGAGAGAGAGGGAGTACGAGTTCTTTCATCAGGTGACCCAGACCTTGTGCAGGTGGTAGCAGGGGTTCCACAGGTGGTCCACAGGTGGTCTCAAAGATGCCTGATGTCCCATTTGTCAGGTCCCTTGGGGACTGGCCATAGAGAAGCCTGCTTACACATCCCCATCATTCAGGAAATCAGGGATACTTAAATGGTCCTATCACAAGAAGGAAAATACAGTATATAAATATCCTATGGGGGTAGGGGATATCCAAATAAAATTGAATGTCACTGCTGTACTAAGGTTCTTAGCAGGGTCGGACATTTTTAGGTATTCCAAGATTCTTGTTAGAGCACTTTCCTTATCAAGGGAAGGTCTCACCTGTAATGTGCCTGAGGGACATATGACCACATTTCAAGACCTGGAGGTGCACAGATCAGGGCATTCATTTCAGAACCCTGCTTAGAAAAAGGCTCTATCCTCATAGATGGAGTGCAAATGATTGTCTATCCAGAGATGACCACCTTTATCCTTATCCAGCAGAGTCCCACACCTTCCTAGAAGATATTTGGCTTCCCCTCCAAATTGTTCTCTTCCATTGTCAGTCTGCTGGCCTGGCTGAGAGACAAATGACCTAAGACCTGTGGGGCCTATTGAAATTCTGGTGACATACCACAGCCTGGTACTGTCTGAGAGTCTATGGTACAACCAAGAACAGCTAGAGGATGTGGGAAAAAAAAGAATAGATGCCTGAGCCGTATAGGCTAATGGATGACACCAGAGGGAAAGTTCATTCTCCCACCATTTGTTAAAGATGCTATCTTTTTTCCATTGTATGGTTTTGGCATCTTTATCAAAATCAGGTGTCCATAGGTGTATGTGTTTATTTCTGGGTCTTTGATTTGATTCCATTGATCCACCAGTCTGTTTCTATGCCAGTACCATGCAGTTTTTGTTATTCTTGCTCTATAATATAGCTTGAGATTAGGAATGGAGATACCTCCAGAAGATATGTTTGTTTTTAGGCAGCCTGCTTCTGGGTTACCTAGCAACCTATGATGTCGTCATGTGTCCCCTGCCATGTAGCCACACCTGGTAGTGTGGTCAAATTGCTCCTTAAAAAAATCAGCCAGCCACATTGTCCCACTCTTGCATTTTTGCCCTCTTGCTCTCTTATTCTCTCACTCTCCTGTTCTCTCCCCTTTCTGTTAGGGCACTCCTTTCTCTTCCTTCTATCATGTCTTCTCTCCTTCTCTCTCAATCTCCATCTCCATCTAATAAACCTCTTTCATATGAAATCTGTTGTGCATATCATCATTTCATTGATCCTAACATTAGTGCATTGGAAAAGGCTCACCTGCTAGTCCCTGGTTTGTTATAACAGGGACCCTTAATCAGACCATGATGCTAGCAACAGATCTTTTTTTCTGTTCTACCTATCCCTAACCACCACTCATCCACATACAACTTAAAACTTACACTTTCCCTCAACTGCCCTGCCCTTACCACACACACCTGTCCCTCTGCTCATGGCTGCTCAGACTCAGCATCCTGTCATGTGCTCTGAGCACTGCAGACATGATGGACACTCACGTTGCACCAAAATCACATTGGGGAAACTAAAAGGCTCAGGCCAGAGGCTGAAACTGCTGCTTCAGACACAGGCACAGCCTGCTTCTAAACTATTGCAGTTAGGTAAGCAATTCCTGGGGACCCTGCGCACACACAGATGGCTGTAGATTGTGCCACTTCTTCTGGCCCAAGGGGCGAGGTTTTAAATCTCCCATGGAACACCTGCCACCAGAGGAAGCTTGCAGAAGAAGGTTTTCAGTTGCAGAGACTTGTGATCATCCACGCCATATAAATGCAGAGTTTTAAACTCTGCTGAGACAGCCTTCCCATCAGCAAGCACCTGGTCTTGCTATGATGCTATGGTCCCATACCACACATGTACAGCAACAATTCTCATTTTAAATTGGTATGGATTTTTATAAAAATTCAAAGTTATGTTTTACAATATATATGATTCAAACCTGGTTCAAAATAATTTTTACATGATGCTAAAAATGCAAAGTTATAAAGGTCTATTAAAATAAGCTAATTTAAAAATGTATGTCCAACTGCCTAGGTCTCTATCAAATCCTGAAATACTAAATGCTGTTCCTCCTGCCATGAGCTGCCTATGATCCAGGTCCACAACTAGTCTTTCTTAGTAACAGTTTTGCGATAATAAATTCAAATGTGATTTTAATATTGCTTTACATTGTTCTACTATATTGTTGGTTTTAAAACTCATAAATGAGGGATTACTATGAACAAGTTTTCACTAGGACTCAAATTAAGATCTATTGATTTTAGAGGATTAATTTATGTTAAAACTTGATCATTGTGCTATAACTTCACTATCAAAAGGTGAAAATATGCTTGGTCTACTTAACTAAAAATGGTAATATTATGAATCTACAGTATAGTCTTAGACTTTTATAAATTATGAACTTTTTGTATACTAAATCAAACAGAAACTATCATGCTCTCACTTTAATGGACTATATTTATGACTTTTAAGTCTCCAACTTAACAGGTTCAAAACCTAAAGTCCTAATATTTAATGATTGAGAAATGTAAATTTATACCCAGTCATCTCATAGATGATCAAGTCCTTTAACATGTTCAAAAACGTATTTATAGTGCTACAGATGCAGACATAGTCTCATTGGTTACCTAATTTAAGAGTTGAGGATTTTCCCTGGGTCACCATACAGGAGTTGGTTTAAATAATAAAAGAGGAGTCTTCCCATCAGGCTCATCTACAGCAAAAACTATGCTCTAGACCTTGGCTGCTTCTCTGAGGCTGTTGGTATTCCCTCACAAAAAACAAGAGGTCTGCAATGCCCCACCCCACCGGGGTATAGCCTAAAGTCAACACTGCCAGATAGCTATTTCAAATGCAGCCAAAGGGGACAGTGGTTTCACAGCTGCCCCCAAAAGCCTCACACTGCCTGTTGGTAGACTATCTTATGGAAGTCAAAATGTTCGCATTGCAGGCTTGTCCTCTGGGCCCAGCCATGGAGGCCTAACCAGCACAAGGGCCACAGAAAGTTCCAGGCTTCAAGCTCCTTGGCCTGATTCAGTGACTTCTACCACCATCTCCCAGCCCAGGTAACATTGCAGGTCTGTTTTGGCCTCACACTCAGGCCCCACAGACATATTGCAAACTTCGGTCTTGAAAGACTTCAGATGCCTTCTCAGTCCTCTTTGTATGAAGGAGACCAGGTCTGAAGCCTGAGTCCTAGAGTTGCTATTACCGGCCTAGACACAACATGCCTTGTTGCCAGACTCAAGAAACAGGCCTCAGATGGAACCTTTTACCATCCCATTCGCTAAAGAACAATAAAAGTTCAGAGCAGTCTCACCTATGTCTCATAGTAAATAACTAGATACAAAGGCCTAAGGAAAATGTTCTTTTAGAGTCTTAAATTGTTTTAAGGTTGCTAAATGCAAGTTATAAAGGTTGCAAGGTCTAAGGTGATTTTTATCCTATATAGATAAAAATGCTTACTACTTCCTCCTGTTCCTATGGTACTGTTATATTGACTGTCCAGAGCTTTGGCCTTTATCAATAGAATTCTGATTTATTGATCTACTTCTAATACAAAAACATTCCACTATACCTTCTAGTATCATGGTTCCAAACTCAAGATTGTAAATCTCCTTTAAATCTCCATAATGTGTAATCATACTAAAGATGAAGATCAAATGAGCTTTTGTTCCTTCTACTTCACGAAAGCCTTCTGCCTTTTCAGAGCTCACCTTAAAGAATGTTTACGCTGTAAACACAAATGTCTATGTCTACTGCCTTTTCTCCAATGTGTATTTCAGTGCAGATTACAATTGTGATGCTAACATGTCTAAAGTTTTATCTCCTTTGTAAACCTTAAAAGTAATTCTTGGAAACTGCAGGGAATCCACCTGACTCCACCTCTCAGGTCAGTTGAACTCCAGATGAGTACTGCACCTATTGCCTATCTCAGAGGGTGGGATTCCTCCACTTTCCCTGGTTTTGGGACTTTCCCTTCCTGTCTACTTGATTGCTACATTCCTACATCCAACAAGCTCTGATTGATGAGATGTAACTTCTGGTTGGAATCAATTCCTGGCTACTTGATTGCTACATTTTTAACCCAACACCAGCCAATTGTTGAACCTTAATTCTGCTTGGCACAGATGCTTCCTACTGCTCTTACCATCCTACATCCAAACCCTTCATCGAGGACCTCCTTCTCCCTTGGTAAGATTTTCCAACTAATGGCACAGTTTCTCTCCCTCCCACTCTTGTTCCTCTATGAAAATGCTAGTGCTAGGTAAACCATGTCTGCTAAGGGCAACTGTGCCTTTGGTTGCTGGCTAATTCTGACAAGCTGGTGGGACAGATTGTACTAAACTACTGAGTCAAACCTTGCTCTTGGGACACCTTGACAGGTCATTGTCTCCTACCTGCCCAGTGGGAATAGTCCATTCGTCTATTCCTACATATTCTCCTGTGTTGTCTTCTGGAGAATTTCAGATTTCTACACTTAGTGCCTGTTTTAATGGCCTCTAAGCTGTAAACAAACTTGTTTGTTCTGTAAACAAACTTGGGGTCAGTTTCCTTAGATCACAGATACAAAGCAAAACCTTTTTGATTACTGCCAGTGACTGGGTACATGGAAGCTCCCTCAGGTACATGGAGGTCCAAATGTTCAAATCTCTTTGATTCAAACCCTTCACTTCTGTTTGTTCTCCCAAAGTTTTCAACATACACCTTAAGAAATTTTCTCCATAACCCACTTAACTTTGTCTTCTGCCTATAAAAATGCTCTTACCTGAACTATTTTTTTCTGATATGTATAACAGAGCCAAAGCAGGTACCACTAATGTTCCAGTCTGACCTCACAGACATCCATCAAGCCAGACCTGCACTTTCTGTCCCAGCCATGGATATTCTCACAGACCCTGGAGAACATCCAAACAGCCTGTCCTTCCTGGCCTTGGCCACCATTTCAGCCTTTTGACCTCCCTATTGCATCCCCAGAATCAGCAGGAAGTAGGCAGAAAAGACTCTATGCCAGTTATTCACTTATTACTAACAAAAGTCTGGAATGGTGTGCTTCAGGCCCAGGATAAGTACCTCCAGGTTCTCCCACCATGCTTCAGTCCCTACCTGCTGCCTTGCGAGGCTAAGAACTCTCTACTGGCAATCCTCTACCATGATCTTTCCAGGGCAGGGGGTTCCCCTACTCCTCTTGACCATGTAATCTTGACCATGTAACATTTCATTGCTATTGTTTTTTTTTTTTTCTCTCTCTTTCTCCCTTAGGCCCTTGCATGGCAACCAAGAACTACTTCCAATGAACCTACATTTATGTACTTTAAATTGCCTTATGTGAGAATCAGCCCAAGCTCCTCATATTTAATTATAGAAAACGGGAGGGATGTTAGTATGTAGGCAGCTTGCTTCTGGGTTGCCTAGCAACCTATGATGTCATCATGTGTCACCCACCAGGTAACCACACATGGCAGACATGGTTAAGTTTCTCCTGAAAAGGTTCACCCCACCACTTTGTTGCCCTATTGCCCTCTTGCTCTATTACTCTCTTGTTCTCCTGCCCTCTCCCCTGTCTCTGTCAGGGGACCCTCTCCCTTCCCCCTATCATGTCTTGTTCTCCCCTTCTCTCTCACTCTTCATCTCCATCTAATAAACATCTTTCCTTTAAAATCTGTTGTGGCATCATCAATTCATTGGTCCTAACAATAAGTACTGAACTTTCATGTGTGGGACACCACATCTAGTTCACTGAAGGAGAGTGTCATCCAGTGCTTCTTGAATGCTAGGTAAGTATTTTCCTGCTTGAGCTCTATCCTAAGCAGAAAAACTATTTTTATAATCATGAAAAATGTCCGGGCCTGCAGGCTCAATGGGTAACATGTGTACTGTGCTTGCTTGAGGATCTGAGTTTGGATCTGCAGCTCCAGCGTAAAAGCCAAGAATTGGGAACAAACATCTGTAACCCCAGTGCTGGGGTGGAGGTAGGTGAAAACAGATGGAGTCCAGGGGCTTTCAGGAGAACTAGCCTAACTTAATTGGTGTGCTCCAAGTTCAGTGACAGAACAAGTATTGAAAAATAACACTGTGGGTAGGGGTAGAAAGAAGGTTCTGTTTTTAAGAGCGTGTGCTGCTCTTGCAGATGACCTCTGTTCAATTTCCAACACCCTCATCAAACAGCTCACAACTGTCTGTAACTGCAGCTCGAGGGGATTTGTTACCTCAAGCTCTGACAGCATACAAACACATGCATAAGTACATTTGCAGTCTCATTCCCAGAAACACACAGACACTAAAAATGGCAAAAATTCAGCCACTTTATTAAAAAAAATAATAGAGTGGAGAGTGATCAAGGGAAAACTGACTTCTAGCTTCCACTGGAGTATTCACACATACATCAATGCAACACACATGCACACACACACATATATAAAGTAGCAATCCAGTCCTGAGAATGTAACTCAGTTACTAGATTGCTTGCCTTGGATGCAAGGAGGCCCTGAGTGTGTCCCCCAGAACTTCATAAACCAACTGTGGAGACACTGACCTGTAATCTCAGGACTCAGGAAAAAGAAGCAGGAGAATCAGAATTTCAGACTCATCCTCATGCTCTGTCATGACGAGACGGGGCATTTTACATGGGTAACATGCTCTCCTTCCACCTGCCTGATGCCCGGTATTTGCTCTGTGCCTGGAGCTATTAACTATTATCATGTGGTCAGGGAGCATGTCCAGCTTAATCCAATGTAAGGGAACCGTTTTCTCTCTATATTTAGAAATGCACCAACTGTATCTTGCATAGATACTCTGTGAACATCTGATTCCCTCATGATATCCTGTTCACTTTAATATCTGCATGCTTTCAGATAATTTTGTGGCCTTTCATTTTCTGCTATTGTCTATGGATCTAACATTCTTTTTCTTTTAAAATTTTATTTTTTCATTTATTTAGTTGTTGTTTTACAGCAGAACCTCACATAGCCTAAGCTGGCCTCAAACTTACTTTATAGCCCAGAATAACCTTGAACTTTTGATTGCCCCTGCATTTACCTCCCATGTTCTGAGATTACAGGTATGCGTTAACATGCCCACCCTATTTACCTGTTTTCTCCGTGTGTCTCACCAAAACTTTTACCAATTTCATTCTTTGTCCAAGCAAACAATTTCTTACTTTTTGTTTGTTGGTTGACACAGATTTTAACTCTGTTTCCCAGGACCCACAGCAATCCTCCTGTCTCAGCCTGCCCAGTACTGGGGTTGCAAGCAGGAGCCACCATCCCAGGTTTAAACAACCAGCATGTGCTTGTGTCCCTTAGGGTTTGAACTTGTCTCCACGATCAGCAATAGTACCCTCCTCAATTCCTCTTCACTCTTCACTTCAGGCTAGCCTTAAATCGATAATGCAAACTGAGACTGGCCTTGAAATCATGATCCTCCAGCCTCTACCACCCAAGTACTGGTACTACAGACATGTTTCACCAGAACTGACTCTGTCTTCAGACACTTACAGATTTTTAAAGAAAAATGAGAAAGATGCACACATATTTGCAATATCAACCTCAACTTCCAAGAAATATTTCCCATAGGGGTGGTACATTCTCATTCACAATGTAACTATTACTTTGTGCTGAAAACTCACAAAAAATGTTGCACTTGTGTAAAATAGCTCAAAAAATATTTGTCAATTTCAGAACTCCTCACACTTGGATGTGGAGGTGTTATGAGGTATATACCAGAGAAGACTGCTTGGAAATGGGCTCAAGACAACAGAAAGTCTTTCTTAGGTTGAAAGAAGGCATTGTCTTCCCTAGAACATGAGATATCCATTGTTGTGGGCCACTATACAGGTGCTGGGAATTGAACCCAGGTCCTGTATTTGAACAAATGCTTTGGAAATTTTTTTCATTTTGTTTTTGAGATAGGGTTTCTCTCTGTCCTTAGCTGCCCTGGCCTCACTGTGTAGACCATGCTGGCCTTGAACTCACAGAGACCTGCCTGCCTCCCTGCGGGCTGATATTATAGGCATGGGCCACCATTCCCATCAAACACTGAATTTTAATTGTCAAGGAGCACAGTTTTACTAGAGAACCCAGTTAAAGACTGAGCTGCCATAGGCTACATCTGGGCAGGGTTTCTAGGTTATCTCTATGCACGGTAATTGGTTGGAGTATCAGTCTCAGAAAAGACCCCTCTGCCCAGATTCTTTGGTTTTGATACTCTCCTTGTGGAGCCCCTGTCTCTCATTTTCTCCTTCTTTCATAAGATTCCTTGCACTCTGCCCAAATTCTCTGACAGGAACACGGTGTGGGTTTTTACAGGACGATCAGTGAATTCCTAATAAGGACTCTTGGTGAACACAGAGGTCAGGGGTGAGATGGCTGATTAGATAGTACCCTGTTGCTTAGGTTTTGACTACCCTTTCAGCCTTCCTGACTCTACACTATCTCTGCCCCATTGATGATACTGAAGCAAATTTAGAAGAAGAGAACTTTGCCCATAATCCCATCTAATGGGCTGAAATGCTAAGTCAAAAAGGGCTCCCTGAAATTAGTTACTATTTTGGAGACCTGCCTAGCTGGAGCAGCAACTGGACAAAATGCCCATAGAGATGCTAGAAAGAAAGGATTCCAGAGGTTGGTTTAAATCCAATAATAGTTCTCTTTTGGTTACTATCCTATAACCACCCTCATGGGACCACTACTCATTTTGATTTTTACCTTTGGGTCTTGTATACTAAATTACTTGAGGGCTCTCATGAAGGAACGCTTTGAAGCAATATAGTAATGGTACTCAGATCCCATTGTGGAAGGTAAATCTGGAGGACACTAAGAGTCATAACTGGAAGACTCAAGATTGGGTCTTCAAAAGATCATGGGAAGGGAGAAATGAGAGACAAAAGCATTATAAATTAGTTTTTTGGCAGAGAGGAGTTATTGAATTAAAGTTTAAAGCACAAGCCTGAACAAAGGCCAGACAGGTGGAGACAAGTCCAGCCAACTGTGGGGAGGAACCAGCCTTCCTGCATTCTTTTCCTACGCAGTAGAGTTACAGTTGCTAGGAAGCTGGCCCAGATCACCCCCTCCTCTAGGACAGCTTAGTGATCAGCTGGTACTAGGGAGGAATAACAATGCCTTTTGTGTCTGGCTCAAGAATCTTTTTTTAGATTATAATTTTTTTAAATTTAGATTTCTGTTACATGGATGGAGTTCTGTATGCATTTGTGTCTGGGAACCATATGTGTCCCTGTTGTGTAAAGAAGGTATTGTGTTCCCTGGAATTGGACTTTTTGGTAATTTTGAGCCACTGTATGGGTCATGGCATTTGAACCCAGGTCATCTACAAGAACAAGGGATTTTTAAAATATTATTTTATTTTGTTTTGTTTTGACAGTTTTTCTCTGTACCCTTGGTGATCCTTAGGTTACTTTGTAGACAAGGCTGCCTTGGAACTCACTGAGATCTGCCTGCACCTCCCTTCCTGAGTGCTGGGAATAAAAGCAAGTGTTACCATGCCTCGCCTCCCATAGAAGTTTTATTTTAGGAAGAAGATTTTAAGTTCTTGTGTAGTTGGGCTCCCAGGTTCCCAGACAAAATGCAGCCTTTGGCCTCAGCTTAGTCACTCATAGAGACTAGGAAATAAAAACAGTGCCTTTTCTGTCTGTCTCAAATCCCTTTATTTTGATTTCAATTTTTTAAATGTATATTTGTGTTGCATGTCTGGGTTTTACTTGCATTTTTGTCTGTGCAGCACAGTTGTGCCTAGTGTCTGTAGAGGTTGGAAGAAGGCATTGGATTTTCTGGAACAGGACTTACGGGTAGTTGTGAGACACTGTATAGGGGGTGGGAAGTGAAAGTGAACCAAATCCTCTATTTGAACAAAGTCTTCGTTGTTTGTTTATTATTTTGAGACAGGGTTTCTCTGTAGCCTTGCCTGTCTTGGCTCACAATTTAGATCAGAGATCTGTTCTGGAACTCACATTGTAGACCAGGCTAGCTTCTAAAATCAGAGTTCTGACTGCCTCTACTTTTCAAAATCATGGTTGACAGGCTTAAAGGCTTGCACAAATATACCCCGTCTTGTACTTTTTAAGCTGTCATTTCTAATCAAACAGAAAACTCTTGGAACAACGGCTAGTGTCCAGAAGCAACTGCATGAGAAGTACATTGATGTCTGCCAGAGAAAGGTATTGTGTAAAAAAGGCTTGTTTGTTTGTTTGTTTTTCTCATGGATTGCAAAGGGCAGCAGAAAACATAAAGTAACCAATTATTTTTTTTCCCTCCTCAGGGTCTAACAAGTTTTGATGCCAGGACCAGAGTTCATTATTGCTAGAAGTTTTGTGGTTGCACCTGCTTTCTCTTCTGTAAGGGACTAAATGGTCTTCTGCCACGGCTCAGGGTAGTTGGAAGACCAGAGAGACAAAAGTTCTCCTATAAATAGATTTATTTTCTTATTTTAGTTTGGTTCAGGTATAGGTTTTCAATACCACCACCGGGGGAGGCAGAGGAAGGTAGATCTCTGAGTGATTTGCCAGTCTGGTCTACAGAGTGAGTTCCAGAAGAGCCACGGTTATGCAAAGATACCCTGTCTTGATAAAAACCAAAAATAACATAAAAAAATAAACGTAAAGACTTTTTTTTTCTATCAACTCAGAAAATTGCTAGAAACCGGGCATGGTCCGCGCTCCAAAGTTAAAGGCGGGACTATGGCCAGTTCCAGGCCAGCCTGGGCTTATAAGGACCAGCTGTTAAAAACTAAACGGAGAAGGGGGTTGTTAGAGAGGTTAGCTGCAATATCATGCTTGGGTACAGCTCTCTATTGAAATGATGCCCTTCTGTGAGAAGTAGCATTTCAACAGGGATGTCCAATTCTAGAAGCACTGGAGCAGGTATCTCAAACTCATGGTTACAAAATTCAGAAATTTCGTTATGGGCATTCCTGAGAGGTGGGAGGCGGGAATATGTCCTCTACTCCCATGGTGCCTTGGGGCTTGGCCCTATTAAAGGTGCTGCCCGCACACATCCCTTTCTGGCTCCCCAGAGGAGCAGAGCAGCAGGGGGTGGCTGGGACCTGTGCCAGACATGCGCACAAGCAGGTGTGTAAACAGTGGGCTAAGGGGGCCCTGTCTCCTTTGAGTGTCACGGGTTTAATTAGAGACACAACTTTGGAGTAGCCGGGTTCCATGTCGGCACTTGGGATCAGGAGGACTGAGATCCAGTAAGACACTTCCCCTTACAGAGAAAAAGGGAGAGGTGGGGAACATGGAGGCTGTGAACCATGAACCCAGGGACTGGCGGTTTAGAAGGTTCCAATGTTTGGCCGTTACCAGGGATACCGGGCGGCTTCAGGCAGAGCTGGTCCCCACACAGGGATCACAGGGCACAGGTAGGGTAGTAGGAAGAGGAGGTTGTGTCCAGAACAGGGGACAAGGGCAGACAGGAGCGTAGCCTTCGGCTTTGGCTTCATGGGCTGTGGGAGAATGGTCTGCACGTCTGTGGGATGTCCCAAGGGGGTAGGAGAAGGTTGCTGCGCTGGGAGGACTAGCTAGTAACCTGGGCCTTAGGATTGCTAAAAATTAGGCTTGTGTGGCCGAGGGGAGACTAATGGCCACCATGGGCAGGAAATTACCTATGGCCCAGCAGGAGGGATGGGGTCTCAAAGCCTGATTGGTGGAAGCGTCTATACGCCAAAACGACAAAACTCCAGTTTTGTTTCTAGAAGATGCCAGGATCCTGAGACAGTACTTGAAGGGGGCGGGGTTGGGAAGGGATGACAGACTGAGCACGTTGGTCAGGAGAATGGGTGGTGGGGAATGAGGACAGGACAGTGGTGGGACAGGGCAGAGCCAGGTAGTGTAGGTGGGAGAATGAGGTGGGGCATGGCTCGTGGGGAGGGGTGGCCTGAGGTGAGAAATATCACTGGACTCTTGTGAGAGCCCCTGGCTGAGCAGCAAATGGGAACATGAGGGGGCTTTTGCTTAGTGGAAGGAGCTGGTAAGGCCAACAGCCTCCTGAGTTGAGGCCTGGTGTAACTCATTCCAAAGGACTGGGCCTGACTAGACCACCAATCATGGCAGCTGGAACTACAGGGAGAGTGGCTCTGGGTGCAAGGCTGGGAGAGCAGCTTTCAGGAGAATAGTGGTTGAACAATTAATAATTAAACAGTACCGATGTTGAAAGAAAGCTGGGGGTTAAATTGAGGGCTGTACTTGTCTTTACACCTCAGTAATGTGACACAGTAGATAAAGGGTCCACTACATGCTTTTGGCATATATATATATATATATATATATATATATATATATATATATATATTTTCTAGATAAAGTTTTCTGGTGTAACTCAGGCTTAGAACTCAGTCTATAAACCAGGCTGTCCTCGAAATCAGAGATTGGCCTGCCTCTGCCTTCTGATTCATTCACCCTGAGTTCTGGGATTAATGTTGTAAACCAGTACTGGCCATATTGTTTTGTGAAACTAAGACTTGCTTTGTAGCCCAGGCTGGCCTTGAACTTAGGATCTTTCTCCTTTTACATTCTCTGTATTGGGGTTTCAGGTCTGCAAAACTATTCCCTACTTTCTCATTTAATTTGAAAAAAATAGGGTACATTTGTTTATTTTTTATGTTTGGACATGGAAGTGCCATGGTAGGTGTATAGAGATCAGAGATTAGATAACTTGCAGCAATTGGTTTTCTCCTTTTACTATGTAGGTACTTGGAATCAAATTCGGATTGTTAGGTTTGATGGGAAAGACATCTTACTGATGAGCCATTTCAACTGTATTGATGTTGCTTAGTCTTAAATATGAATTATAAAGAAACAATAATCTTAGGTTCTAGAATTCCACACCCCTATACATCGTTATAAGTAGGCAGAAGCTTATAATTATATGAAGCACACAATACCATATTAAGTATGAGTAATTTCTTGAAAGTCACTCTGATGAAATTCAAGCCTACTATTATATAACCTCCACCCCATTCTTGATAGCACTTAGCTCCTATCAAGACATATATCTATATATATGCAATCATATATGTAGACATATATAGACAGGCAGACAGGCAGAATTAAAAATAAAAATTGAGAAATGAAAATAAAAATAATAGAGAAATACATATAGGGGCTGAAATGTAGCTAAGTTGGTAGAGTATTTGCCTAGCCTGCATCAAACTTGGCTCAGACTCCAACAGGGCATCAATCAATGGCAGACACACTGCTGTGAATCCCAGCCCTCAAGTGGGAGCATCAGGAGAATAAAAACTTCAAGGTCACCTTACACTACATGGAGGTATACAGCCAGCCCAGAATCTAATCTAAGACACTATTCTTAGTTTTGAGGTAGGCTCTTGCTATTGAGACCAAACTGGACACACATGAGCACGTAAAGCTACTTCTGACCTTATATTTTGGAAACTGGTTTTTGCCAGCATTTATTTGAGAATGTTGATATCTTATTGCCTGTGTTGTTCGTAGGCCTCAGTTTAAAATCCTCTTTTTTTCAGTTACATTATTAACATTTATATAAGCAGGAGCAATGAAGAGTTTGATGACTGTAAGTACAGCCTTCTATTGATTGGAGTGTTCATATATTAAATGTCTTTGTGGAGATGACTGATAGGAAATTTGGGACACTTGCCTTGATCTGGTCCTATGTTTTGCCATTCTAGTGTTCTTTCTGGATTGTTGAAATTTATTTCTCTGCTTTCAAGAACAGGGGAATATATTCATTTCTTAAATGTGTTCTTTACCCCTTTTTGGTTCCTGGGTCTTCCATTTCCTCTCTATCTTTCATAGGAAACAGATTATTTTGACTCATACTTCTCTATCCCTCCCTTTCTTTATCTTTCTCTTTGTTGCTGGACATAGAGTCCAAGGAATTCTAATCAAGTGCTCTACCACTGATCTATGTCACTAGTCTTGGGTAAATGTAAATTTTACTAGCTGTAATTTATACGCAAATTTTCAGGAGTAAAAGACATGTGCTACTAGATTTTATGATGCTTCCTAACTCTTTTTCTTTCTTTGATTAAGATAAGTCTACAGTGCCGGAGCAGGAAGTAAACATAACATTTTCTCAACAGCATCATGTTGGATGTCTGACTTTATTACCAGTTTAAAGTATCTGATTCTTGCCTTGGGCCATTGTTTAACTCTTCAGCTGTTGCTTCATTTTTATAGAGGTGTGTGTGTGTGTATGTGTGTGTGTGTATCTTTTTTTACATGGAGTCTTACTGTATAGGTCTGACTATCCTGGAACTCCATGGAAAGCCTAAATTTCATATTCAGTTTGTAAAGAAACAAGATTTAACTTTGTTGTCCATGTGGGCTCCTGGGATCCCAGGCAAAAGAGATGTATTCCTCTAAGCTTCTGGCATCTCAGGCAATGAGGAGGCACATACATCAGTGTCCTGGAACTCACTCTACAAAACAGGCTGGGCTCTAACTCATAGAGATCTGTATGATTCTGCCTCCCTCATGTTGGGATTAAAGGTGTGTATTAACATGATTGACTAGTTTTGGCTTTTTGAGACAAGGTATCACTATGTAGTGCTGGCTGTGCTGGAACTCATTGTATAAAGGTTGGATTTGCACTAGTGACCTCTGCTTCATAACTTCAAGAATTCATGCTCAACTAATTGGTTTTTAAAAAACGTCTTTGCACTTTCTAGTCTCAATCATTTACAAAAAAGGTAGACATTTGTCCTGATATGCTCTTTTATGATACAGGCTGCCTCTTGCCTCATGGTGATCTTATAACTGTATTGTGATCATATTGACAACCAATACAAATAACTCATCATATAAATATCAGAGTGTTTAGCCTAGCTTTTAGAGCTTCCAGAGAGCTGTCCCAGTAATTTGTGGAAAAAGTGATGATCAGGTGGAAATGGAGTGAGAACCAAAAGGCTAAAAGCTGTAGGCAGGAGCAGATGCCGAGCCTGCTTACCCACTTGGCATGCTCAGTCTAGAAATGTGCTAGAAATTAAGAGAAGGCTTTCCCTTTCCTTTCCTTTCGTTTTCTTTCCTTCCTTCCTTCCTTTCTCTTTTTCTTTCCTTTTCTTTTCAGACAGATTCCTTTGTAGCCCTGTCGGTCCCATAACTCACTACATACACAAGGCTGGTCTCAAACCCAGTTCTGGGATTAAATGCATATGCCATCTTGCCCAACAAGAATATTCTGTTTTAAAAAACATAGTTGTCTTTATTTTACGTGTAGAAGCATTTCCCTGCTTGTATGTGTATGAGCTTAGTAACCATGATGCCTAGAAGAGGTATTAGATGCCCTAGAACCAGTTACCACTAGTTATAATCTGCTGTGTGGGTGCTGAGAATCAGACCATGGTCTGCTGCAAGAGCAGCCAGTGTCAGGGCTGGAGAGATGGCTTGGTGATCTTCCAGAAGAAAACAGTTTGACTCCTAGCACCCACATGGTGGCTTACAACTGTTTGTAACTCCAGTCCCAAAGATCTGCTGTCCTCTTCTGGACTCCAAATACACTGTATGCACATAGTACATGCACATTCACACGTGCAAAATTCCTATACACATGAAAAAAATTAAAAATCATGACCGATGTAGTGATGTACACAGCCTTTTATCCCAGTGCTAGAGAGGCAGAGGCAGGCAGGTCTCTCTGAGTTCAAGACCAGCCTGGCCTATAGAGTGAATTTTCCCGAATAGCCAGAGATGTTACATAGAGAAAACCTGTCACAAAGGAAAAATAAAATAAAAAAGGAAAATCTTTTTCAAAAGGAACACCAAGTATTTTTATTACCTGCTGAGCCTTCTCTGCAGCCCCTTGAAGACAATAATTTTGTTTGTATGTGTCTAAGGCAGGTCCTCTCTAGGGAGCTTTGGGTGTCCTGGGCTTACTATATCCAGGCTGGCCTTGAACTCAGAGAGATCTGCCCACCTCTGCCTCCTTGGTGCTGTAATTGAATGCATGTGCCACACACCCAGCCTAGAAAGGTTCTATAAGGCTAGGGTAGTAAGTAGGAGAACAAAGGTTCATCAAATTAGCAGCTAAAAAGACAACATGCATGGTAGAAATAGATTAACATTTGTATGTACAGTGGATGCAGAAATATTTTGTAACAAGGATTTGGAGTGTTTTTCTTCCATAGTAAAAGTGTTTCATGTCCAGAGATGGATCACTGGGTTAAGGTACTTGCCACACAAATCTGATAACTTGATTTTCATCCCCAGAACCCATGTAAAGGTGAAAGGAGTCACTTGACTTCACAAAGTTGGCCTATATCTTCCACATATGTGTTGTGGTGCATGCACAGCCACACACTATACACCTCCCCCAACAATGATGATTTTAAAAGGTACATCTTATAGGGATGCATGCCTGTAAACCTAGACCTTGGAAGCCTGACAAAAAATTTCTATGACTTCCAGTATATCTTGGGCTAAAGAGTAGCTGCTGGCTAGCTTCATGGCACATTGACACAGGCTAGAATCATTTTAGAATAGGGAGGTCTCAATTGAGAAAACGCCTCCATAAGATTGGGCAGTATGCAAGCCTGTAGGTTTTCCTAATTAGTGATTGAAGTGAGGGCAAAGCCTATTGTGGATGTGCTTATCGCTGGACTGGTACTCCTGGGTTCTATAAGAAAGCAGACTGAGCATGCCAAGTGGGAAAGCAGGCTCAGCTTCAGCTCCTGCCTACAGCTTTTAGCCTTTTCCTATTCTACTTCTTTCAGTGATAAGCACTGATGAGGAAGTGTAAGCCAAATGAACTCCTTTCTTCTCAAGATGCTTTTGGACTTGATGTTCCCGCACAGCAACAGAAAACCTAAATGAGACAGAAAAGGTAACCATGGTGGTTACCAATATGACAGACCTGACTGTGTCACTTTGTGGAGGATTTTGAAAGGAATTTGGAACTTTGAGGGCTAGAAAATCTATTGAGTGTTCAAAGATGGGTGAGCTATTCCCTGGGAACACAGAAGGTTAGTGTGGAGAAAAATGCAGATGATGGAGGCCTGGTTTGTGAAGTTCCAGAGGGAAGGTTGGAAGTCACTTAAGCACTCTATTGGGACTGTTTCATGTCTTGAGATAGGAATCTGTGGTTGTGGGTAGCTGGTGCTGAAGAACTGGCTGTGATTAACAAGATAATAGCCTAACTAAAGAAAAATCCTTTCCTTTGCTGGGATAATTGATGCTGGACAGCTGAAGCTGAGAAATTAGCCATAATTAAGAAGAGACCAGCAGTACTGAGGTGAAATAGTCTGGAAAGTGTTTTCTCAGAATTGGCACACAGAAGTGGTGATCCAGAGACTCTTGTCTGGTTTGTAGCTTGTGCTGACAGCAGAACCTGCTAGTCTCCAAGAGTCACCCAGTTGGTACTGTTTATTTAGTCATGAATGTGTCATGAGGAACAGCTGAGGCTTGGCACTGTGAGGCAGAGCTGCATTTCTCTAAGAGAACCCAGGAGAGGCTATTGGTAGGAGTGCAGCCCAGTTGAAGCAAGAGACTCCAGCCATTTGGAGATGCCAGTGTCATGGAACAAGCACCAAGAACAGCGGCAGTCATGGAGTGGAGCCATCCTGATCTTAGGAGACAAGCTGGGCATGCTACAGAGCTGGAGAAGATCATGACTGGATACCAGACATGAGACATTGAGTTACTTGCACAGTTGGAGTTTGGTTTTGCTTTGTTCATATTGTGACTTCTGTAAGATGCCTTCTTTTGTAAGAGCAGTGAAAAGGTGTCTGGAAAGATGGAAAATGAGGAATAATTGAAAGATTTAACAAATATAGTGAAGGGGAACAGAGTTGGTGTAGGAAACACCCAAAATTTAACAAGTGATCATGCTTATTGTAGAAAGTAGGGAAATGTCCTCAAGAGAAGAATACTGTGTTCATATTTTCTTGGTTTCTTTTTCTACCTTACAACTTAGCTGTGTGGTGACTGACTCAGTTTCTGACACTGGATCTCCCATTGAAGAAAAGAAAGCTAAGATCTATGAAATGAGCAACAAAGGCAAGTATCATTTCTGCTTAGAGAAACAGCTGAGCTCTGAAGCCTTGCCACATGTGGCTGTTTTAGGATCTGCCTCTGCAAACCTTAATTTTGTGATGATTTTTAGCCAGTGCCCCCTTTTCTTTCTCCATCATGTGCTGGGGTCCCTACACCATGGTTGATTTCCTAACACAACTGCAACTTCCTGTTGCCTTAGATTTGGTTAGAGTTCTATCTGCCTAAAACTCTGCTCCTCCCTCTTCTTTTCTTTTCATCCGTTATGGACAAGAAAGAGGAGAGAGTAAGAAGCATTACTCTACCTTCTTTCCAGCTGGGTGGAGACTGGGGTCAGCCGAGGTTAACAGGGAAAACTGTTAAAGATCTACTAAGGCAGCAAGCACCAAAAGTCAAGCAGGACCACAGTGACTAAATTAAGAACTTTTCTAAGCTAGAGAATGTTAACTTGATATACATGAAATACTGCTTTATTGAAGCAATTGCCCTCATCCGGCTATGGCCCACAAGGCATCAGATTTGTGTTAAGGAACAATTGAGCAAGTACCTCATGCTCTTTAGACAGTAGGATTTCAAAGTGGGAATCATATTTTCATTGCTAGTTTATCAGTCATTTCTCTCAGGAAAATACAGAATAGAGGGCACTATCTAAAACTATGTTTTTTAATTGTGATTCAGAATGTCCAAACATTCAACTACTTCAGCTTAGTTTGTGTTCAATATCCTGCTGATGTCTGTATGTACAGAGTGGGCAGAATAAGCGTATTTACATATGTCTCTTGAATTTCAGATGATTCCCATGATGAGGACCAAATACTTGAGTATGAAAGAGAACTGCTTCAAAGTATTAATTCCATTCTCAGTTCAATTGATGATTGTGACCTGTGGGATCTTTATGGAAATTCCAACTATCCATCAAGTGAGCCTAAGCCAGAGCCAGAGGCAGAAGCAGAGCTGGAGCCAGACCCAGAGCTGCAACCTCAGCCAGAGACCGAGCCTCAGGCTGAACAAAAACCCCAACCTGAGCACAAGCCACAGCCAGAGCCAGAGCAGGAGCCTGTGACCGAGCCAGAGGGAGAGCTGCAGGCTGAGCTGGAGCCCAAGCCACAGCCTGAGCCCAAGCTGCAGCCAGAGCCAGAACCAGATCCAGAGCCAGAGCCAAAGCCTGAGCCAGAGCCAGAGCCAGAGCCAGAGCCAGAGCCAGAGCCAGAGCCAGAGCCAGAGCCAGAGCCAGAGCCAGAGCCAGAGCCAGAGCCAGAGCCAGAGGGGGAGCTGCACCAACAGAATGAGTCCCAGTTAGAGCAGGAGGCCAAGCCCCAGTCTGAGCCTGAGAGGCAGCCTGAAACTCAGCCAGATGTATTGGCAGAGTCCCTGCCTGAGCCAGAGACACAGCGCGATACTGAGACAGAGGCTGAGACAGAGGCCAAAACCCAGCCAGAACAAGAACCTGAGCATGAGCCCGAACTTGAGGCAGAGGCTCAGCGAGAGCTGGAGCCTAAGACCCAGCTTAAGCCTAAGTCGGAGCCCCAGCTGGAGCCCGAGCCAGAGCAGGAGCCCGAGTGTCAATCTGAGCAAAATATTACCAACAAGGAGGCTGAGGAGAGGCGGGCTGCATATCTGCTGGCCAAACAAAGGAAAAAGAGAAAAAACAGATTTATATGTATGTCACAGGGTAAGCCACGTAGGAAACGTCATAGGGTTGGGCCTGGGCCTCAGCCTGAGCCACAGCCCCACCCAGAGCAAGAGCCTAAGCCCCAGCCTGAGCCTGAGCCCAAGGAGGAAGCAGAGGCCAAGGCCCAGCCACAGCTGGAGCCTGCACAAGAGCAGGAGCCTGGCTTTGATTCTGAGCAAAATATTACCGATAAAAAGGCCAAGGAGCGTCGGGCTGTGTATCTGCTGGCCCAACGAAGGAAAAAGCGAAAAAATAGATTTATATGTATGTCACAGGGTAAGCCACGTAGGAAACGACGTAGGCTACTCTCACAGAATGAGCCCAGCCTGCCAAGTGCATCTGCAAATCCTAGGTCACCTGATGTGCCCATGTCAGCGGGCCAACCTGTTCATGCTGCTGAAAACACCGCATTAAGTAAGGGGAGAGGCAAAGGGGCACGACCACGAAAGTGAAAAGTATCTCAAGTGGACGTGGGGTTCCCATATACATTTTCCTTATGCCTCAACATGCATTTACAGTTCAGTTCCCCTGGAGTGCTTTTTTTCTGAATTCCCTATCCTGAGGATATTCTGGGTCATTGCGCACCCCCTCTGGATAATTGTCAATCCCTCTATGTAGCCAGGAGTTAGAGTGGCTCTTCCCTCCTCCATGTTGTAACATGTTGCTGAATGTGTCCCCTCATAAGAGGACTGTTCATGATTTATTCTCTGAGGGTCTAGCCTCATGAGTGGCATGTAACAAGTTTAATTTTAATAAATAAATAAATGATACTCTTGGTGCCTAAGTCTCTGGCTAGAGTTATTGGCACTATGAGTTCTGGAAGAAGGCAAAAGGCAAGGTGTGACTTGCAAATTGGGTGAAGGTGCTGCTGGGGACATGTGCTAATACCATACCAATCCTTAGACTATACTACTCTTAGTTGCCCATGCAACCGAGCCTCCAAGGACCCTCTTCGTAGTAGTTCTCTGTACCTGTGACAGTGTTTACTCAGCTCACTCTGCTGGTAGTTGGTGGCCCTAAATAGTGTCACTCCCAAAATAGCAGTATGCAGCCTGCTCACACAATCTTGATAGGGGCTGCCCTGTGCTAGCCTTCGAGAGCTCTTCTTGAGCTTCCATTTCTCTCAATTGCTTGATGGAATCAATTTCCATTATACAAATCAACTACTAACCTTTCAGCTGATAGTGGACAAAAACTTGAGGGCCTTCCCAGAAGAAACACATTGCAACAAACGTTGAAAAATGCAAGACTGGGTATATGCTGCTCATTTGCATGGGACTTGATTGTACATTTTTTGCATGTTCATCAGTCCAGTGTATAATGCAGACTCCATGAGGATGAAGGAGAATGGTTGGATGAAAGTTTCTGGCCCTAAGGAGGTATGCACATGATGAGGTCACCTGCTGGTTCCCCTTCTTTCTGTCCTCGGCATCCAGCTAAAGGTCCAGGCCTGTGTGCTCTACTCAAATCCTAGCAGTTAACTGGCAGAGTGCTTCCTTCAACCTCACAGCAGCTCTGACCTCTGAAGTTTTCTTTGTCCTTAAACTCAGGCCAAAGATGGATATGTGGCCCAGGCACGTTTTAGGCTGGACACAGCTGATGGCCATCAGTTTACACTGAAGCAAGCCAACAGAGTTGAATGTGATGGCAGATTAATCCCAGGTCTCAGCAGTGAGAGGCAGGGCAATTAAGAGTCCAAAGCTACCTTTGAGAAAATCAAGTACAAAGCCAGTTTCATATGCATGGTACTCTTACCTCAAAAATCAACAAGCAGGACAATTACAGAGGGGAAGGTAAAGCTAGGTATTCTGATCTGGGATGAGAGGGAGGGTAGTTAAAAATGTTTTTCTAATGCTTTGCATGATCACATTTCCTTGTAGTTTTAGTATTATTCTCATAAATCTATAGGGAGCTATCAGAAACAAGTATTGCCTAAGCCAAAGGCATGCTAATACTTAAGCTAGAAGTCCCATTTAGGTTTTAAATTTTCATTTTCCCTCTTACAATATGAATTTTAATTTTATCACGGGTTTAAATTCCATTCAGGAGTAATGATCTCTTATAAGAGAAAGAATAGATTTGAAGAAGCATATTTGTGTGCATATGGGAACATTTTGATTTTTGTGTGTGTCTTTTTTGTTTTTGTTTTGTGGTGCTGGGGCTGGAACTGAAGCCTCATGCATACCATACAAGTATTCAACCACTGAAATTCTTCAGTGTGGTGATACTTTTAAGCCTGTATTTTGGGAGAAAAAATATGCAGTTCAGGGAGGGGGAGGGAAAAAGAGTGGTGTGTCAGGTGTGGGGCAGGGGAGATCAGCTTAGGTCTGAAAGAGGCTCTGTGTCCTTGTGCTCTTTACCTGGCTGATATGACTGTATCAGATCATCATGTATCAGCAAGGGATCATCTCTTGAGTCTATTCATATTTAAGCCGTTTGCCTATAGGGATGCTTCTCTTGATAATATCCAGGTGTCTTTGCTAGATAGACAGACAGACAGAAGAAAGGAGCAGCTGCCTCTCAGTGTCTTTCTCACAACCCTTCATCTGAAGGTGACCAGCCAGTGTGAAATTTTACCTCTGTCTTATACTTCATTGCTCTGGGAGCCACCTATGGTGTAGCCACCAGTGTAGGCTGCTTGCTGGTCATAGTGTTGAATATATCCAATCTGGGGGTCTTCTTAGTTCTCTTGATGGGGGGTACACAAGCTCTGAGGCAAAGTTTTCTAAGCCTTAAGGCTAACTTTCTCTGAGTATACACTGAGATCTCATTCTCTGCTGGATCTGGCAGATGGCACAGGCTTTCATCTGCTGCCTCTGCTGATATGTACCTGCTTTCATCACTAGGTGATTGAAAGCAGAAATGTTTGATGTCATTTGAATTGGGCTTTGGCTATTGAGAGTGTGTTTGGGGCTTCTAGAAGTATAGTGCAGCTACACACATACACCTGCTGAGAAAGCTCCTCTTCTACTAGGGAAGGTCATTCTCTAATGAAGAATGTTATTCTCTTCAACCAAGTGCAGCGTGAGAAAGGATTAAAAGCTGTCTAACCATCCTTGCATTAGCTTCCTGTTTTTGGTTTTATTTGTTCTGTTTTGTTTTGAATTGATTTGTTTTGTTTGCTTCCATTATGTTTTGTTTTGTTTTGTTTTGTTGAGAGCTGTCTATCTAGCCCTGACAGTTTTGGACCTGCTTTGTAGACCAAACTGACCTCCAACTCACAGAACTCCATCTGCCTCTGCCTCCTGATTGGTGGAATTTACTATGTTTGTGGCATAGCATCCAGCAGCTTCCTTTATTTTATTACTTTGCTTTCTTCACTCTCCAAGTTTTTTACACAGGCTTTTATTCCAAAATGCAGTAGGTAACAAATGCTCTGACAAATTTTCCATCTCAGGAGCTTGTGAAGTTACAAACTCCCCATGTTGCCATTTCTTTTACTAGGTCTGTGGATTCGATTCTCTGACCCAGTTGCTCTAGCCATGATTTTTAAAAAGCCTCCAGCTATGGTGGCACATCTGATCAATCCTTGCAATAGGAAAGATAAGGCAGAATGATTGTCATGAGTTTAAGGCCAGCCATGCCTATGTGGCAAGTCCTAGCTCATAAAAAAAAAAAACTGCTTCTATTGAAATCAGTAGTGACTAATAATTAGCCCATTTCTGTGTTCAGGAATATTCTTTGTTATGTTTGAGTTATGCCTTGACATATGTTGCAGAGATCATGGTTTAATGTAAAGACTGAGAGATTTATGTCTGAAGATCTATCTCTGATCTTTGGGCCAGATACCTCTGAGGTTCAGTGTCCTCACTTTCAAGATGAGGTTCTTTGCAAATGTTTGAATACCATTGGTGGTTCTCAGTAAAGGTAGAGATGGGGTCACTCTGTGTCATGGGAAAGAGTTGATGCTGAATACAAAAATAGAAATTGCATTTCAGTCCAGGGATTGCTTGAGTTGCCCACTTTGGGCACAGGAGAAGTGCTAGCTAGAAACAGTGGTTGTAATTCCCAAGTGTTCACTTCACCAGGCATTATTGTGTGTAAGTGGTACCATGTGTAGTACTCAAATTCTGGAAAATGAGACTGGAGGAGAAATGAGATGGAAGGAGTCATAGAAAGGGTTCCAGGTTTCAAAAAGAGAAATAAAGCTGGGGATGGCCTAGCTAGCAGGAAGACCTGAGCCCAATTTCCAGAGTCCACATGAAAATGCCAGGCATGGTGGCACATGCTTGTTATACCAGTGCTAGGTGAGTGGAGTAGGCAGGTCCCTGGGCTCACTGACCAGCTAGCTATCCTTCCAGGTGGTGAGCTCCAGGTAGGACTGAGAGACCTTGTCTGTCAAGGCAAGCAAAAATAATGCAAGCAGCTCTGGAGGAGCCTCAACTGAGGCAGACCTCTCCTCCGCATGCAGTTACCGATGCCAGAAACACAGACACAAACACATATGTACACAAACGTATCCACACATACACGTGAGCATTAGCATGCATGCAAACCCCCACACATTTTTAAAGAAGTCACAGAATTTCATCCTATTTTGGATGTATTTATTTTATGAGCATGATTGTTTTTTTTAATGAATGAATTTCATTTTATATGTGTGAGTGCTTTGCTCAAATGTATGTCTGTGCACCATATGCACACCTGGTACACATGGAGGTCAGACAAGGGAATCAGATCCCCTTTGACTGCAGTAATAGATGGATGTGAGTCACCATGTGGGTGCTAGGAACTGAACCTGTGTCTTGTGCAAGAGTAACAAGTGCTCTTAATCACTGAGCATTCTCTCCATCTGTTTCCTCCACCAATACAAATATTTTTAAAGTTAGACTGGAGCCAGCTATGGTGGAACATGCCTGTAATCAATCATAGCAGAGGGAGGAGGATCATGAGTTCTAGGTCAGCCTGTGCTTCATACTTTAACAGCTGACCTGGGTTATCTGTGAGTCCTGTCTCAGAACAGCAATAACCTAAATATATAAATAAATAAATAAATGCCGATATTGTTTTTTTCTAATGTTGTATTATTTTAATTATCCCACTCAACAGCTGATTAGCTCAGCCTCTTAGCTGCCATAGACTAAGGCATTATTCTTTTTGTATTTACCCTTTTCTCCCTATACTGTGGTAAAATAAACCTTATTTACCTCATGCTATGTATACATCCTGACTAGGAGGAGAAGAGAAGGGACTATGAATGTCGCTTGGACATGTTTCCTACCATTACTCCCAAAGAGGCTCTTGGATTGTTTAAGGAGATGAACTGGAAGCAGCCAGCCTCCAACCAACTGACAGCGCCCCTTAGCTTCTGGACAAAACAGTAATAAAAGGGGACAATAAGTGGCTTAGCAGAAAGTCATGAACAACACTGAGAGTTTATTACCAGATGGGCCTCCAACCTTTGTGCACTCCCTCCTACAGGCCAGGTGGAAGAATCAGACAACTATGCTTGATATCAGGAAGTCAGGAATGACTCAGGCTGATTTCCCCACATTCCACTGAGATACAGAACAAAAATTAAAGTGATGGAATAACCTACTGTGCTAGCTACTCTTATGTCAACTTGACCTAACCTAGAGTCATCTGAAAGGAGGGGACCTTAACTGAGAAAATGCCTACAGAAGATCTGGTTATAGCGAAGAATGTAGGGCATTTTCTTAGTTAGTAATCAGTGGGGGAGGGCCCAGATCATTGTAGGTGGTGCTATCCCTGGACTGGTAGTCCTGGGTTGTATAAGAATGCAGGCTAAGCTGAGCATGGTGGTGCACACCTTTAGTTCCAGTGAAGAGTTTAAGTTAGCCTAGGTATAACTCCGTTTTGAAATAAAGAGCCATCTTGACTGGCAGCTGAACTCAGGTACCAGGAAATATCACAAAATATGCACTTGGCAGTAAACAAAGTTAAGTCTCCTAGCAACTGCCTCCAGGAAATATCACAGAATAGATAATTCATAGAAAATAGATACAATCTCCCCTGGCAGCAATCAATGAGATTCGGTTGGGAATCAGCTGGGAAAATTCTCCCCAATGTTTCAGATATAGTTTAGAATAAAAGCAATTGTGATCATATGCCTTAAGCAATTGTGATTATGTGCCTCAGAGAAGGTCACCTTGCCTCTCTAACTTTTACCTGATCCTGTAATGTCAAGGCATGCCCCCCCCGCCCACGCTTGCTGTCATGGAAACATGTTCCCCCCTGCTTGCTTCCATGGAAATCCCCTGTTCACAGGCTTTCCCTTTAAATCACTGCTCAATCAGGGCTCTGGGTCCCACTTCACTGCATCAGTGAGACTTGGGTCCCAAGTTCATTGTTGTCATAATAAAGCTCTCTTGCTATTGTATCGAATTGTCTCCTGGTTGTCTCTGAGGGTCCCTTGATCCTGACTTACATTTGGGGGCTCTTCCGGGATTCCTCGGGACCCCTAGGAACCCCTAACAGGGTAGCTTGACCCAGGAAGTAAATAAATGTCTTCTGTGTTGTCCATCTGCTTTAAGTGTTTGTTTCTGTACATTGTTCTGAAAAGCCTCAAGGAGTCTGTATGAGTGGCAAGATATGACTAGAATGGGCACATTTTGGGGTCACAGCCACTGAGGTCAAAAAGACTTTTTTTGGCCTCATCAGTTTTCCACATCCAGAACTTCTTTGGCAGGGAAGCTCGAATCAGCATCAGTTTTTTCCTCTCTGGAACTTCTGGTACAGGGAAGCCAGAGTGGAGTCAGTTTTAGCCTCTCTGGAACCTACTAGAAGGTAGGAATCTCTTTCAGCCTTTCTGGAACTTCTGTAGCAGAGAAGTCTGGAAAAAGCCAGGTTTTTGGCTTTTACTTTGTCTCTCTGTGTGATTGATTGTCTATTGCTTGGTTTTGAGCCAGAAGCTACTGCTTCAGTTCTGTTATTAATTGTTTGTGGTTTTGTGTCTACCTGAGAGTGCTTGATTCCACTTTTGTTCAAAGCCACGGCTCTTTTCATTTCTGTGATTTCAGTTTTGTCCCTAGATAATAGCCCAGGTACAGGCTGTGATTTATTGTCTTTAGTTTTGCTTTTGTCTGAGATAGCTGGTTCCATGTATGTTTGATTTACTATTTGTTGAAATTGTCTCTTTCATTTCTTTGGTTTCTTTTTGACGAAAAGCCTGACTGAATATATGGGACAGACCACTTCCAAGCCCCCTTGACTTGCTTCTGGCTCATTTTAGGGAAGTTAAGAATAAAGCTCACAGTCTTTCTGTTGATGTGAGGAAAAGAAGAATGATGACTTTTTGCAATTCAGAATGGCCCACCTTCAATGTGGGCTGCCCCCAGAAGGAACTTTCAACTTTCTCACCTTCCTTGCTATGGGAAGTAGTCTTTCAAAAAAAAAAAAAAAAAAAAAGCCTGTGGGCACCCAGACCAAGTGCCCTATGTTGTAGTTTGGAAGGATCTAGTGATTCATCCACCTCCATGGATCAAGTCCTTTCTGACCCCCACTAATAATCCTCATTCTGCAGGCTCTCCGAATCCAGAGGCCACTGCCCTGGCTCCCTCACCCCACCCCTTGACTCTGTTTTACAGGATGGGACTCCCATGGAAATATTTTTTCACCTCCTCCTCCTCCCACTCCTCAGCCAGCTCTGGCTCCATTATCCAGGTTGGAACAACCTTCTGGCCCAGCGCCAAGGACCCAGAGCCTCCAGGCAGCTTCTCTCACTGGGAGACCACAGGCAAATTCTAAAGAACTTCCCTTACGGGCCACAGGGCCCTCCAGGTGCTAATGGCAATCAATCTCATCATTACTGGCCTTTTGCCACAACACAGATTTATAACTGGAGAACTCAGAATTCCAAGTTCTCTAACAATTCTAGGGATTTGATTGATCTCTTTTAAAATGTTCTTTTTACCCACCAGCCCACCTGAGATGATTGCCAGAAGCTTTTACATGTCTTGTTTACCACAGAGGAGCACTTGGACATATCATTTCAGAGGCAAGCACGTAAAAACGTCCCAGACACTACAAGAGTTCCAACTACAGATCAAGCCCGTATTGATGGCCTATAAGAGGCCTGATTGGGTTTGCAACATGGCTTCATGTAATGAGCATTTCCTAGTGTACCATCAGGCTCCATTGGCAGGTCTCAAGGTGGCTGCAAGACAGCCCACTAATTTGACCAAGGTGTATGATCTCAGACAGGAAACGGATGAAAGTCCAGCTGCCTTTCTTGAAAGAACAGGTACAGTTGCTTTGGCTTTAATTGACAAGTCTGCTCCAGACATAAAAAAGAAATTACAGAGACAGGAAACAATAGGACCGATGACATTGCAGGATTTAATAAAGACTTTAAACCGGGACCAGCATTTATGTTGAAGGTAAGTCAGAATGTAGCTAAGTTTATTGGAGCAGATTGGATATATAGGCCCCAAAGTTCAGGACAGATAGAAAACATAAATAAAACATTAAGAGATACCTTAACTAAACTGACCATGGAGACTGGCACTGACTGGGTGATGCCTCTCCCCTTTGCCCTTTATAAGGTTACGAATTCCCCTTACCAACTAGAGTTAACTCCCTTAGAGATTACATATGGGATGCCAGCCACTATAGTACCCAACCTTAAGACTGATGCTACTGCTGAAGTGGATAAAAAAGGTTTTGAGAAATGTTTAAGGCTTCTGTGCAAGCAGACAGCTCTTAGAGAGACAGCAGCAGCTTCTCAGGTAGAAGAAAAAAAAAAGATGCAAGCTTCTATGTGCCACACCAACTCCAGTGTCGTCTGTGTAGCATGACAATGGCCGTGCTGCTAGACAGGAGATAAGTCTTCCTTGGGAATAAGCTCCGTGGAGGTCCCTGGCAAAATGCTCATCCCTGGCCACCTAAGCCAAAAAGACGTGCCCTGAGATTCCTATGCTTCCTCAGTTGCAGGGTTGGATTAATGAGCTTTTTCTTGTCTCTCTATGATTTTTGGAATAGCACAATTATCTATTCAAGGAAACACATTTATGATAGATTATTAAAAGTTTTAGCATGAATAGAGGGGGAGAAAAATAAAATTTTAGGAGAAGTAATAAATCAGATTCAATATCAGGAATTACTTGTGAAAAATACAAACATTGTAGGTAATAAAAGAGTAAGAGCTTTACACAGGTGTTTATGATGAGGCAAAAAGAAGATAGGTAAACATAGGAGGTCAGAAGGTTTTATATTATACTGTGAGTTTTATGGACAGGGTAGTTTGAGCATCTTATCTCTAAGGAGGATTGTAAATCTTTAGCCAACTTAGCTCAGAGGGCCATAACAGTCCCTGGCTTTTCCCTCACTAATTAGTAGCAATAAAACTGCGTAAATAGCCACGAGTTTGAAGTTTTATGTCCCTTGTTTGCTTTGATTAAAAGCTTTTAGGCCAAGATTTTTAGTAAACACTGCTGTATATCAGGTTGCCCTTTCAGTTAAAATGTAAACTTTGTAACTGTTCTGGGAGGTATGCCAACTTTAAGGTGTTCCTTTATGTAATCACTATCAAAGTGTTGGCTTGACTTCAGTAAATCGCAGCAGATTCAAAGCCTTCTTGGTGTCGTGTCTGTCTGTCATCGCCGAACCCGTGCCTTCCTGAATATCCAAATCCCTAATTCTCCAGAGGTTGTGGGACCCGATTGGGTCGGTCCCTGGCATCTATGGTCATAAAAATTGGATTCAACAGGTAGCATGATATTCCTTCCTTGAAATTACACCTAAGGGAATAAAAATAAGTTTTATAATTTTGTCTGTTTCTTTGGAATATATGTTTACTATGTTCTATATACCTTTATGTCCGATTATTGATAATTAAATGTATTAAGACTTTACATAATTTCTGTCCTGTCTTAAAAAACAGATTTATAAAAATGATAAGGTTTGAAACTCTGTTTATATAAAATATTAAAACTGCATCTCCATGTGTTTGTATACACGAACTTTTCAGGCTGACAGCCAACATCAAAATAATACATTTGGTCCTCATTTTAAAAATATTAAATTGTTTGCATTGATAAAATTTGGTTTTGACTTTTAAAGTTACGGTTACACTTTATGACTTCATTCCTTAAAAGGGTCGTTTTTTTTTTGATATTGCAAAAACAGGTTTTAAAAAAATACAATTAAGGCTATAATACATTTTAAAGTTTATCAGGCATTTTAGACAATGACCTTGGGCATTCTAACAGGGAACTTGGAACAGTTTCTCAATCCTCTGGAGGAAAGACAAAAGACTTTGGTGTTCCTGATGTTTATTCAATACAAAATGCTTTTTGTGTTCTTTATTACAGCTCCGTGTTAGCCCATGAAGTCATTGTTAATTATTATGAAAATATATGGCTGGTTGCCAGTTCCTCTACAAATGATTTAATGCTGTTTCTTCTGGCCAATAGGTTTGAAATGGCCAAATTGTCCATCTGCACTAAGGTTGCCAGTTATGTTTAGTTCTCCCCTTAGTGCTAAATAAAACTTTTGTCCTTTATGCTTTTTTGCTGTTCAGTTTCAATGCAATATGCTTGTCAGTTTGCTAGCCCTTCTATATATTGCATCTGATTGGATGTTTTGCTTTGATTTTAGTTCAGAAAGATATTTGAAGTTATGCTAATAATTACAGTTAGTTATAAGAATAAATTTTGTTTAGTCTTTGTTTATGTTTTTAAAGTTAAATCTAGGATGGGAAATTATAAAGTTTACCTATATAGTTTTATTTGAGATAAATATGGTTCTAAAACTTTTATTCAAGGAATATGGCAGAAATAGAGATTATGACATTCTGCTTCATAGGATGCAATTTAAAATTGATAATTAAAAGAGAGATGAAGAATAATTCAGATATGCTGGTCCTCAAGCTTGTCAGAGATCTGATGAATATGGCATTTTAACATGTGTATGCTTATTATGACAGAGAGTCCCCAAATCCTCGCAGTAGCTCCCCCAAGGTCTCCAAGAAAATTTGGGCGCAATGCGACTCTGGATTATGGTGTGCTAACCACTGGGAGAGACTGCACCAAATGGCCCACTGCTAGGGCCCAGCCTAAACTCTGGACAAAACTGTGGACACCTGGAGAGTCAGGGTTTTACATTGCTAAGGGCGAGATGAGGCTATTCTTTCATTACTTTCTCCACAGAAACAGTCTCTATCTTCTGTGCCTGGTCGCTGGACAGCCCTGCTCATGCTGCCATGAGACAACAGGAGCCAGGAACAGCTGCCTAGAGTGATGAATTGACTAGTTGTCACTGTCATTTTGATTGGTACATGGATTGGAACATGTTTATCCTTCTCAGCTCTCTGATTACATTGATGGCTAAGATAAGCCAATGATAGCCTTACAGCTAAAGAACAGATAGTTAGATCCATTGTTAGTGTATTGGTTAATTTATTAGTTAGTTAAAATTACCAGGTACAAGGTTTTTTATTTAAAGAAGGCAATCAGGTTTGCCTAGTCTACAGACTTCATGTTAATTATCTATGTCTTACAATGGATGGGTAGATAGAAAGATAATGGAGTTTGTGTAGGGTCTGAGGATATAAGAGTTTACGTTTTGAGAATCTAGAAAATGTTGTTTGGTCTGGGAAAATGTTTCAGGGTTTATAAATGCAAGAAAGATTGGAGGATATAAGTAGATGTTTTAAGATACATGATAATAAATTGTAATGATACAGAAAAATGATTTGAGGCATATTAAAAATGGGAGATATTTTAGACTTCTCTCCTCTCTCTCTGCTATTGTTGTGCTTATGTTGTTATAAGATTTCAGGAGTCCAGAGTTATGATATTGACTAATAGATTTCTGATAAGCTGATTGCTTTATATCCATTCACAAGTTTAAGATTTTAATTGCCTTTTGATGATTTTCTGGAGATAAATATAAAAATGCATTTCATCATGCTAAACACATATATACAATATGTATATTTGACCCAAAACCCAGAGCTTTTACTATGATATCTTTAATATTTGCCATTTTTGAAGTAGACTTTGATACAGAAGTTAAAAAATATTTTAAATCTATTTTTTCTAGTTGCTTTGTTAAGGGAAGTCCAAGCATCCACAGTTCAGCACTAAAGCCACTAATGTATTTCTGCCTAACTTTCCAGTGTAACATGGAGATGGGAACTAAAAATAAATTCTAAGAAAATCTGAAAAAAAGTTGCCCAGCTCTATTGGTGGCTGATTACCAATAGCTGTATCCACAGTTAAAATGTTAGTTTCAGATCATGGATACACTTAAATTGTTGCTCATTCCATTAGATGCAGTTTTACCTGTTATTCACAAAATGTTTTAGAAAATCAAAAAGTCATGAGACCTGAACTTGACATAGCTCAAACAGACCCCAGATGAGTTTGTCTCTTGTCCTGTGATTCCTCATTTTTCCCAATTATTAGACAAATTTTAATTTCTGTTCCTAGTTTAAACTTGTCTCAACAGATTTTCATCTGGTTGAAACTGCAAGCTGAGATCTGAACTTCCTGGAAGCTGTCATGATTACTCACTGCCTTCTCGGATGGACCACCTAACCAGACATTTCTGAGGACTGCTCCATTGCCCAGCCTTTGACTGGCATTTCAGCCTTCCTAGCCCCTGAGGTCAATGGTCCTACTGTCAGAACTGAAGTAGTGTCAGAAGATGAGACCACCAGTCCGAAATCCCACCTACAGGCTGAAATGCTAAGTCAAAGGTGGCTCCCTGATATTAGCTATTATCTTGGGGATTACTTAGCTGGAGCAGAAACTAGTATTGCAATACAATACTGGATGTGCAAAGCCAGAGTTATAGCAGCTCAAGGGCTGAATCTTTTGCTTTTGGCCATTTTTGAATCAGGCTTGCTTAACAAGTCATTAGAATATTAGCAAAGACTAGGAACTATACAATTAATGGTAATAAAAACCCAATACAGTCAGCTTGGAGATGACCTTGAACTGTAAGAGCCCAAGATTGGCCTCTTCAGTTACATGGAAAGGGGGAAATGAAGAGCTTAAGATAGCCTGAATATAACTCCATTTTGAAATAAAGATCTTGACTGGGAACTGAATTCAGGTACCAGGAAATATCACAGAATGTACACCTGGCAGAAAACAAAGTTAACTCTCCTAGCAACAGCCTCCGAGAAATATAACAGGATAAATGCTTCATAGAAAATAGAGACAAACTCCCTGGCAATAATCAATGGGAATCAGTTGAGAATTGGGTGGGAAAATTCTCCCCAATGTTCCAGATATGGTTTAGAAAAATAGCCATTGTGATTATATGCCTTAGCCATTGTGATTATGTGCCTCAGAAAAGGTCACCCTGCCCTGCTAAACTTCACCCAATTCTGTAATGCCAAGGCTTCTCCCAACCCCTGTTAGCTGCTATGGAAACCCGTGGCTCACAGACTTTCCCTTTAAAAATCCTGTTCACTCAGAGCTCGGGGTCCCACTTCTCTACTGCTGCGCCAGTGAGACTTGGGTCCCGAGTTTGATAACTCTCGTAATAAAGCTCTCTTGCAATTGCATTGAGTCCTCTCCTGGTGTTCTCTGAGGGTCCCATGAACCTGGCATAACACTTCAGCCTGTGCTCCCTTCCCTCACCCCGTCATGTTTCAATCCTGCCAAGAACTTTAGACTAGTATGAGACAGGCATACTCCAGGTCCTGGGCAGGGAGTAAAGCAGGTGCCTGATTCCTTACCTGAGATAGTCCCCAGAGTAAACCGGGTGACAGCTAGTGGACAGCTCTAACTTTGCTGTTGGTCAGCACAGGGCTTGAGTATGAGTAGGGTAAGTGGCTTCTTTGTCCCAAAGTTCCGCTCAAGAGCCGAAGCTCCCCTGGCTGCTGGTCTGGTCATGGACTGCCCTTCTAGCTCTCCACTGTGAATTTGCACGTTGTTCAGAAGTCTCCTCAAGTGTTACAAGCTCAAACAGTCTATACTTCCTTCATTCTTGAACAGAAGTCACGGGGTAAACCACATCACTTGAGGTGTTTGGGACCTAGAATGAGGAAGGAAATAGTTTTTCAAAATGCCTTCTAGACATGTTCATGGGGGAACCTGTCTATAGCTCTAGATTCTGGCGATGGAAGACATACAGTCATGTCCCAAGGGTTTTCTGGTCAGCCAGTCCAGACAATCTCTGAGATCCAGATTTACTGAGAGACTGTCTCAAAAAACAAAGTGGGGACTGGTATGCTGGCATAGAACTTTAATCCCATCACCCATGAGGCAGAGAGGCTGTAATACTTCAAGGCCATCCAGGCTACACAGAAAGATCCTGTCACACACAAAAAATGTGGAGAGCAGTAAAGGAAGAGGGTTAGCATAAAGCCTTGTTCTTCACAGGTACATGTGTGTATGTGCACAAAACATACCTCATTATATATAAAACTAAAAGAGCAAATAAGAGCTAGGCATGGGGGTAATCATTCATAATGGTGGCACTAGAGAGGTAGAGGCAGGTGGATCAGGAGTTCAAAGTCTTCATCTGTATGCTCAAAGCCTGGGCTACAGACTTTCTGAAAGGGGTAGGAGGAGTCCCAAGATGCACCAACAGATAGTCTTCTATTCACATAATGGAATTATTTAGTTAAAAACTGTGCAGCTTAAAAGCATAAGAAAAATCAGAAAAAATCTGAAAATACCCTTAAAATGTTCAGTGCTTCATTTAAAATTTCTACATAAATGATTCTTTATTTGTGCCTCACTACCCATTCTCAAAGGAGGTGACTTACTCAATTTCCTTCTGTTTCAAAATAAATATTAATTTTGTGTATGTGTGCTCACAGTGTGTATGGAGGTCACTTCTCTCCTCCACCTTTAAGTACTGGTGATGGAACAAAGGGAATCAGGTTTGTGTGGCCAATGCCCTTATGCACTGAACAACCTTATTGCCCCTCCCCTTTTTGGCATAGAGTCTCATGTATCCCATATTCCCCACCTGGACTCAAACTCACTATGTAGCTTGAGAGGTCCATGAACTTCTGGTTTACCTGCCTCTACCTCTGGAGAACTGAGATTACAAGGATGCACCACCACTTTCAGTTTATTCCCTACTGGGGATCAAATTGAGGTCTTCTTGTATGCTGGGCAAGTACCCTAACCAACTGAGGTACACTCCTGGCTCCTGGTAGCTTTATTTCTAACACATGGGGTGAGAGAACAAAGTGGTGACTGTAACAGGAAATGCCATTTACTTTAGGAGAAGAGGATTATGGTCCCAGATAATCACTTTTTAGTTTATCACCTGAATTAATAAATAATCAGACTTTCTTCTTGCCTGCCCTGTTAATGTCACAAATCAGCATGGAACCTTCACTCACAGCACTGACAGCGAAAGAGTGAAAGAGACTCACTATGGGCCTGATCTGGAAGCTGATATTTCAAAAAAAAAGTCCTCTGTCTCTGTTTGCTCTAAACAATTAAGCCTTGAAGGAGTGCACAAATCCACCTGTTGCTGTCTCTGCCTGAGGAGGCCTCACCCCTGCCCTAGTAACCAGGAAGATCAGTTTTTGCCTAGAGGGAAGGAAAAGTTTTCTCAGGGGAAGTGGAAATAGGAGGCTAGTGCCCTGAGGTGTCAAAGAGGACATTGAGATGCAGCATCAGAACAATGACCACAGCTGCCAACTTCCACTACTGACCTTAAATTGGCTCCAGTCGCCCACCTCACAGTCACCCTCTCTAGCTTGAAGAACTGAAGGGCAGGAAATCCCAGGAAGCAGGCTGCTTTCCAAAGAACAGCCAAGGCAGCACTGCCCTCTGTTGGTCCTAGAAGAGTATTACAAGGCTGGCTGGCAGGGGCAAGGCAGCCCTGGATTCAGTTCCCAGTACTGCAGACAAAACAGTTAACAAAGGGGTATTAAGATGCAGATGACTTAAAAAAAAATTGACACAGAGAAAACTGATATTTTTTCTTTCTTTCCTTTGTTTTGCTGTTGTTTTGTATTTTGTTTTTGTTTTCTTGAGACACGATCTCACTACATAGCTGTGGCTCTCCTGAATTTCAGTTTGTAGACCTCAAACTCACAGAGATCTGCCTCTCTCTGCTCCCTGCTGGGATTACGGGCATGCACCACTACACTTGGCCTCTGGAAACATATTTCATGTAACAATACATAATGATAAGAATTTAAAAAATGGACAACATTTATCAGTTGTTTGTGATGCAAACATTTAAAGCCCTTTCCTCTAGCATTTTGAAATAGTCATTATTAACTGCAGTTATGCTACTGTGATATACAAGAACTTAGTTTTACTATCTAGTGCTGACACAGTTCTCATTAGGCAATCTCTCCCTTTTGGTGTGGAGGTGGCATGTGAGGGTCTCACTGTGCAACTCAGGCTGACTAGGAGCCTGCTGCCCTCCTGAGTCATGGGGATACACACATGAACTCCTAATCCAGTTGAACCGTCTTAGTATCTCTATCCACTGTCACCTTGACTTTTCTGAAATTCTGTAACCATTTTCTCATTGTTTTCTGATTAGATAAATTCATTTAGGGTTCATACATGAGTTAGAACTATTGTATTTGTTGTTCTGTGCCTGCCTTGTTTCATTTGACTTTTTGGAGGTTGTCACCCTTTATTAAAATAATAAAATTATCTAAGCTGTGATAGCTCACACCTCTAATCCTAGCATCGAGGAGGCAATGCAGGAGGATCTCTGTGAATTCAAGGCTTCCTGGACGACAGAATGAGTTCCAGGACATACAAGGCTACCTAGAGAAACATTTTCTTAAAAAATATTTATTCCTTTTATTGCATGTGTGTTTTAATACTGTATGTGTACCATGTGTTTTCCTAGTGCTGCAGAAGTCAGAAGAGGGCATTGGATGTCCTGGAACTGGAGTGAGGAATGGTTGCAAACTACCATGTGGTTGCTTGGAATTGAACCCCGGTCCATGGCAAGAGCAACAATTGCTCTTAATTGCTGAGCCATCTTTTAGCCCCTTTCATGTCTTTTTGTCAGATTCTTGGCTCTCTGTAACAGGGCTCCAGACCTTAATAGGTCCCAGACCTTAGCACAACAGATTCCATGATGGAAGTATAATTCAGGTTGTAAAACTCAGCATGTAGACAGTACCACCTCCCAAAATTAAAACAAAGACCTAATCCATCAGGCTCTATGGTTCTGAAAAGTCTCTAAATATATTAACCTTGTGTTTTGACTTCTGTAGTTCTGTTTCTGGGTAACTGTTCTTTTTGACTAAAGTATGTCAACACAGAACATGAGTATTGTACTTAAAATCTCACCCTGAGAAAGGCTAGGCAAGAGACAGGAAGCCTGAACACCCAGTGAATTTGTTGGCAAGCTAATAAAGACTTCCTGTTAGCTTAAACCCATGTCTAAGCAGCCTTCTCTGGTGATTACCCTACAACATTTCTACAGGTCCCACCAAGATCCCAGAGCAATACCTCCACACACCAGAGGTCTCAGAGTCCCTTGGAGCATGGAAGAGTTGGGTGGTCCAGGAGCTTCTACAGGTGTGTGAGTCTGGGTTCCCTGGCATCCCTTTGATCAATCACTGCTTAATGTTTCAGAGAAGTCTGATACCTGCACCTCCAAAGGAAACAAATTAGAAAGTCGCCTAGCCTGTCACCTTTGGGGGTATGTCCGGTTAAGGTGCCTTCTGTTTGGACACAAAGGAACAGTCAGATGCAGCTGCTGATCCAGTTTCCAGGATGCATGTGAAATGTCATTGGATCAGTCTGTTCAGATGTATGAGTGTGAGTTTGTGTGTATGTGTATGTGTGTGTGTGTCTGTGTGTGTCTTTCGTGGTTTCTCCTCCTGGCCCTATACTCTCAGAATGATGACTCATGACACTCAAAATATAATTTCCAAATACCTAAGCTACATAGCTAGGTGTTTCTCTCACTACCTCATAACTTAAAATAACCCATTATACTAATATACATTTTGCCCTGTGGCTGGTTACCTATGTTCAGATACCATGCATCTGTCCTCTTCACATGTTGCTGACTGAATCTCCTTCTCCCAGCTCTATTCCAGAATCCTTTCTGCCTGCCTTAATGTCCTACCTCATATTTTCAGCATAAGCTATAGACCATCAGATTTTTTTATTGACAGATGTTGCATTTATACAATATACATGATGCTCTCTCAACATGTGTCTGTCTGTCTCTATATGTGTTTCTATCAGTTTTGTTTCCCTGTATGAAACGATGACATGGGGGGAGCCAAGATGGCGGCGCCGGGAAAACAGCGCCTCTGAGCAGCAGGGCAGCACTTTCCGGGCAGAGGCCAGGAGACTGAACTCGGGGCCCTGAAACTACATCAATCGTGTTTCCCAGCAAGAAACCCAGAAGGAGGGCAGCTGACCCCAGGACTTCACCCGGTGAGAGGAGAGCCCTCTTGACTAATCAGGACCACAGGTACCACCCAGGTGTCTAGGCCTGAGGTGAGCTGTAGCAACTCCTGAAAAACAGCGGACACAAGGGACTATACCCAAAAGGCTGGGAAGGCTTCCTTCAGGAAAAAACATCTTCCTGCCAAAGGGATTCTCTCCACTACAAGAGTCCAGGAACAACCAGAAACTAAATTCAAACAACTAAGATAGCCCAATGGGTAGAGGACAGCGTAAAAGTTCAACCAACAGAAGCCAGAGCATTATGGCATCTCCAGAACCCAGTTATCCAGGGGCAAATAGCCCTAGACACCCCAGCATAAATGAAATTCAAGGAGACGACCTAACATCTATGCTCAAGCAGATGATAACAGAGGCAACAAATAAAATATGAAAAGAATTAGAGGAAGATAAAAACAAACAGATCATGGCTATCTGTAAAGAAATGGAGGAAATTAAAGACAAGGAGATTATGGCCATCCATGAAGAAATACAGGAAGCTGCAGCCAAACAGTCTATGGCCTTTAGAGAGGAAATGCTTAAATCACTGAATGAAATAAAAGAAACAGTGGATTGTTCAAACAAACAGCTGAAGGAATTGATGGAAAAACATGAAAATACAGTCAGACAGGGGAAGGAAACCAACAAAATAGCCCAAGACCTGAAGATAGAATTGGAAAAATTAAAAAAAAAAACACACAAATGAAAGAAATTGTGGAGAGAAAGAACTTAGGGAAGAAAGCAGGAACTACAGAGATTAGCATAACCAATAGGCTACACGAAATGGAAGAAAGAATCTCAGGTGTGGAAGATACAATGGAAGAAATAGATGTATCTGTCAAAGAAAATGATAAATCTAAAAAATTCCTGACACAGACGGTCCAAGAAATTCAGGACAACATAAAAAGACAAAACCTAAGAATAATAGGAATAGAGGAAAAAGAAGATTCCCTGCACCAAGGCCCAGAAAATATTTTCAACAAAATCATTGAAGAAAATTTCCCCAACTTAAAGGAGAGGCCAATAAGAATACAAGAGGCCTATAGAACACCCAATAAAGTAGACCAGAAAAGAAAATCCTCCCGCCACATAATAATCAAAACTGTAAGTATACAGAACAAAGAAAAAATACTAAAAGCTGCAAAAGAAAAAGGCCAAGTAACATATAATGGCAAACCCATTAGAATCACACCTGACTTTTCAACAAAGACTATGAAAGCCAGAAGGGCCTGGACAGATATCATGCAGACCCTAAGAGAACACAGATGTCAGCCCAGGCTACTATACCCTGCAAAACTCTCAGTCCTCATAGACGGAGAAAACAAGATATTCAATGACAAAAACAAATTTCAACAATACCTACAAACAAATCCAGCACTACAGAAGAAGCTGGAAGGGAAAATAAAACCCAAGAAAGCTAGCTACATTCAAGAAAACACAGGGAATAAATAACCTCACTTCAGTAAAACAAAAAAGCAACCAAGCACACAACCATATGAACACAGCCAACATCAAAGTGAAAGGATTTAACAGCCACTGGTCATTACTCTCTCTCAATATCAATGGACTTAATTCTCCAATAAAAAGACACAGACTAACAGAATGGATGCGTAAACAAAACCCAGCAATCTGTTGAATATAAGAAACACACCTAAGACACAAAGACAGACAATTCCTGAGGGTAAAGGGATGGAAGACAGCTTTTCAAGCAAATGGACCCAAGAGGCAAGCAGGAGTAGCCATTCTAATATCTGATAAAATAGTCTTTCAACCAAAATTAATCAAAAGAGATGGGGAAGGACACTTCATACTCATCAAGGGAAAATTCCACCAAGAAGACATCACAATCCTGAACATCTATGCCCCAAATACAAGGGCACCCACATTTGTGAAAGAAACATTGATAAAACTTAAACCACATATAGATCCCCACACACTAATAGTAGGAGACTTCAACACCCCACTCTCAACAAAGGACAGGTCAACAAAACAGAAATTAAACAAAGAAACAATATCTCTAACAGAGATAATGAATCAAATGGACCTAACAGACATTTACAGAACCCTACACCCAAATACAAAAGAATTTACCTTCTTCTCAGCACCTCATGGAACCTTCTCCAAAATAGACCACATAGTTGGTCACAAAGCAAGCCTCAACAAATACAGGAAGATTGAAATAATCCCTTGTATCCTGTCGGATCACCATGGAATAAAGCTGGACCTCAGTAAAAACAGAAATAGCAAAAAGCCTACACATACATGGAAACTGAACAACTTGCTACTAAAAGACAGCTGGGTCAGGGAAGAAATAAAGAAAGAAATTAAAATCTTCCTAGAACTCAATGAAAATGAAGACACAACATACCCAAACTTGTGGGACACAATGAAAGCAGTGCTAAGAGGAAAGTTCATAGCACTAAGTGCCTTCAAGAAGAAATTTGAGACAGCGCATTCAAGCAACTTAATGGCTCACTTAAAAACCCTAGAAAAAGAAGAAGCAGACACACCAAGAAGGGGCAGATGGCTGGAAATAATCAAACTCAGGGCTGAAATCAATCAATTAGAAACAAATAAAACAATTCAAAGAATCAATGAAACCAAGAGCTGGTTCTTTGAGAAAATCAATAAGATAGACAAACCCTTAGCCAAGCTAACTAAAAGGCAGAGAGACACCATCCAAATCAACAAAATCAGAAATGAAAAGGGGGACATAACTACAGACACTGAGGAAATCCAAGCAATCATTAGGACTTACTTCAAAAATCTATTCGGAACAAAATTTGAAAATTTAAATGAAATGGACAATTTTCTTGACCGATTCCACCTACCAAAGCTAAATCAGGACCAGGTAAATCAATTAAATAGTCCTATATCCCCCAAGGAAATAGAAGCAGTCATCAAAAGTCTCCCATCCAAAAAAAGCCCAGGACCTGATGGTTTCAGCGCAGAATTCTACCAAACATTCAAAGAAGAGCTAACACCAACTCTCTTCAAACTAGTTCACAAAATAGAAACAGAAGGAGCATTACCAAACTCATTCTATGAAGCCACAGTCACCTTGGTACCTAAACCTCACCAAGACTCAACAAAGAAAGAGAATTTCAGGCCAATCTCCCTTATGAACATTGATGCAAAAATACTCAACAAAATACTCTCAAACCGAATACAAGAACACATCAAAGATATCATCCACCATGACCAAGTAGGCTTCATCCCAGGTATGCAGGGATGGTTCAATATACGGAAATCCATCAATGTGATCCACCATATTAACAAATTGAAAGAAAAAATCCACATGATAATCTCCCTAGACGCTGAAAAATCCTTTGACAAAATCCAACATCCATTCATGTTTAAAGTATTGGAGAGATCAGGGATACAAGGCACATATCTAAACATAGTAAAGGTGATATACAGCAAACCTATAGCCAACATAAAACTGAACTGAGAGAAACTTAAAGCAATCCCACTAAAATCAAGGACAAGACAAGGCTGCCCACTCTCTCCATATCTCTTCAACATAGTTCTGGAAGTCCTTGCTAGAGCAATAAGACAGTTGAAGGAGATCAAGGGGATACAAATTGGAAAGGAAGAAGTGAAATTATCACTATTTGCAGATGATATGATAGTATACGTGAGTGACCCCAAAAAACTCTACCAGGAACTCCTACAGCTGATAAACACCTTCAGCAAAGTGGCGGATACAAAATTAACTCAAAAAATCAGTAGCCCTCCTGTATACAAAAGACAAAAGGGCTGAGAAAGAAATTAGGAAACAACACCCTTCACAATAGCCACAAATGACATAAGGTACCTCGGAGTAACCCTAACCAAGGAAGTCAAAGACTTGTATGAAAAAAATTTCAAATCTCTGAAGAAAGAACTAGAAGAAGATATGAGAAGATGAAAAGATCTCCCATGATCATGGCTTGGTAGGATTAACATAGTAAAAATGACCATCTTACCAAAAGCAATATACAGATTCAATGCAATGCCCATCAAATTGCCAACACAATTCTTTACAGACTTGGAAAGAAAAATTCTCAACTTCATATGGAATAACAAGAAACCCAGAATTGCTAAAACAATCCTCTACAATAAAAGATCTTCTGGAGGTATCTCCATCCCTGATCTTAAGTTGTACTATAGAGCAACAGTTTTAAAAACTGCATGGTACTGGCATAGAAACAGTATGGTGGATCAATGGAACCGAACAGAGGACCCAGAAATAAACCCACACACTTATGGACACCTGATCTTTGACAAAGATGCCAAAATCATACAATGGAAAAAAGATAGCATCTTCAACAAATGGTGCTGGTCCAACTGGATATCTACATGTAGAAAAATGAAAATATATCCATACTTATCACCCTGCACAAAACTGAAGTCCAAGTGGATCAAAGACCTCAACATAAAACCAGACACATTAAATCGGCTTGAAAAAAAAAAGTGGAATACCCTAGAACTCATTGGTACAGGGGAAAACTTCCTGAACAGAACTCCAACAGCACAGGCTCTAAGAGCAACAATCAATAAATGGGACCTCATGAAACTGAAAAGCTTCTGCAAAGCAAAGGACACTGTCATCAAAACAAAGCGACCTCCTACAGATTGGGAAAGAATCTTCATCAACCCTTTATCTGACAAAGGACTCATATCAAATATATATAAAGAACTAAAGAAGCTGAAAAGCAGCAAACCAAGTAACCCACTTAAAAAATGGGGAACAGAGCTAAACAGAGAATTCTCTGTAGAGGAATACCGAATGGCAGAGAAGCACTTAAAGAAATGCTCAACCTCACTAGCCATTAGGGAAATGCAAATCAAAAAGTGGCTCAAGAACACAAAAAGGGCATTTGCTCAACCATGTTCGTAGCAGCTTTATTTGTAATAGCCAGAAGCTGGAAACAGCCCAGATGCCTCTCATCCGAAGAATGGATACAGAAAATGTGGTACATCTACAAAATGGAATATTACTCAGCAATGAAAAATAAGGAAATCATGAAATTTGTAGGTAAATGGTGGGATCTGGAAAGGATCGTCCTGAGTGAGTTGTCCCAGAAGCAAAAAGACACACATGGTATATACTCACTCATATAGACATACAACATAGGACAAACCCACTAAAACCTGTGCATCTAAAGAAACTAAGCAAGAGAGAGGACCCTAACTAAAATGTCTAATCCCCATCCGGAAAGGCAAAGAGGATGGACATCAGAAGAAGAGGAGAGCAGGAAACAACCTGGGAACCTGCCACAGAGGGTTTCTGAGGGCCTCTGCCCTGCAGACTATCAGGGCAGAGGCTGGGCCTGATGGGCAACTGTTGGGCAGAGTGGATGGAATTTTGTGTAGGAACTGGGAGAGAGTAGGAGCTGGAGAGGACGGGGTCTCCACAAGGAGAGCAACAGAACAGGAGGGTTTGAGCACAGGGAACTTCCCAGAGACTCGTGCTCCAACCAAGGACTATTCATGGAGATAACCCAGAAGCCCTGCACAGATGTAGCCCAGGGCAGTTCAGAGTCCAATTGGGTTACTTAGTAATGTGAAGAGGGACTGCCTCTGACATAATCTGATTGGCCTGCTCTTTGATCACCTCCCTCTGGGGGGGAGCAGCCTTACCAGGCCATAGTGGAGGACAGTGCAGCCGCTTTTGATGTGAACTGGTGGACTGGGATCAGAAGGGAGGGGAGAGCCTCCCCTATTGGTGGACTTGGGAAGTGACGTGCATGCGGGGGGGGGGAGGGAGGGTGGGATTGGGAGGGGAGGGAGGGGCCTATGGGGGGATGCAGAATGAATAGTGTGTAATTGATGAAAAATTTTTAAAAAAAACGGAAAAAAATAATTTAAGAACCTTAAAAAAAAAAAAAAAAAAAAAAAAAAAACAATGACTTTCTCTGGTGTGAGATCCTCCCCATACCTGGCTTAACATATGTGCTGCCTCCTGTTGGGAACCCAAATCCTTGTGGCTCTGCCAGGTCACCCAGAGAAACAAACAAACAAAAGAAGCAAGCATTCTTGCTACCAGAACTGAGCAGGTGCTTTTGTTTTGGTGTTTTACTCCTGCTCACAGTCAGGGTTGGTCCCTGTGTGGAGGTGGATAGAGGCCTTGCCTTTAATCTAGGGTCCCCTGCAATATAAGCTGAATGTACACAGTGGGGGGAAATAGGTCTCCCAGGAGGGCATCCCTTCCTCTCCAGGCCTACTCTAAGCAGCCCCAGGAATGGGAAAACAGTCCCCTGGGCTGAGCCAGAGAAAGAGAAAGTGCCACTCCTATTTTTTTCGTTTGTTATGTCTCCTTGTTAATGAGTGATTCATAAATGCTACCATTCTCTGAGAAAAGGTTGAAAACTGCCCATGGGCTGAGCAAGATTACTGCAGACAACACAGCCTGGACAGAATGGACTTTCCCTTCTGTTCAACACTGACCAGGGAGACTTTAAAATTTTTTCACTAGGTCCAATTTAGAAGGATTAGACAGTTGCTCCAAAGATTTCCTCTGTCACCCAGTTGGCCCCAGATATTAGAAAAAAGTTATAAGAGCTAAAATTAGAGAACAATTTAAAGGTATAAGTAGGTCCCAGTAGCTGTAGGTAGCTCAAAAGCTGTTTAACAACAGAAAACTGATTGGGCCGTGAACTTTTGCATAAACTGAAATCCACTGTCACCTTTTCTGACAATAGGATGCAGTTAGACTTACAGATATCCAGCAAAATGTTGATGTCCTACTTTCTGTCAGAACAATATCTCCTAACTGAAAGTTCTGCTTCTAATCAACAGATACAAAGATTCCCAGGGGGTATGGGTAGAAAGCAACTCATACAAGAAGGACACAATACCAAACTCCTATAATTGTTTAACTAACCAGTTCATCTACCTCTGTGCAGTTGGAACAATATCCAATGGCCTTTGAAAAAAAAAAAAAAAATTTGCAGTCCATATTGTAGCGCTTATTTTTAAACTCTACTTTATTTGGGGTGTTTAGGCCTCTACCTCCCTCCCATCCTGCCAAACCTACATAGGAGATAGAAGGTTATTGGGGAGGGGAGTACAGACCCTGTTACTTCTCCCAGCTGTTTAGGGTCAATGGGTCTTAGGGGATACAACAATCTCCATCAACAGCAGACACAGCCAGCAGTCTCTCCCAGCTGTTGTGCCCTGAAGCATTTCTCTGTCTGTCTGCTCCAAACTGCAACACCATCTCTATTTCTGGTCTCCTCAAACTGCTACATGCCAATGCCACATGCCAACAGTGCACACAATACCTTCTCTTTTGGGGCTCTCAAGTTTATGTCCTCAGAGTCCTAGACCACACCCCTCTCTGTGCCCCCCTTCCCATTGGGAAAAAGCCACACCTCACAATTAACAGCTGTTGACAAAGGATAGCCCAACTAAACTCCAACACTTGGGATTAAAACAAAAAACATATTTACAGAACACACCCGAGGTTTAAAGAAACCCAAATTCCATTACATCATATTAAAGAGACTTTAGGCATCCTGGTGCAGTGCCAGTCAACCTGGAATATGACCCTCTTCTCCTGCCTGTGAAGAAACCTGGGACTCTGATTCTCACGAGTCTGATTCTTTCAGAGAAACAAGTGTACAGTGTCTTGGACCTGAAATATGCATTCTTCACCCTCCTGTTGGAATAGATGAACCAACCCATATTTGCTTTGAAATCCATAGACCCAGAGGGAGGTTACAGCAGGCAACGTCTATGGGCCAGGTTGTCACACAGATTTAAATGCTGACCTCCTTTCCTTTTATCAAACGTTTCAGGAAAAAATATGTTATTAAAGTGGCACCAGGGGACTACTACCAGAGTTACAGACAGATACAGAATGTTAGCTAAGAAAGCCCAACTTTGTACATCAGAAACTCCTATCCTGTTACCAGCTGAGGGGAGGCAAAAGGAGCCTGTCTCAGAGTAGGAAGCTGCCATCATCCTTCAAATACCAACTCCAGAGACTAAGAGACAGATTGAAATGTCCCTAGGTGCAGTTAGGTATTGTTGCCTCTGGATACCAGACTTTGTGGAACTAACAGGGCCTCAGTACACCAGCACAAAGTGGGGCATTGAGCCCCTCATCAGTACTGAGACTAAACAAAAAGCATTTGAGGTTTTAAAAACAGCTCTGCCTTCGGATCCAGGCCTAGAACTCGGTGCTGCAAAACCTTTTCATCTGTTTGTCCATGAATCAAAACAAGAGAGGTTTTAATCCCTGGAAATGTCCTGTGACACACTGTCTAAACAATTGGACCCTGGAGCCACTGGGTGGCCCACTTGTCTAAGCTGTGGTAGCTTCTGCTAGTCTAACGGAAAAACAAACACACAAACAAACAAGTTAACTCTGGGTCAGGATCTCACACTCACAACATCTCATGTCTTTGAGGCCTTTCTCCATGGAACCCCAGAACTCTGGCTGTCTAATGCTTCTGTGACTCAGTACTAGGCCCTAATCCTGGATCTTCAGTCTTGCTGACCTGTTTCTTGATGACAACCCACAGGTCTATGACTGTCCCAAGAATCCAGACATGTGGATGCTTCAGTAGTTACTTTAACAGAAACAATGTGGGCCTAAGCCAGGTACCTCAGCTCAAAGAGCAAAACTGAATGATCAGGTGGGAAAAAGAAACATCCACCATCATACATCATACTTTTACTACAGTGCATGTCTATGGTATGATCTATAGAGAAAGAGGACTTCTCAAGGAGAAAAGAAGTCTAGGCTTTCCTGTCATTCTCCTTTTGGCAGGAGCCTGGATTCCAGCTGGGATCCTGTGACTCGGGTTCCGGATGAAGAATGGGATTCTGTTTCTCTCATGGGCAGCTAGAGCCCCTTAGGGTTAGCCCTGAGTGTGCTATGTGGTGTGGAAAAGGATTTCCACAAGTGTTACAGTTTAGCTCTTTTAACATGAGGTCACCAGTGTCAATGGAAGCTTGGGCACTCCAAAGCCTATTACAGATGCCAAAGCATTACAGATCTTGGTCAAGCTGCTGTGCTCAGCACAACAGAGGTGCTGGCCAAACCCCATGCCTTGTTGGCTTGCAGGCAAGACACAGGCCCATCAAGACCCAGACCCAGCAGGCCAGAGGGCAGGCCCAGTGAGATGGGACCAGGAGGACCCAGTGCAGGATAAATGAAGACTCTCAAGATGGTCTTGAAATGAGAAAGTGTGAACCTGCGCACCTTTATTCATGTGAAATCAAGGGCAATATAAACTCTTGGCAGAGGGATGGATTTCAAGAGTAAATGTGTTTGATTTGCTGGGGCAGTGTTAGGATTGTGCAGTGGAGTGATATGGCAGATTCTTAAATCATGCATGTGATTGGTTCCATGTGGGAGGTTTTCTTAAGTAAAGGGGGAGGGGGTCACAGAGACCATCTCTGGGAGGGTACGAGAGAGAGGAAGGAGTATGAGTTCTCTTATAAGGTTACCGAGAGCATGTGCAGGTGGTTTCAGGTGGTAGCATGTGTTCCACAGTTGGCCTATAGATGCGTGCTGTCCCATTTGTCAGGTCCCTTGGGGACTGGCCATAGAGATGCCTCCTTACACATAAAAACATTTCTCCCTCTTAGTTTTATTATTAATAAAGTGAGGAGCTTGGAAGGGAGTGATGGTGGGGAGGGCATAGGGGTGACTTTTGTTCTTCAAGCTACTTCCTGCTGATGAGGGGTATTGTCCTTCTCAGGGTATAGCTGGTCCCCACCTTCAGGATTTCCTGGAAGGTCATTGTCATCTGGTTCTGTGGGCAGAGGTTGATAATCCATTAAGAGTAACTGATTAATGGTTTGGTTAGAGAATATCTGCATTTGTTGTTGGAGAACTGTAGAAATGTTAATAAAGCAGGGTGCAAAAACCAAAAGCAGAAAGATGAGCAGAAGAGGTGAGAGGAAGGGCAGAATCCATTTTCATATGGGGTTCTCGAGGCCAAATAATTAGAGGCCTCGAGCTGTTCCCTTCACTTTTATAGATTTGTCTGGAGTTGTTGGATTTTGTCTTTTACTATACCCGATTCGTTGACATAAAAACAGCATTCCTCCTGGAGGAAGATGCTAAGGCCACCTTCCTTAGCTGTGAGGAGATCCAATCCTCATCAGCTTTGAAGTACTACTATTGCTGCCAGCGATTCGATCTGTCCTTGGAGAATTAGTATTGCCTGAGCAACTTGATGGAGGTTCTGGATGAACAGGGAAGAAAGCTGATAATACAAAATCAGTGAACTGGCTGGTTCTACTGTCCTGGTCTCAACAGCTGCTGTGATTCCTGCAACAGCCAAGAGGGGCAAGATTTGAATTGCCCTCTTATCCTGATGGGCAATTATGGAGTCCATGATCAGGACTGGTAGGGACTCTTTCTCATTTATTGACCCCAGCTAAGGGAAGAGGAGCACCAGCTTGCAAACTCCTGACCAACCAGCAGGCAGACAATGGTAGACCTGAGTACTGAAAAGAATTGAGGTATTATTAGCAGTAGGGCATTGGGGTTGAGATGAGGTATCAAGGATTACAGTTTTATTACTGTCTAAGGAACTTAGCATTCCTACAGACTATGTCCCGGATGCCTTGAAACAGCTTGCCACACCAAAGAGGGTGATATGAAAAAGGTAGGGGGCTGTGGCAATATCAGAGTCAGGGCAGTTAGTGAATGGTGACGTAAGGTTACTTGACAGGGTCACTGGAAAAGCTGTCAGCGGTAGTTCTGAGTTGGTCCCAGGTGGGGAACACAGCCAACAAGCTTTAAAACAGCCTGATTGGGCCACATTAAGGAGCTTGTAGGCCTAGGTCAGAGTCTGAAATAGGAGACAAAATGACAGGTTTGTACTATTTAGGAGGGAGAGTGTCAGAGAGGCAATGGCCTTAGAGGAGTGTTTAATTACCTTGTGTACTTCTCCCATCCCCTGGGGCTGGGTAATTGGGACATATTTTCTCTGGATATGGATGGTGTTTGTTGGTAAATTAGGTATGTAGTGGTGGTACAGTTTTCCAACAATGCCTGTTTCTGTGACTCATGCATTCAGATCAACAAGGAATGTAACAGGACCTCAGAATTTAGTAGGCCCCCAGACAACAGCACAATTGATGTCATGGTGGAAGTACCATTTAGGCTGTAAAACTCAGCTCATAGACAGCACCACCTGACAAACATGAAACAAAGGGCTTAATCCATCAAAGTCCATGTTTCTGGAAAATCTCTAAATGTACTAACCTTGCTTTTTTGGCTTCTGTAGTTCTGCTTCTGGCTAGCTATTTTTGTTAACTGAAGTATGTCAACCTAGAATACTTTTGTTTTGGTTGCGTTTTGTTTGTTTGTTTTTTGTTTTGTTTTTTTTTGTTTTGTTTTGTTTTGTTTTGTTTTTTGAGACAGGGTTTCTCTGTGTAGTCCTGGCTGTCCTGGAACTCACTCTGTAGACCAGGCAGGCTGTCCTCAAACTCAGAGATATGCCTGCCACTGCTTCCTGAGTGTTGGGATTAAAGGTGTGTGCCACCACTATCAGGGCAGAATATGGTTTTTGAGCTTAAAAGCTCACCCTTAGAAAATCTCAGTGCTACACTGGGACCCATATACTCAGTGTAGTTGCCAGTTGGCTAATAAAGACTTTGTGTTGGCTTGAACCTATGTCCAAGCAGTCTTCTCTGGTGAATACCACACAACACCTCTACGTGTAAGTAGTTGTGGAATTGACAAATATTTTTGAGCTCCTGAACACAAATGCAACATTTTTTTGCGAGTTTTCAGCACAAAGTAATAATTACATTGTTAATGAGAATGTGCCACCCCTATGGGAAATATTTCTTGGAAGTTGAGGTTGATATTGCAAATATGTATGCATCATTCTCATTTTTCTTTAAAAATCTGTAAGTGTCTGAAGACAGAGTCAGTTCTGGAGGGACATGCCTATATTACCAGTTCTTGGGTGGTAGAGGCAGTAGGATCAGGAGTTCAAGGCCAGTCTCAGATACATTATCATTTTAAGGTAGCCTTAGATAAAGAGTGACACCTCAAACACACACACACACACACACACACACACACACACACACACACACAACCAAACACAAAAATATAAGCTATATCTACAAATGACACAGTATTTCCAATTTCAATGAGATCTTTTAAAAAGAACATCATTTTAGTGATGTTTTTGGTTATGAAATACGCATAATATTTTACAGGGTTGTTGTTTTACAGGGGTGTCTTAGCACTACTTTTCTCATTATATTTCTCTGTGTGTGTGTGTGTGTGTGTGTGTGTGAGAGAGAGAGAGAGAGAGAGAGAGAGAGAGAGCATGTCTGTGCCACAGCACATGTGTAGAGGCCAAAGGAGAATTTTCAGGAGTCAGTTCTCTCTTTCCATTGTATGGGCTTCAGGGATTAAATTCAGGTCACCAGGCTTGGCAGCAAGTACCTTTATCTTCTTGAGACACCTCGCAGGCCCCTCTTTTCGTGAGGCAGACATGATAAATACCACGTTATGAAAATGACTCTTCCCAATGTCTTGTAAGATTAATTCTTATTGTTTCGTGAGACAGTGTTTTATATATCTCCATTAATGACACACTAAGGCACACTAACAGTCCTACACAGAGATTTGCCTCAAGTACAGCCTAAACACTTGCTTGTTGGAGATGATGGCTTTTAGAACCCAAATAGCCCTTTCAGTACTCCTTTGCTTCCCATCAATTTAAATTTAATGAGAATGTAGGATAAAATAAAAAACAACAAAAAACAGCAAGGCTAGGAACAAACTTAATGGTAGAATGCCCCTGTCTCCCCTGTAGAATGTGAGGGTCTCTGAGCTTGATCTCAAATAACACAAACACACAAAAGAAAGAAAGAAGAGAGAACCAAAGTGTAACCTCAAATAGTGAAGGAGGAAGTGAGGAGGGTACTATTGCTGAGCATGGAGACAATTTCAAACCCTAAGGGACGCAAGCACATGCTAGTTGTTTAAACCTGGGATGGTGGCTCCTTCTTGCAACCCCAGTACTGGGCAGGCTGAAGCAGGAGGATTGCTGTGTGTCCTGGGAAACAGAGTTAAAATTTGTGTGTCAACCAACAAACAAAAGTAAGAAATTGGTTGCTTGGACAAAGAATGAAAGTTTTGGTGAGATAAACGAAGAAAACAGGTAAATAGGGAGAGCATGTTAAAGCATACCTGTAATCTCAGAACATGGGAGGTAAAGGCAGGGGCAATCAAGGGTTCAAGGTCATTCTGGGCTACAGAGTAAGTTTGAGGCCAGCTTAGAATGTGAGGCTCTGCTGTAAAATAACGACTAAATAAATGTATAAACAAAATTTGAAAAGAAAAAGAATGTTAGATCCATAGGCAATAGCAGAAAATGAAAGGCCACAAAATTACCTCAAAGCACACAGATAATAAAATCAAAAGGATATTATGAGGGAACCAGATGTTCACAGAGTATTTATGCAAGATACCGTTGGTGCATTTCTAAATATAGAGGGAAAACGGTTCCCTTCCATTGGAATAAGCTGGACATGATCCATGACCACATGGTAATAGTCAACAGCACCAGGCACAAGACAAATACCTGGCATCAGGCAGGTTTAAGGAGAGCATGTTACCCATGTAGAATGCCCCATCTCCTCATGACAGAGCATGAAAATGAGTCTAAACTTCTTATTCTCCTGCTTTTTTTTCCTGAGTGCTGAGATTACAGGTCTTTGTCTCCACAGGTGGTATGTGAAGTTCTGGAGGACACACTCAAGGCCTCCTTGCATCCAAGGCATTCACTCTTGTAACTGAGTTACATTCTCAGCACTGGATTGCTCGTTTTGGTGTGTGTGTGTGTGTGTGTGTGTGTGTGTGTGTGTGTTTGTGTTGCATTGATGTATGTGTGAATACTCCAGTGGAAGCTAGAAGTCAGTTTTCCTTGATCATTCTCCACTCTATCTTTTTTTTTTTAAATAAAGAGGCTAAACTTTTGCTATTTTAAGTGTGTGTGTGTGTGTGTGTGTGTGTGTTTTCTGGGAATGGGACTGCAAAATGTACATATGCATGTGTTTCTGTGTGTGTGTGTGTGTGTGTGTGTGTGTGTGTGTGTGTGCTGTCAGAATCTTGAAGTATTAAATCCCTATGACAGGAAACTCACAATTTCCTGTAAACTCTGGCTTCAAGGGGAATCCAATGACTCTGTTCTCCAATACAACCCTCACTCACGTGTAAGCACACACTCCTAAGCCCCCCATATACAAGTGATTAAACATAAATCTTCAAAACATCTGAACCTGATAATACCTACATGTAACCCCAGGTTTCCTAGAGTAGGATGGGAGAGAGAGATAGGAGAAGACCCCAGAAGCTCCAGGGCCAGTTAGGCAGGCATACAAAGTACAGAAACAGAAGCACAGGATACCTTCCTTCAAATAAAATAAATGGAGAGAACTAACTCCCAAATAATTGCACTCTGACTTCCACACAAGTTTCATAGCACTGGAGCCTCTCCCACTCCCCTGCGGACCCCTTCATGTCCCCTCACTCTCCACAAATCACTCTCAGACAGATAACGCAAACTAGGGATCTACCAGCCACCTCACTGCCCTCCAGCTCCCATCCAAGGAGCCTCAGGACAGACTCCCCCACCCATCACCAAGCTCTATATGGAAATGTCTTCTACAGGAGAACAGTGTGGACAGTCAGTCCGGAAACGCTAGGCCACAGCACTGCCATCCCTACTTGTAAAACAAACAAACAAACGAAAAACCATGTGACAACAAACACCCGACAAGATGCAGCTGCCAGGACTTCAGGGGTAAGCAAAGGAGGAACATCTAAATGCCCACAGAGTAGGGAATCTGGAAACTCCTCTGCCCAACACACTAGAGGGCAGAGCCTGATGGTGCAAGTCCCAGCAGTGAATGCACAGAGGACCCCTGCCTGGCCTGCTTGATGTCACCTTCCCCAGGAGTGCCCCCCTCCAGGCCACCACAATCACCTACACCCAAACCCCCAAGTTCCCCCTCTGTCCTCGACCCCTGTGTCTTTCCTACCCCAGGTCAGTCATACTTAGTTGTTCCTTCAGTTCCTCTGTTTCCTTCTGTGACATCAGACACTAGGCAAGCAGACAGGGAAGAAAAAGAAAGGCTGTCTATCATCACTGTCCTGGCCTCCTCTCTACTCCATCC
>JAEOAE010003505.1:0-60886 GCA_036365155.1 Meriones psammophilus | reverse complement strand
TGAACTTGGGGACAGAAATGGGAGGAAGTTAGGAGTTTGAGTAAAGGAGGGGATGAAGGATGCAGCCACAGCGTGGATACAATGTAAATAAACTGTAATTTACAAAAACATAATTTTTTAAAAAGTGAAAAAAAAAGAAACAACCTTCAGATACTAGAAGTTTTTTGTTTACATCCCTGGATGTTGTTTTTGAGAAAGAGATTTTCTGTATGGCCTTGACTGACGTGTCATGCTTTCTAGACCAGGCAGGCCTTTAACTAACACAGATAAATTTCCCCTGTCAGTCATAGTGCTAGTATTAGAGGCATTTGCCAACAGTCCGGCTTTGATTTTTTTAATTTAATTTAATGTTTTATTTTTTATGACATGGTGTCTCAGTGCATCATTGCCAATCCAGGAATCTCTTTGTAAACCAGGATGACTTTGAACTCACAGAGACCTACCTTCATCTGCCTCTCAAGTGCTGGAACTACGGATGTGTGTCACCATGCCTGACAAGACTTTCTTATAGCCTAGTCACACTATGTGATTTCAGACATATCTAGACACACATCTAGCCTGTTTTTTTAGACAATGTTTCTCTCTAGCTGTGCATGTCCTGGACTTGCTTTGTAGACCAGGGTGACACTGAACTTACACAGCACCATGCTTGTGTCTCCTGGAGAGACGGGATTAGAGATATGTGCCACAAAGCCTGGCTCAGATTTTTTATTTCAATCATATATATATATGATTAAAACATAAATTGAAACATATACATATGATTAAAACAAAATGTATATATTAATATATGACATATTTATTAAATATATTGGTTTATATTACTATATTTAGTGAGACTATATTAATTATACATATGTATATTTTGGCATTTTGAGAGAGGGTTTCTCCTTTTAGCCTTGGCTATCTTGGACTAGATCTGTAGACCAGCCTGACCTTTAACTCAGAGAGACTGGCCTGCTTCTGCCTGGCAGAGTGCTGGGATTAAAGGCCTATGCCAACACTTAGTATTTAGGCACCTGCTTCTGTCTTTCCTAGCAACCTGTGATGTCATTATGTGTCAACAGCCAGGGAGGGCAGGTGTGGTTACTTTGCTCCTTAAAAGGATCTGCCTGCCCAGTTTGTCTCTCTCTTGGTCTCTCTTGCCCTCTTGCTATTGCCTTCTTGCCCTCCCCCTTTCTCTGTTGGGGTGCCCCTTCTCTCTCTTCCCTATCATGTCCCATTCTCTCCTTTTCTGTCACTCTTCATCTCCATCTGAGAGCCCAACCGACAATGCAAACAACTGTAAAAGAAAAACAGCTATGACTATTCCCATTCTTGAATTTAAGCCAGAGGCATGAAGCTCTCAAACGGTAGGATGAACTGCTCTGAGATAGTTTTTTAAAAATAAGGGCAGGGTAAATTGTTTTGAGAAAACTAACAAACAGCCAAAAACTGCAAACAACTAGAGGTAAACTATCTTCATGCTATTCTTGCTGAACAATCAATGTATAGAGCAAAAGTGGCCAGATTTTTAAAATCCATGTGCTTTGCTTACTCAGGGTCAGCTCCTGTCTTTGGAGGGGTGACCCAATCGTGATTGGAAAACAAACAAACAAACAAAAAACAAAACAAACAAACAACCAAAAATCCTCTTGCTTTTGCATCAAGTCGTGGTCTGTGGAAGTTTCTGGGAAGGGCATGATCTTGAACTCCTGAGCTGTGAGACCCCAGGTCTTACATTTTTGCTGTGTTTGGCCAGGAAAGGGCATGCTCCTTCCCCAACCCTCATCAGACTGAGCCCGGAGGTCGAATTCAGAACAGGTTAGTCTGATTTGTTTTGCTTTGCTTGTTTCTCTCTTACCAATCTGTTTCTCTTTAGGCGCCTATCTGGTCCTTTTTTTGGTCGTCTGATCAGTCATTGCAATAGATAGATGTGTCAGAATATCGCTTGACTAGGAACTGGAGGACACTCCAGTTTGGGAGGCTCAGAATGGTATGGTCCTCCTCTGTTCTGTTTCCTGTCAGAGATGGCTGATGCCAGGCAGCCTGTCAGAGATCTGTGGTACCACCTGCAAGGGCGTCCTTGTCTAATTACCTGTCTTGTTCTCTTTGTCTCTATGGTTGTTCCCTCTTTGACTTTCTTGACAGACGACTTTATTATGGGACAGACTGTGACTACATTCTTATCCTCACCCTTGGTCATTTCTCAGAGGTGAGATATAGGGCACATAACCTTTCACAGAAGTTAAAAAGGGGAAATGTCAAACTTTCTGTTCCTCAGAGTGGCCTACTTTTCAGATTTGATGGCCACACAAGGGCACCCCTTCACCTTGACAAGATCCTTGTTGTCAAGATTGAGACCCTCCAGACTCCAGGAGGCCCTCTGTCTAAGGATCAGTGTGCATATTGCAAGGAGAAAGGACACTGGTTCAAGGATTGTCCTAAAAGGAAGAAAACGGCAGAAAACCAAACACCCGAGCCCTGAGACCTGGGTCCTAACCCTGAGTGATGACAATTAGGGGGATGGTTCAGTCCCCTCCCGAGTTCAGGGTAATCGTTAAGGTGGAGGGGAAGCCGGTCCACTTCTTGGTGGATACTGGCACCCAGAATTCTGTTCTGTTACAAGACTTTGGAGCTAAAAACGAGAAGAAATCATGGGTCCAAGAAGCCACTGGGTGTAAACAATACTCATGGACTACCCAAGAATGGTGGACCTTGGAGTGGACCAGGTATCCCACTCATTCTTAGTTGTCACTGAATGCCCTTACCCGCTGTTAGGGTGAGATATCCTAACTAAGATAGAGTCCTATATCCATTTTAGACCAGATGGCCCACAGGTGACAGACAATAAAGGAGATTCCATTCATGTACTGACAATTCAACTGGAAGATGAATACAGCCTGTTTGAAAAGGTGGTAAGTCCAGAAAAAGAAATTAACTGGTGGCTAGAGAGAGATCCTAGGGCATGGACTGAAATGGCTAGGTAGGAAAAAGCAGAGAAACAGCCCCAGTTCAGATACAACTAAAGCCTCAGGCTACTCCAATTGTGGTGTGACAATATCCAATGTCTAAGGAAGCCCGTGATGGGATCCACCCTCACATACAGCAGCTCCTTGACCTAGGGTTGCTCAAAAGGTGCCAATCCACCTGGAAGACTCCATTGCTGCCAGTTCGGATGCCTGGGAGCAATGACTATCAACCCATATAGGACTTAAGGGGAGTTAACAAACAGGTCATGAACTTACACTCTACCGTGCCCACCCTGTATATCCTGTTGAGTTCCCTCCCCCCTCACAGGGTTTGGTATACTATCCTGGACCTTAAGGACACATTTTTTGTCTCCAACTCAGCCCTACCAGCCAAGACATTTTTGCTTTTGAATGGAAAGACCAGAATCAGGGTCTTGGGCCAGCATACATAGACTCAACTTCCTCAAGTTTTTAAAAATTCCCTACCATATTTGATGAAGCCCTCTACCAAGACTTGGCATACTTCTGGGCCACCGATCCCCAGGTAACTATTCTCCAGTATGTGGATGATATTTTATTAGCTGCAGATTCTAAAGAAACCTGCCTTGAAGCCACCGACCTGCTGTTAAAAGAGCTGGGTGTGCTTTGCTAGAGAGCATCAGCAAAAAAGGACCAGATCTGTAGGAAACAGGTCAGTTATCTAGGATATATATTAAGAGAAGGAAAGAGGTGGCCATTGGAGGCTAGAAAGGAGACTGTATTTGACATTCCCCCTGTGCAGACTACTGAACAACTGAGGGAAATTTTAGGTACAGCAGGGTTTTGCTGGCCTTGGATTCGGGATTTGCCGACATGGCAGTCCCCTGTATGCCCTTATATAAAGGACAATGGCTCTTTCATCTGGGGAAAGGATGAACAAGCTGCATTTGATAATGTCAAACAAGCCTTAATATTGGCTCTAGCATTGGGACTCCCTGATGTAACCAAACCCTTCCATCTCTATGTGGCTGAGAATCATGGAATAGCCAAAGGGGTGCTAACACAGAAAATTGGACCCTGGAAGAGATAGGTAGCCTATCTATCCAAAACGCTTGATTCAGTAGTGGCAAGATGGCCAACCTGCCTGCAAATAATAGCAACAGTGGCAGCACTAGTAAAAGATGCAGATAAACTGACTCTGGGACAGGACATCACCATCTATGTTCCTCATGCCCCTGAGAGTGTCATAAGGCAGCCACCTGATCACTGGCTCATGAACACCTGCATGACACATTACCAGGCTTTGCTCTTGAATAATGATAGAGTCACCCTTGTCCCGCTATGGAGCTAAACCCGGCCACCTTATTGCCAGATCCAGAAATCCAGCCCCTGATGCATGATTGTTTGCACTTTCTAGCAGAGGAACAGGGATGGTGAAAGGACTTGAAAGATCAACCTCTTCCTGATGCTGAGGTGACATACTATATGGATAAGAGCAGTTTTTTTGGAGAATGGAAGAGAATGGCAGAGGCAGTGGTGGTAGATGGACATAAGGTAATATGGGCCCAGACATTGCCAGAGGGCACTTCTGTTCATCGAGCTGAATTGATTGCTTTAACCCAGGTAGTAACCCTGGAAAAGAGTAAAAAGATAAACATCTACACTGAGAGTCAGTACGCCTTAAAAACAGCCCATGTGCATGGGACCATCTATCATCAGACAGGCCTGCTGACATCAGCCGATAAAGAGATAAAAAATAAAAACGAGATTCTGGCTTTGCTCAATGCCCTGTTGCTGCCCAACAAGGTAAGCATTATTCATTTCCTGGGACAGCAGAAGGGGACTTCCAGGGCAGCAAAGGGGAATAATGTGGCTGATCAGGAGGCTAAAGCAGGTGCTAGTGGAAACTCTGTCCCAGTGGACTAACCGCTGAACTTTCCAGAGAAGAATGACTAAACTACTCAGAAAGTGACTTAAAGTTAATACGGCAAAAACAGGGGATATTTGACACTGATGTGGGGGCATGGATTGACTCCAAAGGTAAGATCATTCTACCACAGGAAGACGCTGAGTGATTAATAACTCAGATGTATAAATGGACTCACTTGAGGTCAAAGAAATTGGCTGAAGCTGCCTGTCAACCCCAGTACTGAATACTAAACCTCACCGCACTGACTGAGAGAGTGACTAGGGCATGTGAACCTTGCCAGTGTGTAAACATAGGTGAGAGTTTCCAGAGTCCAGGGAAGCCGCTGAGAGGAACTGTCGCAACCTTTTTGGAGTTAATGGCAAATTTGGTGTTAATGGCCTCTGAGCAGTGGAACCCTGCCTCTTGGCTTTGGCTATTTTCCAAAGTCCAGTTTCTTATAAACTGACCTCGGTGGTCCTACAGCAGACTGCTCTGACCCTGAGAAACTGTGTGCAACCATAGTAACCAGACAGCAGGCTCTGTGTAACCTTGAGTGAGCTCTCCTATGTTCTGACCAAGTAAAGCTCCTACATGAGAAACTGCTTGTACTTTTTTGCCTACTTGTTTACCTGACGTCCATTAAATCGACACCTGGATCAGCATGAAGACTTGGTGTCCTTCTCTGTGTCAGCCTGTCTCTCTCAGTCTCCCAGCCCTCTCTCAGGTGGTATTCAGGTGACACTGCTGGCCTGTGACAAGGAACTAGATCTGGAATGCATTGGGAAGTGGATTTCACTGAAAGTAAACCATCCAGGTAAGGCAATAATTATCTCCTGGTTTTTGGGGACACTTTCTCAGGATGGGTGGAAGCTTTTCCCACAAAGAAAGAAACCTCCCTGGTCATGGCCAAAAAGATTCTTGAAGACATTTTTCCTCGGTTTGGTATTCCAAAGGTAATTGGGTCAGACAATGGACCAACCTTTGTTGTTCAGGTAAGCCAGGAGGTGGCTAGGTTTCTGGGGCTTGATTGGAAGTTACATTGTGCTTATAGACCCCAAAGTTCAGGACATTTAGAGAGAATGAATAGAACTCTCAAAGAGATTCTCACCAAATTGAACATGGAGACTGGCGGTGACAAGTCGGTGCTCCTTCCCTTGGCCCTCTTTAGGGTCAGAAATACTCCCTCCCTACTAGGCTTAACTCCCTTCGAAATACTATATGGGCTTCCTCTTCCCTGACTCTTCTTGGGGAACCCCTTGACATAACTAGTGATAACTCTGACTTGTCCAGACTGAAAGAACTGCAGCTTATTCAGAAAGAAATTTGGAGCAAGGTTGGTAGTGCATATGCGCCTGGGTCCTTGGAGGTGCCCCATCAGTTCCACGTTGAAGATCTGGTATATGTGCAGTGACATGGCAACCAGAATCTGGAAGCTTGGTGGAAGGGTTCCCATTACATCCTCCTCACCACGCCAACTGCCTTCAAAGTAGAGGGCATCACAGCTTGGATCCATGTGTCACATGTTAAGCCTGCTCTTCAGCAACCTGCAACACCTGGAAAGTCCAAGCCTCCAGCTACCCGCTGAAACTGAAACTCATCAGGGACAATCATCTCTCTGACCAGAACTCGTCTTTGTCAGGGAACGTATAAGCAGTTCAGGTGCTGATGCTCCAGAATGAGTATCAACCTCTCCCTGAGGTTGATGCACAATTTTAGGGTTAAGATTGAGGCAAAAAGGGGGGGATGAGGGACCACATAGGAATGAGAAAAACAACTGTGATTATTTGAATTGAAGTCAGGTGTAGAGAACACTTGAAGGTAAGGTTCAACTGTTCTGAGAAAAACTAGCTACAACCAGCTGTAAACTATCTACAACCAGCTGTAAATTATCTACAAGCAGCTGTATACTATCTAAAACCAGGTATAAACTATCTTCATGCTATTCTTGCTGAGCAATTAATGTATAGAGCAAAAGTCGTATGAAATTCAGGTATAAAACTCTGTGCTTTGCATATTTAGGGCCGCCTCCTGTCTTTGGATGGGGGACCCTATCGAAATTGGAATAAAACTTTTGCTTTTGCATTGAATTGTGGTCTGTGATCCCTAGACCAGTGCTTTCCCTTGCCACAGCTGCCATGAAACCCAGGGAACCTTTGAATTCCTTGGAGTCAGAATCTGCTTGTTCCCTTCTGTGAGTAAAAGGACCACTTGCCCCTGTGTTAACACACCTCCTATTTTGCGTTCTAGAGATTTTAACCTCACAGGTTTTTTGGTAAATTCCCGGATTCACCCAAAATAGCACACCAGGTGTTTTGAGAACTGGGAACTCTAGCTGTAGCTTGTCCTGTGAGGTTGGCATGATGCTCCTTAGTGCCAATAGCAATTGTCTCTCTTAATCATTCATCTCTTGGGGCTGCTCCTCCTTTTCATGCTGTAAAAGCTCTCCTACATGTGGTATTTGCAGTATCATGTGCCAAGAATGGCATCAGTGCTTATCTGGTGTCAGTCTGGTACTGCCCTCTTGAGAGCTTAACCCAATCTCTGTATGAAGTTGGTGAACAGTCTTCTCCAGGGCCTTGAATTACCTCAGTGAATGAGGCCGTTGTTTTGCACAGGCTCCTAAACAGATCCCTGCACCCTTAACACTGCAACATGACATTATTCAGTGACTTCATCATCAGAACAAATGAGGGACCACCTGGGAATGAGAAAAACAACTGTGATTATTTGAATTGAAGCCAGGTGCTGATAGCTCTTGAAGGGCAGGGTGAACTGTTCTGAGAAACAACCAGCTGTAAAGTATAGAGCAAAAGTGATCTGATTTTCAGGCATAAAAACCCTGTGCTTTGCATGTTCAGGGTCATGTCCTGTCTTTGGAGGTGCGACCTATCTCGACAGCAATAAAACCTTTTGCTATTGCATTGAGTTGTGGTCTGTGAGTGTTCCTGTGAAGGGCGCAATCCTGAGCTCCTGAGCAGTGAGACTCCAGGTCTTACATTTTGGTGCGTTGCCCGGAAAACAGCGTGCCCTTCCTTAACCCTCAACAGACTGGGCTCAGAGGTCGAGCTCAGAACAGGTTAGTCTGATTTCTGGTATACCACTGTTTCTCTTTAGTCACCTATCTGGACCTTTTTGGTCATCTGCTCAGTCACTGCGATAGACATATTTGTCAGAATATCGATTGACTGGGAACTGGAGGACATTCCGGATTCCATTTGGGGAGGCTAGGTCCTGCATGGTCTTCCTACCATCTGTTTCTCTTCAGAGACAGCTGACGTGAGGCAGCCTCTCAATCAGAATTCTGTGGTACCACCCATAAGGGTGTCCTTGTCAAATTGCCTGTCTTGTTCTTTTTGTCTCTATCATTGTTGCTTCTTTGACTTTCTTGATGGATGACCTTATTATAGGATAGGCTAAGACTATCATGTCTTGGAGGTGAGATACAAGGCACATATTTCTTTGAATATGTCCTATTCTCACACCAGCCCACTTGGGATGATTGCCAGCACAACTCTTACAGGACCTTTTGACTAGTGAGGAATGAGACGGGTCCTCGTTTAGGCAAGAAAGACTGTGCCAGGAATGGACAGGAGGCCTTCCATCCTCCCTAATGAGATTGATGATGGCTTTCCCCTCACCCACCCCACCTGGGATTACAACGTATCTGCAGGTAGGGAATGCCTGCTGGTCTACCGCCAGACTCTAATATCATGTGTCCATGGGGCCGCTCAAAAGCCCACCAATTTGATGAAGGTAAGAGAGATGGTTCAGGAGCCAGATGAATCTCCCACAGCCTTTCTTCAATGGCTGATGGAGGCATATAGCTGGTGTACACCTTATGACCCTACCTCAGATGAGCATAAGGCAATGGTGACTATAATCTTTATAGACCAGTCAGCCACAGATATTTGTAGAAAATAGAGGGTTTACAGGAAACGTCGTTAAAGGATTTAGTGCAGGTAGCAGAAAAGGTTTTTTACAGCCGGGAGATGAAAGAAGAGAAAGAGGAAAGAAAGCAAAAAGAGCAGGAAGTGAGAGAAAGAGAAAGGATAAGAGGCAAGACAGAAAGTTGACTAAGATCCTGGCCACCACAGTGCAGTCATAATCATAGGGAGAGAGTTCCTGGAAATCAGAGGGACCCTCTGTCTAATGATCAGTGTGCCTATTGCAAGGAGAAAGGACACTGGATCCAGGATTGTCCCAAAAGGAAGATGAAGCCCTACACCTAGACCTGGCACACCTCCAGGCCACCAATCCCCAGGTAACTCATCTCCAATATGTGGATGATATATTATTAGCAGCAGATTGTAAAGAAAGTTGTTTTGACGCCACCGACCAGCTGTTGCAAGAGATGGGTGAGCTCAGCTACAGCGAAAAACTCCCATCCTGCAGGTCAGTTATCTGGGATATATATATTAAAAGAGGGAAAGACATGGCTGTCGGAGGCTAGAAAAGAGACTGTATTTCATATTCCCCCTCCACATACTACTGAAAAACTGAGGGAAATTTGAGGTACAGCAGGGTTTTGCCGGCTGTGGATTCCGGGATTTGCCAACATGGCAGCCCTTCTGCATGCCCTTACAAAGGGCAGTGACTCTTTCATCTGGGGAAAGGATGAAAAAGATGCATTTGGTAATATCAAAAAGCCTTAATATTGGCCCCAGCATTGAGACTCCCTGATGTAACCAAACCCTTCTATCTCTATGTGTGTGAGAATCAGGGAATGGCCAATGGGGTGCTAACACAGAAAATTGGACACTGGAAGAGACCAGTCGAGTAGCTATCCAAAATGCTTGATTCAGTAGTGGCAAGATGGCCAACTTGCCTGTGAATAATAGCAGCAGTGGCGGCACTAGTAAAACATGCATACAAACTGACTCTGGGACAAGACCTCACCATCTCTTCTCTTCATTCCCTTGAGAGTGTCATAAGGCAGCTACCTGATTGCTGGCTCATGAATGCCAGCATGACACATCACCAGGCCTTGCTCTTGAATAATGATAGATTCACCTTTGTCCTGGCTACAAGGCTAAACCCTGCCACCTTATTGCCCGATCCAGAAATCCAGCCCCTGGAGCATGATTGTTTGCAGGTTCTAGCAGAGGAACAGGGATAGCAAAAGGAATTGAAAGATCAGCCTCTGCCCAATGCCAAGGTAACATACTATATGGATTGGAGTAGTTTTTTGAGAACAGGAAGAGAAAGGCAGGGGCAGCAGTAGTAGATGTTCATAAGGTAATATGGGCCCAGGCGTTGCCGGAGGGCACTTCTACTCCGAGAGCTGAATTGATCTCATTAGCCCAGGCATTATCTCTGGAAAAGGACAAAAGGATAAACATCTACACTGATAGTTGGTACGCCTTACCAACAGCATGAGCACAGGGCCATGTATCAGCAGAGAGGCCTGCTAATATCAGCCGGTAAAGAGATAAAAAATAAAAACAAGATTTTGGCTTGCTCAATGCCTTGTTGCTGCTGGACAAGGTAAGCATTATTCATTGCCCAGGACAGCAGAAGGGTTCTTCTGAGGCAACAAAGGGGAATAACATGGCCAATCAAGAGGCAAAAGTAGCTGCTAGAGGAAACTCCCTCCCAGTGGTACTAACCGCTGAACTTTCCAAAGAAGAATGACTAAACTTCTCAGAACGTGACTTAAAGTTAATATGGCAAAAACAGGGGATATCTGACACCGATGTGGGGGCATGGATTGACTCTAAAGGTAAGATCATTCTGCTACAGGAAGACGCTGAGAGATTAATTACCCAGATGCATTAGTGGACTCACTTGTGGGCAAAGAAATTGGCTGAAGTTGCCGGCCAATCCCAGTACTGAACACTAAACCTCACCACCCTGACTGAGAGAGTGACTAGTGCATGTGAACCTTGCCAGAGGGTAAACATAGGTAAGAGTTCCAGAGCACAGGGAAGTGGCTGAGAGAAACTGTGGCAGCCTTTTTGGAGTTAATGGCAACTTTTTGAGTTAATGGAGCAGTGGAATCCGGCCTATTGGCTTTGGCTATTTTCCAAAGTCCAGTTTCTTATAATCTGACCTTAGTGGTCCTACAGCAGACTGCTCTGACCCTTAGAAAGTGTGTGCAATCATAGTAACCAGACAGCAGGCTCTGTGTAACCTTGAGTGAGCTCTCCTATGTTTTGACCAAGTAAAGCTCCTACATGAGAAACTTCTTGTACTTTTCTGCCTACTTAAGTGTTAACCTGACGTCCATTAAATCAGCACCTGGATCAGCATGTAGACTCGGTGTCCTTTTCTGTGTCACCCTGTCTCTATCTCTCTCCCAGCCCTCTCTCAGGTGGTATTCATGTGTTACTGCTGGCCAGTGACAAGGAACTAGACCTGGAATGCATTGGGAAGTGGATTTCACTGAAAGTAAACCATCCAGGTATGGCAATAAATATCTCCTGGTTTTTGTGGACACTTTCTCAGGATGGGTAGAAGCTTTTCCCACAAAGAAAGAAACCTCCCTGGTCATGGCCAAAACAATTCTGGAAGACATTTTTCCTCGGTTTGGTATTCCAAAGGTATTTGGTCAGACAATGGGACAACCTTTGTTGTTCAGGTAAGCCAGGAGGTGGTCAGGTTTCTGGGGCTTGATTAGAAGTTACATTGTGCTTATAGGCTTCAAAGTTCAGAACAGGTAGAGAGAATGAATAGAACTCTCAAAGAGACTCTCACCAAATTGACCATGGAGACTGATGGTGACTGGGCAGTGATCCTTCCCTTGGCCCTCTTTAGAGTCAGAAATACTCCCTCCATTTTAGGCTTAACTCCCTTCGAACTACTATATGTGGTTCCTTCTACCCTGACTCTTCTTGGGGACCCCCTTGACATAACTAGTTTTAACTGTGACTTGTTGTCCATGCGGAATGGACTGCAACTTATTCAGAAAGAGAATATGAGCAAGGTTGGCAGTGCAAATGCGCCCAGGTCCTTGGAGGTGCCCCATCAGTTCCAGGTTGGATATGGTGTACTTGTTATGACACCACAGCCAGAATCTGGAACCTCGGTGGAAGGTTCTTTATTGTGTCCTGCTCAACACCCTAACAGCAGTCAAAGTAGAGAGCATTGCAGCTTGGATCCATGGGTCACATGTCAAGCCTGCTCTTCATCAACCTGCTGACACCTGGAAAGTCCAAGCTTCCAGCAACCTGTTAAAACTGAAACTCATCAGGGACAATGACAGACAATGGTACCTCTGGGTGGTGCTGTTTGTACTCAATTGGGTAACTATTGATGGGAGCTTTGGTGATCCTCACCAGGCTCACAAGGCCCTGGAAGCAATGTAAGGTAAACCCGGTAATTGCAACGGTGGGGTGATGAATGGCAGAGCCTTACTTACTGGTGAGATTTGGAGCCCCAACAACGCCTATGCTCAACTTGAGTTTGGCGATACATGGGCATATAGAGCCCTACAACCTTCAGGGAGCACCCCAAGTTTAGAATGGCGTTGTGTATCCAAGCCTAAAATGATTCCTTATGTAAATGGGTGCCCCAGGTCTTGCCCTTGTGATACCTATCAACAGGCTGTGCATAGCAGTTGCTATAGAGTTGTGCAACAATATATTGGAAAAGATAGCATCACCCATTTCACTGCCATATTGAACCAAGTCAGGGAGGAGATGAGGATAGATGATCGGTCCCACAATGTGCCAACAGGAGGCCATGGATCTAAATTACTCCAAACCCCTTGTTTGGTAGGGAAGCCTGTATGCTGAAGAAAGGTACCTCCCATTCAACTTTCAGATGGAGGAGGGCTGCAGGATCAGGTCAGACAAGAACAGGTTAAACAATGCATTGAAGAGTTAATAGAAAAAAGAATACTCATCCCTCAATTACCACCCTCTGGTTCTTCCTGATAGTAGAGGAAACATTATTTTAGACCCCCAGACTGTAGATGTTATTACTGCACCTCATAGCCTCCTAAATGACACCAATCCTTCGCTTGCAAGTGACCGCTAGCTCCGCCTCTGACAAGGGCAGCCTGCTCCTCTGGAGCTCCCCCCTCTAAAGCCACTTATTCCACTGCTGAGGGGTCCTGACACCCAGCACCCCCTATGAGAGTGCAGCCTCTCTTCAACCAAAATGTTACCTGTTTGACAAAACCCTACAAAAATGATAGCTCAGATCTACCTGTAGGGGATGCTACCTTTGCCATTTGTGATTCAACAATTGACATCTCCACACCTCTCTGCCCTGACAATAACACTGTTTTCTTATGCAGGAATAATAAAGCCTATACATTCTTGCCCACAGATTGGACTGGGACCTGTGTAGAGGCAACTCCCTGATCTTAGCATCATTCCAGGGGATGAGCCAGTCCCAGTCCCCAGCTTTGACTTAATGGCTGGAAGAACGAAGAGAGGCATTCAGTTCATTCCTCTGTTAGTGGGAATTGGGCTGACTGCTTCCATATGTGCTTGGTCAGTTGGTTTGGGTGTTTTATTATATAAATACAACAAACTGTCCCAACAGTTAATTAGTGATGTACAATTGCTTTCGAGCATCATCAATGACCTCCAAGACCAGCTAAATTTTTTTGGCAGAAGTAGTTCTCCAGAACCGGAGGGGATTAGACCTCCTTATGGCTGAAAAAGGAGGAATCTGCTTAGCCCTACAGGAGAAATACTGTTTTTACACTAATAAATCAGGCATTGTTAAAGGAAATATTAAAAAAATTATAAAAAGATCTTGAAAAAAGGAGATGAGAATTAATAGAATCTCCCTTTTGGAATGGGTTTAATGGTATGCTCCCCTATGTGCTTCTCTTACTGGGACCTTTTGCTACCCTTTTGCTCCTTGTCACAATAGTACCCTGTATTGTTAACCAATTACTCTCCTTCGTCAGGGAATGTGTAAGTGTGGTTCAGGTCCTGATGCTCCAGAGGCAGTATCAATCTCTCCCTGAGATTGATCCACAATTTTAGGGTTAAAATTGGAGCACAAAGAAAAGGGGGGATGAGAGCCCAGCTGATAATGAAAACAACTCTAAAAGAAAAACAGCTGTTACTATTCCCATTCTTGAATTTAAAGCCAGAGGCATATGGCTCTCAAATGTGAAGATGAACTGCTCTGAGATAGCCTTGAATTGAAGCCAGAGGCAGGTAGCTCTTGAAGGGCAGGGTGAGTTGTTTTGAGAAAACTCACAAATGGCCAAAAACTGCAAACAACTAGGCATAAACTATCTTCATGCTATTCTTGCTGACCAATCAATTTATAGAGCAAAATTGGCCAGGTTTTTAAGTATAAAAACCCTGTGCTTTGCATGCTTGGGGTCATCTCCTGCCTTTTGAGGGGTGACCCTATCGTGATTAAAATAAAAAAAAAGCTCTTGATTTTGCATCGAGTTGTGGTCTGTGGGAATTCCTGAGAAGGGTGTGATATTGAACTCCTGAGCTGTAAGACCCCAGGTCATTTACAGGATAAATATAAAAGAGGGAAGTGGGTGAAATAACAGTAAATTTTTGAAAGAGTTTTAAGCAATCATACTGTGAATTATCTACATAAATCCCTATAATACATGTAAGTACATGCATGAATATAAACATGTTGCAACCTAAATACTTTTAATAATGCACATAGATATGTATAATTCAACACTGACCAATGAAGCTTTTCCTTGAACCACAATCATGACTGAAAACCACAACAAATCACAGGGGAGAATTCTGGAGAACAGTCACATCTGATACATCTACAAAACAATTCCCAGATCTAAGACTCAGTGATCATGCATAACAGGAAGTAAAAAATATTATATAAGGCAGAGGATCAGAGTATTGTCTGGTAATGTGTCTCCTAATAATACCAGAAGCTACACCCATAAGATGGACCAATATAAAAAAATAAAGAAAAAAAGGCTTACCAATATGCCTGTAAAAAATGGGGAACAGAGCTAAACAGAGAATTCTCTATAGAGGAATACCGAATGGCAGAGAAGCACTTAAAGAAATGCTCAACCTCACTAGCCATTAGGGAAATGCAAATCAAAACAACCCTGAGATTTCACCTTACACCCATGAGAATGGCCAAGATCAAAAACTCAAGTGACAACACATGCTGGAGAGGTTGTGGAGAAAGGGGAACCCTTCTCCACTGCTGGTGGGAATGTAAACTTGTACAACCACTCTGGAAATCAATCTGGCGCTTTCTCAGACAACTAGGAATAGCGCTTCCTCAAGATCCAGCCATACCACTCCTGGGCATATATCCAAAAGAGGCTCAAGTACACAAAAAGAACATTTGCTCAACCATGTTTGTAGCAGCTTTATTTGTAATAGCCAGAAGCTGGAAACAACCCAGATGCCCCTCAACTGAAGAATGGGTGCAGAAATTGTGGTACATCTACACAATGGAATATTACTCAGCAATGAAAAATAAGGAAATCATGAAATTTGCAGGTAAATGGTGGGATCTGGAAAGGATCATCCTGAGTGAGTTGTCCCAGAAGCAAAAAGACACACATGGTATATACTCACTCATATAGACATACAACATAGGACAAACCCACTAAAACCTGTGCATCTAAAGAAACTAAGCAAGAGAGAGGACCCTAACTAAAATGTCCAATCCCCATCCGGAAAGGCAAAGAGGATGGACATCAGAAGAAGAAGAAAACAGGAAACAACCTAGGAATCTACCACAGAGGGCCTCTGAAAGCCTCTGCCCTTCAGACTATCAAAGCAGATGCTGAGCCTGATGGGCAACTGTCAGGAAGAGTGAATAGAATTTTAGGTAAGAACTGGGAAATAATAAGAGCTGGAGAGGACAGGGTCTCCACAAGGAGAACAAGAAAATTTGAACACAGGGAACTTCCCAGAGACTCATACTCCAACCAAGGACTATTCATGGAGATACCCCAGAACCCCTGAACAGATGTAGCCCAGGGCAGTTCAGAGTCCAATTGGGTTACATAGTAATGTGAAGAGGGACTGCCTCTGACATAATCTGATTGGCCTGCTCTTTGATCACCTCCCCTGGGGGAGCAGCCTTACCAGGCCATAGTAGAGGACAATGCAGCCACTTTTGATGTGAACTGATAGACTAAGATCAGAAAGGAGAGGAGAACCTCCCCTATCAGTGGACTTGGGGAGTGGCATGCAAGCAAAGGGAGGAGGGAGGGTGGGATTGGGAGGGGAGGAGCGAGGGACTTATGGGGGGATGCAGAATGAATAAAGTGTAATTGATGAAAATAAAAAGAAAATAAATAAATAAATAAAAATATATAATAAAAAAAAACGAACTAAAAATTGAAAATGCTAATAGACATGCAAAAGTGGTCTAGGAAGAAACCATTGTCCTTAATCCTAAGCAAAAATCTGCAGGGAACTAATAAATGCTGAGAGAATGAGAAAAAAAATCTTTCCAGGAAAGTGCATAAAATCATTTAGTTATCCAATACCAAGCAATCAACCCTGAAAACATGCATGGAAGTAACATTATTAAACTGAGCAACTTATATTAAGAACATAATACCAATTTGAAAAAAGAAGATGAATTTGAAAGAAAAATAGGAGAGGTCTGTGGAAAGGTTTTGAGGGAAGAAAAGAGAAGGCACAAAATGATGTAATTATGAAATAACCTTAAAATGAATTAAGTATTTTCTCTTTAGGTCATGGTTTTAAAATGCATCACTATTGAGTAGTATAAAAACATAAAACTTGCAGGTAGATAGATGGAGCTAGAAAAAAATCATGTTAAATGAGGTAATCCAAACACAGAAAGAAAAACTTCACATATTCCCTCTTCTATGTTTCCCAGCTCTAAACTGAATATGTGTGTACTCATATGTGAGTCCATATCCGGCAGTTTTTGAAAAAAACCAAGAATGAAATAGTGACCATTTCCAAGGTGAGAATGGAAGTGTGTGGGGGCAGTAGGACGTAGAAGGGTATAGAGATGTGAAAGAGGAAATGCAAAAAACATGAAGGAGTTATAATAATTTCAGAGGTAAGACAGAAAGAAATACAAAAGGGAAGATGGTAAAATAACAATAAGGATGTCTGAAAAAGTAATATGGAATCATACTAGTAACTATCTAAGATATGTACAATCCATGTAAGCTGCTGTATAAAACTAAAATGTAGTTTCAATGAAATTTTGCCATCTGTGATGACAATTGTCCCTCCATCTAACAAAAACTCCAACACCAGGCATGAGAAGTCAACTTTTGAGTTACTGGGAAGGGTTTTCTAAGAGAATCCTCAAGAATCATATGCTACTACCTATCTGAACTGAAAACTACAGTCGATTTCCAGCCCGAAAAGATGTTGTTTGTTCGGTCTGAAAATAACAGGATGCAGAATGAGGAACTAGGAAAATGAAGAGGTGCTGTGCTAACTCTTGAACTTTGAATTTCCACCAACTGCCAGCTTCTTGGAATATAACCTTATAGTTTTCCTTAAGTGCCTGCTTTTTCAACAGTACATAACACATTGAAGACATGGCATGTATGCTTGCGGGTGCTCGCGTCCCACTTAACATTCAGCACAGTCCTGCCAAAAGCTCCAATACCCGATCCACCCTCTTAGGAGCTGTCCAGGCTTTAAATCTATCTACCGCATTTCAGCTTCACTTCTAGCCACTCATGTTGTATTATAGGTGTCTCATAGACAAAAAAAAAAAAAAAAAGAAAGAAGAAAAAAAAGAGAGAGAGAAAGAAAGAGAGAGAAAGTACTGAACCAATGATGAAATGTCCCAGGCACTGAAATTGATAAATGTACAAGACACTCCATCCTAAAGCCAAGCACTCCATATCCAGAGAACTACAAATAATCCCAGAGTGCATTGTGCCGGCTCTGTGAGAGCCTCTGTGAAAACTGCCTCAGAGCAAGGACTTCTGGGATTGTTTGTAGTAACATAGCCAGGTCTCACTATATCATCGCTTTGCCGAGTCACAGAAGCAGAAATACAATTCCCAGAATGCTGTATGCACCGCATTACACCCTCACAAGCTATCCTCCTCCTCCTACTTAGCCTGGAGCTCTGTCAGGACCCAGAAGTATCCCCCCGGAAACGCTTTCCCACGTCATCATCACAAAGCCCACAGTGTTTTCCCTGGTCCCTGGTTTTCTGTCAATGTCCCCGCCCTGTGCCCCTCGCAGTCTTCAGGATCAGGAGCCTTTAGGAGCCAATTTGTGATGCCATCGCCCCGCCCCCTGGTACCGGAAGTAAACACACAGGGCTGCTGGAAGCCACTTGTGTGCAGGAAAATGTGCGCTTTGAATTCTCCTGATCAGATGCAGTCCAGCTGGTCACTGGTCCCTGGAGAAGGGATCCTGAGGTCCCTCCCCCTTTTTAAAATTAATTTTGAGTTGCCCAGTCAAAGGAGGACTAGTCTTGGGAAGGCAGAAACGCGCTCACATGGAAAATAAATGTCTTTTAAATATTAAAAAATAACTGGAGGCAGGAGAGATGGCTCAGAGGTTAACAACGCTGGCTGCTCTTCTAGAGTTCCTGAGTTCAATTCCCAGCAACCACATGGTGGCGCACAGCCAGCTGTAATGGGATCTGGTGCCCTCTTCTGGTGCACAAGCAGAATGAATGAATGGATGAATGAATACATGGATGGATGAATCTTAAAAAAAAAAAAAAAAAAAAAAAAACCTTTGTCATCGCAAAAGGCAGCCATCAGACACAGAGAATTCCTCTCTTATCAAGGTGCCAGGTTCCATCCAGGGACCACACGGTGGCGCCATCAAACCATCTGTCAAGGAATCTGGTGCCTCTGGTGGAGCACATATATCACTTAATAACTAGCTTTATATATATATAATGTTTTCATTTAATACTATGTATTTATTTCAATTTAATAAGAACAGACAAGGGCGTGTCTTTGAGAACAGGCTTCCCAGAGTCCTGTGGAGTCAGTATGCAGGAGGTCTCTGTGCTAGATCAAAGCAGGGCCTGGGGCCCCCCACCTGTGTCCATCCTCCAGTGCTCTCCCCAATCTGATGGTAAGATTCTGTTGCTGAGGACAACACCTTCACAAGTCATTGGACACAGCGAATCCCAGCTGGCACCTACCAAGAACCTTCACCCATATAGACTGTTGTTTGAGATACTGGAACATATGCTGCATGCCACCAGAAGAGAAAAGCACATACCAACCCAGCCATACACCCTTCACTCTCCAACAGTGACCTGCACAAGATTTGCTGGTGAGCTTGATAAAGGTCACAGAAGAGACCAACTAATATCTAGTTGGGTTTCAGGAGGCCCACTCCATGAGAAGGAACCTGATCCAATACTGCTTGATTGGCCAGGAACCTGAGTCTACAGAGGCCAAGGACATAAGATAAATCTAAATGCTAAAGTTGTGCTAAAGGACCACAGCCATACTCACAGATTAGTGCCTTGCTAGGCCATCATTGAAAACTTCCTCCTGCAGCAGATGGGAATAAATACAGAGACCCACATCCAGTCGATATGCAAACAGTGAGAAGCCTTGGACCATTCCACCCTAAATGAGATGTCTCAAGAAACCCAAGCCCCTAAGGGCTCAAGAAACTCTGTGTGCAAAGTGTAAGCACCTGAGTGGATGAAGGACACAAGGGTAACAAGGCCTTATAAACACAGCAGGACCAACACACATACTAGCTGCTTCTTTCCCTTTCCCTGTTGGTGTTGCCTCATCAGGCAAAGAGTATGTGCTCAGTCCTGATGCCACTTGATATGCTGGGGTGGGTGGATGTGCACAGGAGAGACAGTGATGATCCCCTTCTCTGAGGAGCCAGGTGAGGGATGATAGGGAAACAGGGAGGGTAGGACTTGGAGGAGAAGAGGGAGGGATGATAAGACAGGGATGTAAAATGAATAAATAAAAATTTAAAAATAAAAATAAAAAATGAGGGGGCAGGAGAGATGGCACAGAGTTTAAGATCACAGGCTGCTCTTCCAGAGGTCCTGAACTCAATTCCCAGCAACCACATGGTGGCTCATAACAATCTATAGTGAGACCTGGCACCCTCCTCTGGTGTGCAGACAGAATAGTGTGCAAATAATAAACAAAACTTCCATAATAAAGAGAACTACACCATGAATCATAAATAAATAAAGTTTCCTCCAAAAATAACACTCATTCCCTTTAATAATAATGATAATAATAATAATAATAAATGAAAATCTTAGTTTTCTTCAAGGGACTCTCACTGAGGCAACAAACTGGACTAATGTGTAGGTCCCATGAGAAGCAATAGATGGCAACAGAAAAACTCAAGGGTATACTTGTGGGTTGTCAATGCTGCCTCTTCAGGCACCAGGCATCCACCTGGTACACAGGCACACCTATCCATGCAGGCAAAACAGTCATACATGTAAAAATAAACAAATAGATGGGATTTATACTTTAGAAGAGGGGGAAAAAGCAAAAGGGTCCATTAGTAAGTAAATCTAGTTCATTGCACACAGATCCAGCTTAAATTTATGTATTCCCAGTTTAAATGTGTCCAGTTTAAATTCCCTGCTCAGCCAGGGCCCAGCCAGTCCCTGCTCACTGCAGAAGGAATCCTGGGATCCCTGCCCCCTTTCTTTTAGTGATTGCAAACTCTCCCAGTCAAAACAGAGCTGGTCCCAGGAAGGCAGACAGAGATTATAAATCATTCTTAAAGACTATAACAAGAAGCCAGGTGTGGTGTCACATGCCTGTGGCTGTCAGTGGGGCAAGCAGAGGCCGGTGTGAGTTCCAGGCCATCTGGGTTTGCAAAAGGAGTTCAGGACATGCAAGGCCACAAGAGAAACCCTCTCTCCAAAAGGAAGGGTTTGCACCCCTGCCAGCTCTTCACACTCACATGTCCTAAGTCATAAAGTATGACTTCAACCATGCTATAAGAAAGTCCTGCCAAGCACAGTGCACACACCTTTAATCCCAGCACTTGGGAGACAGAGGCAGAGGCAGAGGCAGAGGCAGGTAGATGTTTGTGAGTATGTCTGTGAGATCAAGGCCAGCCTGTATACAAAGAGGCCTGGACATCCCGGGCTACACAGAGAAATCCTGTCTCAAAAACCCAAATTAATAATAATAATAATGATAATAATAATAAGATTGAAATAAAAAAAATGAGAGCTAAACCTGCTGGCACATTGCCAGGTTCCTTTCACAAGGAAGTCACACAGTAGAGTTTATGGGAAAAATAGCAAATGGAAGAAAGATTTGAAACTTCATTTTATTTCATTTTTAAAATGTCAGTTACATTAATTCTTAATGGATTTGAGAGACCAAAGACTTAAAAATCAGTGGCTATTGTTTAAAAATTTAAAGCAGAAGCATGAATAAAGGCTAGTAAGTTGGAAACATGTCCAGCCTCCTTCAAGGAAGAACTAGCCTTAATGCCCTGAGGGCACAAATTAGCCTTAATGCATTCTTTCCTGCCCAATAATTATACAGTTGCTAGGAAAATGGCCCATAGGGCCAGGCCAGAACTGTTTGCACTCTTGCTGCCCAAAGTGGACCAACCATTTCAAAAGTCAGTTTCCATTTCACAATCACGTAACACCAAAGCACGTAAGTCCCTGCTTGAGGTTTTGCCCCATAAAAACCTTGCTTCCCTAGATTTCAGGGCTACATTCCTCTCCTGTGTCCACAGGAAGTTTGTGTCCCATGTCTGGACATGTATACAATTTTAAAAACCTCATGTATTTACAGTAGAGTGTACCCCTGGTCTTTAGGGGTTCCCAAACTGGGCATAACAGTTTCACTCTGAATAAGACCATTAGTAATTTATAAACATCTCCCAATGACAATAAACACTTGTAGCCACAGGAAACAACCCCAAAACTACCCAATCCTACTTAAGGAAAATAGGACATCATTCTCATTGATGTCATCTAGCTGACATTTTGGACATGCAGAAATCCTTTTGGGGACCCAAAGAAAATTGGAAAAATGTTTAATTAAATAAGCAATATTTGTGGTCCAGTCTTTGAATGTTGAGAAAATAATAAGAGTTAATAAAAGTCCTGTTTAGAACAGTCTAAAATGCGGGACCAATTAAGATTTGTAGCTTTCTTCAAAGCTCTCTTGGGAACAGGCCGTGATGAGAAACAGCAATTGAAGCAGTTGAGGCAGGAACAAGCAGAATTCTGGAACATGCAAGATACTGAAACAGATGTGTCAATGTCTCAGCATGCTGGAAGGAGGATTCTGTCAGGTTTGGTCCAGCATCTCCAGTATTCACTCCTTTTGTTCTGCAAACATATAATTTCTCATAAGCATTATACAGTCCTAAAATTATAAATGTAAGAGATGTTCAGAATGAAATTAAATTGTAAACCAGTTTTATCAATGCCAATTAAAAAGAATGGCATAATAGATACTGAGGATATTATAGCCAAGGATTTATTGGCCATGTATTGCTGAAGTTCTGGCTAGAGACATTTTTTGTTATGTCTCAATCAGTTTTAGAGGTTTTCCCAGGTGAAGGGATTATCAATTTATATTACTTGTTTTGTTTGGTCTTCTTGATTTCTCTCTTCTTGTGTGTGACCAAAGTCTTCAGGTGACCTTCCTCTGTGAAATCTGATGTTTATTAGTTTTGAAGGATCTCATAATTTCTCGTCTCCTGTGTGAACATATGCAAAACCTCTTCCCCAGTGTGTAACACATTCCCTACTGTCCATTGTGAAGTTGGGGTATTTTTGAAATATATATGCTGAAATAATTCAGCAGTTTTTTTTTTTCTATAACCCAGTGTCTTTGTGCAGCTATTGTTTGTTGTTCATTAACATTTAAGAAATTTAAGGTCAATAATGCATTATGTAATCTATCCCTGTGGTATTTTAATATCCCTCTCTGTTTGTTAATCATTTTCCTTAAAGTACAATATCGATTTTTCAATGACTGCTTGACCGGCAGGATTGTGGGGTATACCTGTTACATGTTTTATCTTATAATATGTAAAAAATCTTTCCATTTTATTAGAGACATATGCTGTAGCATTACCAGTCTTAATTTGTGTAGGAATAACCATAACTTTCATCACTTCTAATAAATACATAACTGAATCAGCCTTCTCAGAACTTATGGCTTTTGCTCATATGTGTCTGAATATGTGTCTATAGTATGGTGCACCTATTTCAGTTTACAAACTCTACAAAATAAAACACGTGATTTGCCAAATTTCATTTCTTTGATTAACATTAGTGTTACTTCCTGCAGGTACTGGAGTTTAGTTATATAAAGAACAAGTGGAATATTTTCCCACAATTTCTTTGGCTTGTTGCCAAGTGATAGAAAAATCTCTTTTTAAACCTTTGCTGTTAACATTGTGTTTTTTAATGAAATTGTGAGGCCTCTAACACACTCTTGTCAATAGTTGGTCAATTTCATCATTGCCTTGTGCTAGAGGGCCTGGTGGACCCATATCAGATCTGATCTATGTTATATACAATGGATTATTTCTATTTCTGATTACTTGTAATTGAAGAAACAGTGAAGTTAAGTCCAAATTATCCTGAATTAGATCAGAAGTTTCTATATGCAGAACAACTCTTTCTGCATTTTGAGACTCAGTGATTATATTAAGAGATTCTTGAAAATTTGATAACACCAAGAGAATTATGTATAATTCTGGTGTTTGAACTGAATCATAAGGACATTCCACCACTTTACTCAGATTTTCTGACTTACAACCTGCCCTTTTTGATTTATTGTCATCCTTATAAAATGTGGGAGCTCCAAAATTTGGAGTTCCTTTTATTATATGAGGGAGAATCCGATTGTTTCTTTTTATAAACTGAAGTGACTTGAGTTTTGGGTATTTGTTGCAGATTTCTCCCAAAAACTCACAACAAGCTCTTTGCCAATATCCGTTCTCTGCCCATAATGATACAATCTCAGCATTGGTAAAGGGCACCACAATTTCAGCTGAATCTATTCCAGCCAACTGATGAAGTCTCATTTTTCCTTTTAGGATCAATTCAGGAACTTTTCTATATAGGTTTTTACTTTTTTATTTGGTTTGTGTGCCAAAAATATTCATTCTAAGACATAGTTGGCCTTCTGCATAAGAATTCCTGTGGGAGAATGAGTGGAAAGCAAGATAACCAAAATACAGGCCCTCTTTGGATCAATATGGTCTATACATGCATCTTGTAATTTCCTTTTTCCCAGAGCCAATTCATTTTAATCTTCAGTTGATAACGTTCTTGGATTTTTAAAGTCCTTATCATCCTGTAAGGTTTGAAATAAGTTGTTTAGCTCTTGAGTAGCTAAACCAAATGTAGGCTATAGCCAGTTAATATCCCACAGCACTTTTGAAAATCATTAAGTGTTTTTAATTGGGTTCTTCTAATTTGTACTTTTTGTGGTTGAGTTTTCTGTAGACCTATTTTGTATCCTAGGTAATTAATAGAATCTCTTCTTTGTAATCTTTCAGGAGCAATCTCTAAACCCCAACAAGGCAAAGTTCTATTTATTTCATCAAAAATATTTTCTAATGTTTTTCTATCTGAATCAGCCAATAAGATATCATCCACATAGTGGTAAATTATGGATTGAGCAAACTGCTTACGAATTACCTCCAACAGCTGTTGTAAAAAATATTGTCACAAAGTAGGACTGTTCAACATCCCCTGTGCTAAGACCCTCGAGTGATATCTCCTTATTGGACAGCTTCTATTCAAAGTGGGTGCTGAGAAAGCGAACCTTTCCCTATCATGCTCATGTAAAGGAATTGTGAAAAAGCAATCCTTTAAGTCAATCGCCATAATAGACCATTGTTTAGGTAACATGGAAGGCAATGGGATTCCGGATTGTAACGATCTCATTGGCTGAATAATTTTGTTAATGGCTCTGAGATCTGTTAACATCCTCCATTGGTCAGATTTTTTTTTTATGACAAATACCGGAGAATTCCAAAGGCTGTTGGACTCCTCTATATGTTCAGCCTCCAGCTGTTCCAGGACTAAATGTTCTAGTGCCGGTCATTTGTCTTTACTCATAGACCATTGTTCAATCCAAATATGTTGGTCAGCCAACTACCTTGGTAAGGTTGTGGGGGTTTTATTAGCAGTGGCTTTCCAACATGAAGTTGAAAAGAATGCCTTTGTTGTATTTTGTTTATGGACATCCTGTAACTGTTTTTGATGGCATTTTAAAAATAATTTTAACTTCTTTATCAGGAGTATTACCTGTTTTGCTTCTGAAATTGGGGTTGTTAATTTGGGTCTCCCATTGTTGTAACAGATCTCTTCCCCATAAGTTTATGGTTATCTCAGCCACATATGGCCTTCAATTTCTTATTTGACCTTCTGGTCCTATACATTTAAGCCATCTGACAGGTTGTTTTACTTTAGATAAAGTTCCAACTCCTTGGAATTCGATATCCACCTCTAGAATTGGCTAATTTTGGAGTCAGAATTTAGGAGTGATAATTGTGACATCAGTCCCAGTGTCCACCATGCCTTCAATTTCAATATTATTTAAAATTAACTTTGGCCTATGATCATTTATAGAGGTTTGCCAATATATTTGTTTTTTTTGTTCCCTTCTGTATTATTATTATTATTATTATTATTATTATTATTAATCTATAAAACCTAACCTGGCCTCACTGTTGAAGTTTTAATGTTTATTCCCAGAGCAGTGGTGTTTAACTTCTTTGTGGAGGAGTATCCCTGTCCTGTATTGGGGCCTGAGAAAGGCCCACTGAGGCATTTTTGATAAAGGATTACCCCATTTGTCTGTGCTCTACATTCACTAATCCAATGTCAACCCTTGCCACATCTTCTGCATATTCTAGGAAGTATAGATTCACTTTTTCTATTGTTTTGTTTTTTCTGGTAACTTTGTTTGCCCATCAAAATTAAGACATTTCCCAATGTCTTTAGGGATAGCTTCTCCTATCAAGGCCAAATTGGGTGAATGAGGTCCGATGTCAATCATATTTATAACCCATTTATCTATTTGTGCACACCTTGCTTTAAATGGCTGTTTTACCTCTTTGCATTCAAAATTTTTGCATTTTCAAAGGCTAAAGGTTCTATTAGTAAATTTCTAGCTGGTGGATCCGATATACTTGTATCCCCAGCTTTGCAAAACATTAGTGAATGTTTCACTTGGAGCTTGTATGACTTGAGAGACTGGCTCAAGCTTTTTTCCTGATTCCTCAACGTGGTCCCAGAAATTTAAGGCTACTAGGTGACATAATGCTAAGGTTTCTTCATTATATACAGCTTATATCTCTGTGTGAGCCTATTGGCCATCACCAAGCAGCTGTTATTTAGAAACACCAACAGCCCTGGCTGTATTTTTGTATGCTATCTTTCTAGCCACTTCTTTCCATCATGATAGCCATTATAAATATAGGCTTAGGTTCTTTTATTGCCTTTGCGATATCCTCCCAGTCCTTTGGGATTACTATACTGATTGACCACGAAGTCAGCATTTGTTTTACAAATGGTGAATGCATTCCAAAATTGGTGACGCTTTCTTTAAATTTTCTCAGGTCTAGCACTTCCACAGGGTGCCACTCAGCCTCATGGTAATCCTGTGGGGGATCATCTTCTACTGGTCTCTGTTGTACAATGACTGGATAAGCTAATGTTTGTTTTCTAACTGCCTTTGTTTGGCTTTCTTTACTATTATCTTTTGCCTCTGCCTGAGTATTTTCTTTACTTAGTATTCTGAACTCACTTTTTTAAGGTCTGTACCCATATTTCACACCTATTTCTCTGTTGTTTGTTTTGTTCAATAATCTCTTCAATGTCTTATTTTATGCCTCCCTTCTAACTTTTAATTTTTCTTTGTAGTGTTCTAATTGTTTGTGTTTTCCAGTATCTTTTCTAAAACCTCTGTCCTATTTTCCTGTTGTTTTTTATGTTCTGTAAGTTTTTTTTTATCTCTAATTTTATGTCCTGTTTCCAACCTTCGTTATTTCTTTACATTGTTCTACTTGTTTTTTTTTTTGTTGTTGTTGTTGTTGTTCCAGTATCTTTTCTAAAGCCTTTGCCTTTGAGAACACATAAAAGGCAAAATAAATTATTAAAGTTAAATTGAGGAATATGAATGTAACCCTAGTCATAATTTCTAAACTTTCCTTTATTTCTGTCTTAAAACCGTAGAAGAAATTATCAGCCAAGCTCTGAGAAGTCTGTTTTAGTGTTTCTCTCATCCTGTTACACTGTAGGGGCAACCAATTTTGCTCAGTCTCAGGTCTGCCCACAGTAGGCTGTCTTTTGCTCTGACTCTTGTTTAAGAGTCTCTCTTAAAGAGCCAGTAATTTATCTGTGAGTTTTTAGGTTTAAATTTTCGGATGTATCACTGGGAGCTTATTCCTCTCCCCCACCAAATTATATTAAAGTAGGATTTAAAGGGTGTGGATACTTAGAATAGTTGGGTGCCATTTGTTGTACATTATTAATATTTACTATTGATAAATCTTTTAGTTAAACAGTGGTTATTCCTAAACAGTGGTATAACCAAATCACCACACAGAAACTAGTATATATTCAATTAACCTAGAGCACAATGCTGGCCAACAGTTACTTCATCCTAAACCTCTAAGCCCACAGAGTTTCCAACCATTCAGATTTACCCATCATATGGCTTTTAGTGATATCTTAGTTCCAGTTCATTTCTACATGTGGTGCCAAGACCTCTCTTGCAGATTCTCCTCCTCTCCTCTCCTGTCTCCTACCTCTTCCTCCCATTCTGGGCCAGGATGTCTCACCTTATCCTCTCCATTACTCAGTATTGAGGCTGGTTGTTTTAATTGACAATATAGAGAACAAATGGTGGCATATTTATGCAAAGTTGAGACAGATAATGCTTAGAAAAAGCATCACATTGCAATATCTGGATTGAAACCAGACAGTGGAGGAGATAAATCAGCATTTGAATGAACAAGAGTAAATTGTATACATTCCAAAAGAAAAGAACATTACACCAATATAATCCCTTGTATCATATTAGAACAACATGGTCTAAAAGTAGACCTCAATTGTAACAAAAATAGTAACAGCCTGCATATGCATGGAAACTGAACTCTACTCAATGACAGCTGGATTATGGAAGAAATAAACTAATTACACTTTCTAGAATTTAACAAAAATGAAGGCACAACTTCCCTAAACTAATGAGACATAATGAAAGTAATTCTAAGAGGAAAGTTCATAGAATTAAGTGCCTTCATAAAAAAATCTGAGGCATCTCAAATCAACACAACAACACATGTGAAAGACCTAGTCAAAAGGAAGCAGACATACACAAGAGGAGTATAAATAATCAAACTTAGGGCAGAAGTCAATAAATTAGAAACAAAGAAAACAATTCAAAGAAAAAACAAAAGCAAGAGCAGGTTCTTGGAAAAAATGACAAAGGTAGACAAACCTTTAGCCTAAATAACTAAAACACAGGGAGACACTATACAAATCAGCAAAATCAGAAAATAAAAGGGGGTATAATTACAGACACTGAGGAAATTTAAAAAATCATTAGGTTTTACCTTAAAAGTCTATATGCCACAAAATTTGAAAATACAAATGAAATGGAATATTTTCTTGCCACTTATCAAAGTTGAATCTGGATCAGGTAATTAAATTAATAGACCTACATGCCCTAATGAAATAGAAGCAGTCATCAAAAGTCTCCCTGCCAAACAAAGCCCAGAGCCTGATGTTTTCAGTACAGAATTCTACCAGATCTTCAAAGAAGAGGTAACTCTAATACTCTTCAAACGATTTCACAAAACAAAAAAAGAAGGAACATTACCAAACTCATTCTATGAGGCCACATTCACCTTGATACCTAAACCTCACAAAAGCTAACTAAAAGGCAGGGATACACTAAGAAAGATAATTTCAGACCATTCTCTCTTATGAATATTGAAACAAAAATACTCAATAAAATACTCACAAAATGAATCCAAGAAAACATCAAAGATCTCATCTACCATGTCCAAGTAGGCTTCATTCTAGGCATGCAGGGAGGTACAATATACAGAAATCCATCAGTGCAATCCACCACTTAAACAAACTGAAAAAAAAACCACATGATCATCTCAATTGATGCTGAAAAGCATTTATTAAAATCCAAGCTCAATTAATGTTTAAAGTCTTGGAGATATCAGAGATAAAAGGCACATGCCTAAACACAGTAAAGATAATATACAACAAGTGTAAAGCAAACATCAAACTAAATGGAAAGCAATTTAAATCAATCCCACTGAAATCAGAACAAGTCAAGTTTTCCCCTTTCTCCTTTCTCCTCAACATAGTACTGGAAGTTCTAGCTAGCATAATAAAACAACTAAAGGAAATCAAAGGGATACAAAGCAGAAAGGAAGAAGTCAAAGTATCACTATTCACAGATGATATGACAGTATACATGAGTAACCCTAAAAATTCTACCAGAGAACTACTACAGCTGATAAACACCTTCAGTAAAGTGGCTGGAAACAAAGTTGCTAAAAAATATCTGAAGCCCTCTTGTATAGAAAAGACAAGAGGGCTGAGAAAGAAATTAGGAAAAAAACAACAACCTTGCAATAGCCACAAATAACATAAAAAGTGCAATGGTGTGACTCTAATCAAGCAAGTGAAAAATCTGTGTAAAAAAAACTTCAAGTATTTGAAGAAAGAAATTGAAAAAGATATCATAAGATAGAATGATCTCCCATACTCATGGATCAGTAGGAATAACAGCAAAATGGTCATCCTACCAAAAGAAATGTACAGATTCAATGCAATTCCCATCAAAATACCAACACAATTCTTTACAGACCTTGAAAGAACAATTCTCAACATTACATAAAAAACACAAAAAAGCCAGAATAGTTAAAAGAATTCAGTACAATAAAAAAGTTCTGGAGGTATCTCCATCCTGGATCTCAAGCTGTACTACAGAAAAACAGTAAAAACGGTGTGGTACTGGCATAGAAACATACTGGTGGATCTGTGGAATTGAATCAGAGACCCAGAAATAAACCCACACACCTACAACGCCTGATTTTTTACAAAGAAGCCAAAACCATTCAATGGAAAAAAGAACATCTTCAACCAATGGTGCTTGTCTAACTGGATGTCTACACATACAAATAGATCCATACTTATCACCCTGCACAAAAGTAAATTCCTTGTGGATCAAATACCTCAACATAAAACTAACATTCTTAATCTGTTATTAAAAAAAAAAAAATTGAGGAAGAGGCTTAAACACATTTGCACAGGAGACAACTTCCTGAACAGAACACCAGCAGCACAGGCTCTAAGATCAACAATCAATAAATGGGATCTCATGAAACTGAAAATCTTTCGTAAAGCAAAGGACACTATCAGCAGAACAAAAGGATGGCTTACAGACTGGGTAAGGATCTTCACCAACTCTACATCTGACAGAAGGCTAATATCCAGAATGTATAAATAACCCAACAAATCAAATAATCCAATTTAAAATATGGTTCAAGGCTAAACAGAAATTCTCAACAGAGAAATATTGAATGGTGTAGAAACAGTGTAAAATGCTCAACATCCTTAAAAATCTGAGAAATGAAAATCAAAACGACTCTGAGACTCCACCTGTCACCCATCAGAATGACTAAGATAAAAAACTCAAGGGACAACTCATGCTGGAGAAGATGTGCAGAAAGGAGAACCCTCCTCCATTGCTGGTAGAATGTAAACTTGTATAACCACTTTGGAAATCAGTCTGGCACTTTCTCAGAAAATTTGGAATACTGCTACCCCAAGACCCAGCTAAACACCTCCTAGACATATAGCAGAAAAATGCTCAACCATACAACAAGGACATTTGCTCAACTATGACAATAACAGTTTTATTCATAATAGCCAGAATCTGGAATCAAACTAGATGTCCCTCAGTGGGGGAATGGATACAGAAATTGTGGTAGATTTACACAAGGAAATGTTACTGAGCTATTAAAAACAAGAAAATCATGAAATTTGCAGGCAAATGGATGGAACTAAAAAAGATCACCCTGAGTGATGTATCCCAGAAGCAGAAATCCATGTATGGTATATATTCACTTATAAATGGACATTACCCAAATACTAATGATTGGACATACTAAAATCTATACACTTTTAAAAGCTAAAGTACAAGGAGGAACATAGGGAAGATGCTTAATTCTCATTCAGGAAAGAAAACAGGATAGATGCCAGAACCTATAGAACAGAGAGAGAACAGGATAGGAGCCTCCCATGGATGTACACTAAGTGACTCCACTCAACAGGTGATTGAAGCAGATGGAGAGACCCACAGCAAACTTTTGTATAGAGCACAAAAATTCTTATTAAAGAAGTGGGAGATAGAAGGACCTAACAGGGTCAGGAGTCACACGAGGAGATCAACAAAGCAAAAAAATCTGGGTCCTGAGGCCCTCAAGAGACTGATGCATCAACCAAAGAGCATGAGAGGACTTAGAAGCCCTGCTCAGATGTAGCCCATGGACAGCTCAGTCTCCATATGGGATTCCTATTAAGGGGAGAAGAGACAGTCTCTGAACTTGGTTGCCTGCTTCTTGATCACTTCTCCCTGGTGGGGCCACCTAGACAGACCACAGATGAATAGAATACAGGGAGTCTTAATGGAACCTGATGAGCTAGGATCTGATAGGACATTTCCTATCAGAGGACTACAGGAGAAGGATAGGGGGAGGGGGGAGGAATAGTGGTACATAGAGTAGATGAGGGAGGGGGCTACAAGTGGAATTCAAAGTGAATAAACTGTAAAAATTAATGATAAACATGGGTGACAGAATGAAGCATAAATAAGACACAATTTACTGAGAAACAAAAAATATTCATCATCTTTAATCATAGATCTAGCTAGAAAAAAAAAAAAAAAAAAAAACCTTAGGCAACCATTACCTCAAATGACAAATAATGTATGTTTAGTGTCCTTCTTGGTACTGTAGTAAAAGAGAATGTGATAGGATGCATACAATCTCATTGGAAATCTTTCTTCATGGACTGAACATGGAGTGACTTGTAGGAGTTGAGATGTTGATATAATTTCTCCGCACAGATCAGCAGGAATGTAGCCCTTGCTGAGTTCAAGAGTACCCAAACCTTGAGAGAAACCGGTGCCTGCCCATGGCAGTGATCTTCCTGTTCTTTGAGGATCCTCTGGGCTTGGCCCTGGCCTGCATGGTTTTGTGCTTATCTGTCAGCACAGCTATAGTTTTGGGGATCTTTCTCAAGCACCATGACTCACCCATCCTTAAGTCCAATAACCAGACTATAATAAAATACCTTAGTGTCTTCAAATGAAATTAATCGCCACTACTTTCAGTATGTTTATATAAAATATATATCTGACCATAACTAAAAGAGCCCTTCATTTAAGAAATGTTATATAGATACACTCTATTTCAGAACAGAAACTACTTCTGAAAACACATTTTAGTAAGTTATACATGTTACTTTTTAATTCGTGGACATATAAGTATTCAACTTTACATAATAGTAATTGTGATAAATAATACAGGTACTATATATTTTTCCCTTAGTATTTTATTTTTCTGAAGGAAACAGGAATTAGGTTGACAGTTGACCTCTTCTGTTGGACAGGCAAAACCTCTATCTCTAGCAAAGGGAGCTTGCACAATTGTACATCCACAGTGGAAATCAGTGTGCAGAATTCTCAAAGTGATGAAAATAAATCTACCATATGAACCACTTGTAACTTTCCTTGACATATGCACAATGGACTCAACATACTCCTTCAAAAATTTTTCTCAACCACACTCATTGCTATTCTGTTAACAATAGGTACATAACGGGAACACCTAAATATCCTTCAACTGATATAGATAAGTGAAATGGTATGCACATAAGTAGATAGAAATATAAATGACGATATTGATTTAGGTAACTAAAATCCAGAAAACAGATATTACATGTCCTATCTACTCTGAAGCATATAGCTCTAGATCTTCAGTTGTGAGTATTCACTCTAGTGTGAAAGGAAAGAAAGATTGTCATGACAGATTGGGGACCATCCCCAGCAGTTGATAGTTTCCAGAGAGGAGGGAAGGATAAGGTGGGGCAGAAATGAGTTAGACATGGTTGTCCAAAGAAACTTAGAGTCTTGACTGACTGGAAGAGCACGTCTTTATTTAGACATTGTTCAATAATAAAAGATAGATTCACATTGTTCTAAAACATAGATGATATCCTTCTTGTCCCCACACAGGTGTTTTAACTGTCTCTTGGTCATAAATTTAGTCATCAGTGATAAACCTTATCTTTTACTATCATTTTTTGTCATCAATCCCAGATTTTTGAGAATCTGGAGGCATATTTGCCACAGCCTGAAACCCCATTCTCAGGTTGGAAGCATTCTCAGATGCAATGGCAATAGATAGAAAATCTTCAAGCCAGCCTGGGCATATTGCTTTGTCCCAAGAAGTATATTATCATATTTTAATGGACAGCCTCATGAAAAACAATTTATGCTAAAGCAGCAACAGTTGTTATTAAATTCCTGGCATAATGCATGGTCTATACCTCATATCTTTGTAGAATTTACTTATGTGCTAAATCTAAGTATTCTTTCATTATTTTGGTCATACAACACCACAGTGATACTGTGAAAGCTGATATTTCTAGGAAAAGGAGGTCCTAATACCTCACTTTAAAAATCATTTTTACAAAACATTCTTTGTCCATCATTATAGACCTTAATGTAAGTGAAGATGTCACCAGCCATTCATGTACAGCTCTAGCTAGTCATTGAGGGGCATACCATATGTATCTCCTAATCTTATATGCCAAGTTATTACCTGAGGATACAGCAGTATGAGTATTTAATCTCAAATACTATCAACTCTCCTGGATCTAGAAACTTTGTTTGCCTTTTTAAGAGCATGTTGTTCTGATTATTTTCTTCTTGAGGAAGTACAGGGGTAGATTTTGCAAGACTACCTTGGAGCTGAAGTCTCATAAGGAGTTTTCTGCCATTTTTATGTGAGTTACAACTTCCATGAGAAAGACATTCATGTAGGGCCAGATAATTGATATTTCTCCTAAAAATGAGAGGAGCAGTATGCTCAGGATTTTTCTGGGGAAGCTTAGAAGCAGTACTCCAGGGTGAAGGCATAAATGATTCATGATAAAATTTCCCATTACTCCAATGGCCCCAGGTTGTACATGTATTGAAAACCCTCTAAGCATGTAGCAAGTGGAGATCAAGACCAAGCCTGAAAGATAGCATGAAGGCTATTGTAACATGCAATTCAGCTATGCTGGATGTTTGTGAAATAGCTGTGCTGACTTTAAGACTTTAACTGTATATAAACTTTGGTGAGGTTTTAATCCATTTGGAGGTAACGTTTGAGTGAAAATAAGTATCTATTTCCATGTTTCTACATATAGGCATCTAGTTTGTTCAGCACCATTTGTGAAGATTTTATCTGTTTTTCCAGTGTGTATTTCTATTTTGTTAAAGTACTAGTGTATTTACAAAATCAAATATTACTCAGACATTTAAAAAATCAAATCATGAAACGTGAAGGTAAATGCACCTTTGCAGGTAACTGAGAGTGAGAGAACCTAGACCTCCAAAGACAAATAGTGTATGTATTTGCTTTTACATATATATTAGTATATGATATGCAAGCAACTGAACATAATACCACAGGGGATACATACAGATTAAGAACTGGAAGTTAGGGGTGGCAGAGATTTCTCCATAGGAAAGGGAAATAAAATACTTGGAACAAATGGAAGGTGGGCTAAAAAGATAGAATTGAAGGGGATTGGGAAAGGAAGAGGGCAATGAAAAGGTAACATGAGGAAAGACAGGTAAAATTAAGGGTCATTTGTTTGCTACAGTGGAAACCTAATGCAATGGAAACTTTCTAAAATATATACATATAAGAAGCCAATATAAATGAAATCACCATACAAGAAGAAAGTCCCAACTGGAAATCTCTTGTCACTAAATTAAGCATCCAGTACTGGTAATGGTTTATATTTAACTGAGGTATTGGCCAAAGTAGTGTGATAGTAATGCTAAAACAATACAGGCTTTTGCCAACACTATAGGCAGCTTTCCACAAATTAACTGCAATGCCCTATTGTTGGAGACAACACTTACACTTACATGGAACATAGATAAATAGTGCTTGTGCCTACATAGAACCTTCACACTTACATTCTAGCAATTTTGATATGGGAAGTACTCTGCAACTACAAAAAGATACATATAAACACTAACCCAGCTACCAAATTTTTGAACTATGACCTGTAAGACATATTAGTGCAAGAGTTGTAGGAGTAAATAACCAATCTTTAGTTGGACTTAAGGCCCACTTCACATGATGCAATCCACACCTGAAACTGGATTATTGATCAAGAAAAAGAAATTACTTAGCCCAGGGTTCTAGGGAAAAAGCAAATACTATGTTCTACTAAAAGTAATAAAATGACCCTTGCCACCATTCTGCTATATTCATAGAGCAGTATCTTTTTCAGCCATCATCAAAGAAGCTTAATCCTGCAGCTGATGGAAGCAAATTCAGAGACCCATAGAGAAAATAGACAGTCAGTGAGAGACCTCAGAATATGCCCTCCAGGCTTTTCAGTAATTCAGCCAGAAGAGTATAAGAGCCAGAAAGGATAGAGGCTATCAAAGAACAAAGCACTATAAATGAAGAGGACTGAAGAATAGATAAAATGTGAGAGACTGAGGCAGCATGCACAAGGCCTTTAGTGTTCTGTCCCTAGCCCTATCTTTAATTGATAAGTGCTTGCAAATGAAAATGTAGTTTTCTCCAAGGAACACTCATTTTATCCAAGGGACTACTCTTAATTATATTTTTAGGAGTACATTCCAAAAGGTAGATGGCCAAAAATTTCCCTAACTGGCAAGTTTGGATTCTCATGTCCTAGAATTCTGGCATTCATTTAAATTTTTTTTATCATAGTTCTCATTTTAATTTGCTAAAGATTTTTTTCTATTTTTAAAGCTACATGTCCTCTGTGTGTATACCATTGTTTCAAGTTTAATATTTTCTGAGATTCCTGCATGTATGAACAAGTCTGCATCATTTCCCAACTTGGTCTCTTTTTGTTTTTTTTCTTCCTACTCAGATGTGTTTGCTTTTGTCTTTTTGCTATTTTATTTTCTTAGTATAAATTATATCCCTCCTTTTTTTAATATGAGGGTGAATTTAGACAGGATAGAAAGGGATGGGGAAAGAGTTGCCAGGATTAGAGGAAGGTAAAACTTTAATCCGGATGAACATATAAGTAAAGTGACTATTTTTAAAAGAAAAAAAAGGAGAAGGAGGAGAATGAAGAGAAAGAAAAGAAGAAGGAAGATTCGGAGAAAAAAGAAAAGCAGGAGGAGAGGAGAAGAAGAAGAAGAAGAAGAAGAAGAAGAAGAAGAAGAAGAAGAAGAAGAAGAAGAAAAAATGTGTCAAAAGAAATGTTAAATAGCTATGCACAAAAGATCCAGAAAATCTAAAAAGTGCAAAAAAAGTAATTTATAAATAATAAAAATAGAAAAAGAAGACAAAACTCACATCAAAATCCTATAAAATATTTTCAGCAAAATAATAGAAGAATGTATCCTTAGCCTAATGAAGAAGGGGTAGCCTATAAAAGTACAAAAAGCATATAGAACAACAACAAAAAAAAGAAATTGTGCTCAGCACATAAAATCAAAACATTAAATGTAAAGAAAAGTATGTTAAACAAAGAAGGGATATTAAATTTGCAAGTTGAAAATATTAAGTTGCATATAAATTCAGGCTCTTTAGAGTAACTCTTAATTTCTCAAGAGAGATTCTAAACCTAGAATGTCTCAAACAAATTATATATAATCTTTAAGGGATCCTTATTCCTATATCCAGTAAACTTTAAATAATAAATGATGAATAAATATATATTGCATAATAAAACCAAATATGAGTAATATCTCTGTAAAACTTCACTACAGAAGCCAATTAATGAAATACTCCAATCTAAAGTGTTAACCATACCCAAGACAACAAAAAGAATGAATAATCCCAAGCATCAAATCAGAAGGCAAAAACCCCACAAAATAACTACAAAATAAAGGGAAATAATGAACATTGCTCATTGAAAACTCTCAACTTAGATGTTCAATTCTCGAATAGAAAGACATGAACTAACAGAATGGACTAGACAACAATGTCCATTTTTCTGCTGCATCTACAGAACACTCTTTATCATCCAGGTTGGACAGCATCTCTGTGTAAAAGGATGGAAGGAGACAGTAGAAGAAAGTGGACCAAAAAGGAAGTTTAGGGGAACTTTATACAGTTCACAAACAAAAAAATACCTAAAATTCTTGAGTCAATTTAAAAGAGAGTATGTACTGTACACACTGAATGAGGAGTTCCACCATTATCCATATGAAACAGATGACTTGGGCTGGTCCAGCACACATCTACACTCATGTTTACTGAAGCACAGCTTACCATGTGCTAAGATAGAATGGACTTGATTGTCCTGAATCACATGAGTGCAAAATATATTATTCAATTTTTTTTTTATTCATGGAAAACATGTACTTTTGTTTTTTTGAGATTTTTATTATAATCACATTATTTCTCGTTTATCCGTCCTCCCTACAAAATCTCTCATATAGCCCTCTTTTGGCTCTTTCAATTTCAAGTCTTGGGTTGCCAATAACTGCTATTACAAGTATCATGCATGTGTGTGTGTGTATGTGTGTATGCAAGAGCGAGAGAGAACATTTAACGTTTCAAGAAAGTCAATTATTTTACTTTGAAATTGTGGATGAACTCAAAATGTATCATAAAAAGTTAAGACCTGAGCTAGACACAGAAAGCAAACATTGTATGACTTCAGTCCTAATTGGGCTAAAAGAAGTCAGTACTCTGAAATAAGAACTGAATAGTCAGTATTAGTGCCTGAACATCAGGGTGTAGTGGCATGACTTGTCAAAGAACAAATTTCAGTGACAAGAGCAATAATATAAAGAAATACTTCAGGGTGCATGCATAGGAGATATTAATCATAGCTTACATTGTTTACTTGAGAAATATTCTGTGTATATTTTTTAAATCTCAATAACCAAAATGTTATAATTACTGTGTAAGAGATATTAATTTATTTATATATTATTTATTCTTCCATCAATTTTCCTTCCATTTTCACTCTCCTGAGTTTTGAGTAATCATTCTTTGCTGTTTTGAAAATTCAAGCCACTTTTCCATAAACTATTTTTACACACTTAACATATCAAAATTTGATTTGTAAAATATTTTATAATATTATAATACTAGGAATATATAACAAACCACTGAATTTTATCAAGGGTATTTATTATATATAGTATTACAAGAAAAAGGAAAATGTGAAGCGATGAAGTACTATTCTTTCTAGTTGTTTTTAAGAGAGAGTTGCCTGAGTCCAACCATTTCAGGAAAAAAAAACTCATTTTTTTCTTTTTTATTGATGATTACAATTTATTCACTTTGTTTTCTGGCTGTAAGCCCCTCCCTCATCTTCAACCAGTTACAACCTACCTCCCTCTTCTACACCTATGCTGTCTCTCCTACTCCACTAATAGGGGAAGTCGTATTTCCCTACTATCTTATGGTAGCCTATCTTATCAAGTCTGACAAAGAATGACTGCACCTTCTTCCTCCTTGCAGTCCTGGCAAGGCTGCACCTTCCAGTAGTAGGTGATCAAGGAGCCTTCCACTGAATTCATGTCAGAGACAAACCCTGTTTCCCTTAATAGGAAACTCACATGGAAACTGAGATACTTATGAGCTACATCTGAGCAGGAGTTCTAGGTGTTCTTCATGCATGGTCCTTGGTTGGAACAGGACCCCCTGGGCCCATATTTTTTTGGCTCAATTGGCCTCCTTGTGGAGGGCCTCTCCCATCCAGGCCTTTTTAGCTCCTGAATCTTCCATATTAATCCATGCTTTCTGCACAAAATTTGGCTATGAGTCTAACCATCTGCTTCAATACCCTGCTACGTAGATTCTTTCAGAGGCCCTCTGTTAGTTTCCTGCCCTGTTCCCTATTTTCCCCCATTACCGATGTCTATCCCATTTGCCCTTCTGAATGGGGATTAAGCATCTTCCTTAGGGTACTTCCTGTTGTTTAGATCCTTTAGGACTGTAGATTTTAGTATTTTAATCCTATATTGTATGACTAATATCCACATATAAGTGAGTATATACCATGAGCATCTTTCTGCTTCTGGATACCTCACTCAGAGTGATCTTTTCTAGTTGCATCCATTTACCTGCTGATTTCCTTGTTTTTAATTGCTGAATAGTATTGCATTGTATAAATGTGCCACAATTTCTGTTTCCATTCCTCGGTTTGGAGACATCTAAGTTGTTTCCCAGATTCTGGATATTGTCAATAAAGCTGTTATGAGTAGAGTTGAGCAAATGTCCTTGTTGTATGGTTGATAATCTTCTGAATATATGCCCAGGATTGGTATAACTGAATATTCTAGTACCACTGTTCATAATTTTCTGAGAAAGCACCAGATTGATTTCCACAGTGGTTGTACAAGTTTATATTCCCACCAGCAATGGAGGAGGGTTCAATTTTCTCCATAGAAGTCCAGCTTGTGTTGCAGATGATGTGATAATATATATATGAATATCCCTAAAAATTCAAGGGAACTTCTACAGCTGATAAACATCTTCAGCAAAATGGCTTGATACAAAATTAAATTTAAAAAAAAAAAAACCTGAAGCCCTCCTGTATACAAAAGACAAATGGGCTCAGAAAGAAATTAAGGAAACAAAACCCTTTCACAAAAGCCACAAATAACATAAAGAACCTTGGTGTGACTCTAATCAAGCAAGTGAACAACTTGTTTGAAAAAAAAAAGAACTTCAAGGAAGATATCAGAAGATTGCCCATACTACAGAATTGGAGGATTAACATAGTACAATTGGCCACTCTACCAAAATAAATCTAAAGACTCAATGCAATTCCAATCAAAATACCAGCACAACTCATTACAGACCTTGAAAGAACAATTCTCAATTTCATATAGAAAAAGAAAACAAAACAAAACAAAACCAGAATTGATTTTAAAAGAATGCCTGTACAGTAAAAGATTTTCTGGAGGTATCTTCATCCGAGATCTCAAGTAGTACTATAGCGCAACAGTAATAAAAAATGGCATGGTACTGGCACCTGTACTTTAAATCTTAAAGGGGTGTGCATCTACTCATTAATCATTTTTATTAAATCATATCAAGAAGCTGAGGGGAAAACAAATATAGGGGAATCAAATGCTGTCTCAGTTTTAGACCCAGTTTGAAGGTCTAATGCTTCCTTGGGCTATTGTTTCAGTTCATCAACCTTAAAACACCCATGGCTTTACTATTAATAGTGTACTTTTCTTAACTTTAAATTGTTCTCTAAGATTTTTTTTATATCAGAGCCATTAGCAAGAACATCTTCCCTGACCTTGTTAAAAAATCTATTTTTCCAAATTGTTTCTAAGTATAATGGTCATTGCTTACAATCTACATCTATGGCTCCTTTCAAGGGCAGTGGTTAATTCATTAATCTGCTCCAGTAAACATGTGAAAAGAGATCAAGCATTGTTTTTAAATGCCAGTGATATTGCCCACTGATGGGCTAGAAGCCTCCTTAGAGTTTTCATACAACTCATGTTATGAGGAATATGGGCATCATAAGAACAACAAGCAGAGATATGCTACATAAGAGTTCAAAGTCCTCAGAAAAAGCAGTTCTTGGGATTATGCTTCTCCAAGACAAACTCAACATGACTATGCTAACAGGAGAGCCATATTCCATGAGTTCTACAGCTGTTATGCTGTTGCTCCTCCATGGTTCTTGACAAGACCAGGTAGCCAAAATAGTTTGCCTATATATGGGTGGGGGGGAGTAAGGTTAGCTCAGGCCCTGAAAAGGAGAATTCAGGGCATTTCATGGGCTATACTATCCTGGAGGAACAGATAACATGGAAGGACTGAAGGATTGCTGGGAGAAAATGGCAGGTAGATTTGATTTGATATGTTAACTAGGAACCTCTGCCATTAGTTCCAGGTTTGAATCCTACTTCTATGGTAACCTAAACTTCAGAGAGAGAAGCATGGTCTCCATTGGATAATGATCTTCAAGTGAGCTCACAGGGAAGAAAGTTGACAAAGACAAAGATTATGTTTTTTTTCTTTTCTTTCTATATATCTTCTTCTCTTTGAGGGAGGATGGTTACCCAAACTAGACTCAAATTTTTGCTTTTTTGTTTTGTTTTTCTTACTATGTTTTATTTTATTTTATTAATTGTTTTTATTTTTCACAATTTATTCATTATATATGCTGATTGAAAGTCACTCCCTCAATTCCTACTGGTCCCACCCTCCCTCCATATTCTCCCATCCCCTTTCCCTAGACCACTCAAAAGGGGAGTTCCTCTCCTCTGCCATCCACCCATACATTATCAGAACAGTACTCAGCTATTAAAAACAGAGAAATAAAATTTCTGCTCTTATTTCTTTTCCATAGGCCACTGTACTCACCTCAGAAGATTTCATACCATGAAGCAGGCCTGCAACCTTACTGTGAATAAAAAACTAAGTATAACTCATTTTAAAGAGTCCTACTCCAAGACACTGTTGATGGACCATCTCCCATGCAGAAACATGTGAACTTTGTAATGCTATGATGTCTGAAACATTTTATCACAGGCATTTCAGAGAATGTGATTGTCTTGCTGCCTGGAGGGCTGGTTCCCACCAGCCCAGGAAGGCATAAGGGGCAGAAGATGATTAGCATAAAGCTTGGAAAGCCTGCAAGCATAACTCTGGTCAGCCACTCTGGGAACCACCTTAGAAAGTAGGTTCAACTTTAATTCCAGAAAACAGAAAACAGAGGCTTATATCCAAAAAATTCAGTGCCTGGAGTGCCTGGGATGCTGTAGATAATTGTTAAATACTAGGAAATTCAAGGATGCTTGATTTGCAAAACAGGTATGTGTACACAAAATGAAAGAGTTCTACAGGCTACCACTGTTGTGTTACTCTCAGAGAAAAACTTCCTGGCTGGTGGCCAGAAGCAGTTCACCATTCCCTACATAAAATTCATTGTGATGTTTTTCAATAGTACCCCTGGAACAATAAAACAAAGTTTCTTGTTGTGTAAGAGAACTTCCTGTGAGGCAACTTCCCTAAAACTGAGTAAATGTTGAAAATCAGGTAAATTATCAGGATTAAGTCTTCCGTAAACACCTTATTATATAATGCTGTTGCAGTAATTGATATTCACTATTCATTGTATTCTTTTTTAAAATGAGTTTATTTACTTTACAGTCAAATCTAAGTCCTCCCTGTTTCCCTCCGCCATTACTACCCTCCATTCCTATTGCCGCTATTCCCTTTCCCCTTCAGAAAAGGGAGGTCATTTCCATTGAGCTAGTTTTACAGTTCTGTTGCATCTCAGTGCACCAAAGTACACAAAGGCCTTTCCACCTTGCTTATACTCACAGAATTCCTCTCCAGTAAGGATACTTTTATGATGATGATAACTTTAGATTTGTGCAAGGCCTCACCATTTTAACACATTCATAAGTTTTTCCTCTATTATGAATCCTTTCATGATGATGAAGATTATACAAATGTGGGATGGTTTCACCATGTTAAAAGCTCTCACAGGCTTTCTGTCCATTAGGATTTCTTTCATGAGTGTGGAGATTATTCTGAAGTCCAAAAGTTTTTTCACATTGGTTACAGTCAGACATTTTTCCAGTATGTGATATTTTATGTATTAGGAGATGTTATGTGCAAAGGCTTTGCCACATAGTTATATTCATATGGTTTCCCTCCACAATGTGTTGTTGTCTTAGGAGATGATTGTTACATGCAAAGGCTTTATCACACTAATTACCCTCACAAGGCTTCTCTCTACAGTGTGTCTTTTCCTGTTTTCGGAGACTACTCTGCTGTGCAAAGGCTTTGTCATATTGGGTATATTCATAAGGATTCTTTCCAGTATGTGTTCTTTTATGTCTTATGAGATTACTGTTTTGCACAAAGGCTTTGCCACACTCATTACATTCATAAGGTTTCTCTCCAGTGTGTGTTCTTTTATGGCTTATGAGATGACTGTTTTGTGCAAAGGCTTTGCCACACTGGTTACATTCATAAGGTTTCTCTCCAGTGTGTGTTCTTTTATGGCTTAAGAGATGACTGTTTTTTGCAAAGGCTTTGCCACACTCATTACATTCATAAGGTTTCTCTCCAGTGTGTGTTCTTTTATGGCTTAAGAGATTACTGTTTTTTGCAAAGGCTTTGCCACACTCATTACATTCATAAGGTTTCTCTCAGTGTGTGTTCTTTTTATGGCTTATGAGATTACTGTTTTGTGCAAAGGCTTTACCACACTCATTACATTCATAAGGTTTCTCTCCAGTGTGTGTTCTTTTATGGTTTAAGAGAGTACTGTTTTCTGCAAAGGCTTTACCACACTGGTTACATTCATAAGGTTTCTCTCCAGTATGTGTTCTTTTATGCCGTATGAGCTGATTGCTTTTTGCAAAGGCTTTACCACATTGATTACATTTGTAAGGCTTCTCTCCAGTGTGCGTTCTTTTATGCCATATGAGAACAGTGATATAGGGGAAGGCTTTCCCACATAGCGTGCATTTAAAGGGTTTCTCTCCAGTATGACTGCTTTCATGCCTGCAAAGAAAATTGGCACATGTGAAAGATTTACCACAGTCATATCATTACACTAATAAATATATTTATCTATATGAATTAATTTCATAATTTGATCTAATGGTAAAGAAGAATAAAATTTTAAAGTTTTATCACTTTATTTACATTCACGGTATTCCCCTTCATTATGGGTATTTTTGAAGATCCCTGTGATGGTAAGAGCATTTGTTATGTGGATCACTTTTATAGCATCATTTTTATATAAGAGATTTTCTCCGATATATGAAGAGTATTGTAAGAATTCAGAGTTTTACCACAGCAATCCCATTCACAAATTTTTGTACTGTATGAATGGTACTTCATTTACAAAGTGAGCCAAGACAAGGAGAAGTTCCAAAATCCTAGTATTCATAGGTATTTTCAACAATATGAGTTTGCTGATGAATTCTCAGTGAAGTTGCAAAACCAATTAACAGTAACCATTTATGACATTCAGAAAATTTACTCACAGTGGGGACTACTACCAGATCAATTGTGCTTGGAGAAAGACAGGGACACTGTTTCTTTCAATATCCCTATGCTCATGTGTCTTATAAACATTTTGACATATGATATACCAGTTTAAGTTACAAAAATATTAAAGATTCTCACATTGAATTAACACAGTTTCTTTTTTTGTTCATCATAGAAATGTCATATATGGATTAAGTTTTCTCCACAACAATATTCTTGATTCTCATAAGCTGCTCCTTTCACTAAACTTTACAATGTTACTGCACGAAAATGAGTAACACTGGTTCTACTATGAAATTTTTGCTTATTAGAAGGTTTTGGACACATACTGATCACCAATTCAGTGTGTATACCTCTTACAATATCTGAGTAGATAGAATGAGACTAAACAGATTGGCAGTTCAAGTCAGTAGCTGTAATGTCCATATGATTCAAATGGTATTTTTGTTACAATATTATTTTATTTTCTTCTATCTTAGGGGAGTGCCTTGTAAACACAAATCAGATACCTGACATTGAAGTACATGGAATTATGAGATTTTAATGATCATAAGTACACTTAAAGCAGTGCTGTTTTTACACTGTTGCTTTTCTTTAAAACTTCCAGGACACAGCCATGTGTGCTGGTACATGCCTTCAATCCCAGCACTTGTGGAGGCAGAAGCAGGCAGATCTGTGTGATTTTGAGGTCAGGCTGGTCTAAAAAGCAATTCTAAGTTAAGCCACAGCTACACAGAAAAAAAAAAACTATTTCAAAAATAGAAAATAAAAAAGCAGCCAACAAACAAACAACAAACCAAAAAACAAACTTCTGGGACACATTAAAATTTCTTAAGATTCATATCTGTATCAGCGTGCACATAAAGTTACCTTTTATTACTTGTAGGACTTTGAAAGTGTTCTTCAATATTATGATCTTCCCAATTGTAGCCTAAAATATAGTACCAGAAAATGTATATTATTGGAAATATCATATTATTATTAAGGGAAAACTTATATCACTATCTTCTGTGACCCTTAGCACCATGCCTGATTTCTTCACCTCATTCCACCTCATTCTCAATTAGAATTATAGAAGAGGATTAATAATAAAGTAAGAGTTGTCTCCTTATTTTAAAAGTGAAAGAAAATTTGCAGTCTTACCTATAGCAGTGAGGTTTTTACAGGTCTCTAGCATCACATCTTTGTAGAGTTGCTTCTGGGAAGGTTCCAGCAAAGCCCACTCTTCTTGGCTGAATTTCACATGCACATCATCGAAGGTCACTGAATTCTAAAATATACCATACATTTGCACAAAAGAAAGACTGGCAACAATATAAATTTATACTTCATTGGCAATATAATCATATAATTCTAGTGCTTCTTCCATTTATTTTCTGACACAGAAGTGCTAGTGTGAGACAGTTGGGTGCTGTGCATCAAGTGAAGGATGGGAGAAGAAAAAGCCTAAAGGTTAGATTGTAACGGAAACAAAAGGCTTGCTTTGAAAACCTGTGTTAAAGGTTTTGTATTAGTTTGTAAGACATGAAAATGAAGTAGCCATTAGTTGGGTTCTTGAGTGATCTATGAATCATCTTCAGTTACTTGGGTGAGTAGGTCAGGACACTGTCATGAGACAGGTGGAAGGAAAAAACACAGTCGTGATATTTTATCTAGCAACAAATGATAGGTGGCTATCAGGTGACAGTGAACAGATGGGTGGTGTCAGTCAAAAGACAACATGGCACTGGATATCATGTTTTGACCAGGGATCAGAGATGTGGCATACCAGGAGATGAAAATGGGGGCTCATATATTTGTGGAAGAGAAATTGTACTACAGTGAATAGATGGATAAAAATAATGTGGGTGGCAAGCAACAATAATCATACCTGATAACATCATATTTCTGAGTGACCAGACAAAAGAAAAGGCATAGAACACATGATTATTCTTTGATCATTGTTTTGTATATTCTCCTTTCTAAGTCATGTATAGTCTATAGTTTAAAAATAAAGATTAAAACTTTTCTATTAAAACGGAATTGTTAATGTTATCACTAAGTCATTTTAGAAGAAAACTGAATAATGAAGTTTAACTATGTCATATCTGAACTTTTTTGAATAGGATATAGCTTTTGAATAGTCATGGTAATTAATGTGGACAAAGACAAACAGAGGGAAGAGAGCAAAATAGAAAGAGAGACAGAGATACACAGAGAAATTAAGAAATGAGAAGTACTAAATACACATCAGAGAAATTTATAAACAGTTACTAACTACAAAAATTATGGACAAGCTGGGTGTATTCTGTTATGCCTTAATTCCATCACTCAGGAGGCAGAGGCAGGTGTATCTTATTGAATTGGATGCCAGCATGATCTATGCAAAGAGTTCCAGGACAGCTAGACCTATATAGTAAGACAGAGCCTCCCCTAAAAGTCAATCAAACAAACATATAAGATTGAAAGAACTCAGAGGACTATACTGAAGCTTCTACAAGAAATTATACATTCACTCCAGTTGTGCATTTCTTTTCCAGAAATCTGCACTGCCCCAGCTTAAACTGTAACTCTAATAACATCTTACTAAAAGGGAATGCATGTTTAAAGAGCTAAAAATAGAAAAATGAAAATATTAGCAATGTCAATGCTGATCATAAATAAGCAACATAAGGTAGAAGAGATGGCTCAGCAGTGAGGAGCTCTTGCTACTCTTAAGTGGGCTCAATTGTCTTTGTTTACCTGGACCCCACTACTATCAGTTCATGAGTTCTGAACACATCTTCAGACTATACTGAAGATCAGGCACACAAGAGGTTCATATTCATGCATACAATCAAAATACTCATATTCAGTAAAAATTAAAAACAGATCCCAGCTGGAAGGGCTGAACACACACTGTGTCTGATCAGCAGGGTAGCAGAGACTGCACAATGACCAATAGTTGGAACTGTGGGCCTCCAAACACCATTGACTGTATTTACCAGGTGAGAAGAACCCCAGTGATGAGAAAAGCAATTGGGTTCAACCTCAGAGCACTCAGCTAGTCCCATGAAAATTTCCTGGGCTGTTTTAGCAGAAATAAGGTTTTCAAGCAAATAGACCCAAGAAACAAGCAGGAGTAACCATTCTAATATCTAATAAAATAGACTTTCAACAACCATTAATTGAAAGAGATGAGGAAGTAGGTAATCCAAGATGGTGGCACCGGGATGACACTGTCTGAGAAGCAGGGCAGCAATCTTGGTACAGTGCCTAAGAGACTGAACTCTGGACACTAAAACAACAGTGATTGTGTTTCGCAGGTCAGAGGAAACACCACAGTGTGGGAATCAGTCGGGTCTACTCTCAGGTCACCCAGCAAGAACCCGGGTCACACAGGCACTGGGTCACTAGACAAGAGCCACATGCCCACATGTCCTGATCACCTTCCCAGGCTGAACTGTGCACCCTGGGGCACCAGAGACTGGGAGCCCAGTCTCGAGAAAACCCCACAGGGAAGGACGCAAGCGGGTCTGACCTCAGGTCAACCAGTCTATCCCTGGAAAAGGTCCTGTAGACTTGCGGGTGCACAGCAGCCAGCCCTGAGTAGGGCTCCAGCTGCCAGCTCTGCAGCTAACTCTCTGTCACAGACAGAACTGTGTGCCCCAGGGCACTAGAGGCTGGGTTTCTCTGTTGGAAGAAAACCCCACAAAGAGGGAAACAGCAGGTCCCAGCTTAGAGCACTCAGATGACCCCCACCACCACTACAACCACCACACACAGGAATGTTCTCAGGAAAAGTTCTCAGGTTCCTTCCAGTCACCAGCTTGGAGCAACAAATCACAAGCGAGTGCCTATGCACTCTACACCCCGAACAGTACAGACTGGGTCTTCCTGTAGGGAGAAAACCCAAAGGTGGGGGAAAATATCTGTCCCTACCTCAGGGCCAGAAACTTTTCTAGCTCCAGACTCTGAAGTTTCTGGTTATCCACAGGCTCCAGACTCTAGCCTCCTGCTGCACACATGAAAGTGGTGCTCACCTGCCACTGATTACCACTTGGGTAATGGAGCACAAAGCTCCAAACTTAGACCTACAGAAGGCTGGGTTCCCTGAGATCAATCCCTAGATACTGTTCCAAGGGACAATCAGTTATCCCTAACTAAACTGACCAATCCACAGGGCACTCAGGTTACAGCAGCAGCTCACTAAATTTACAGCAAGAAACCCAGCAGCAGGGCAGCTGTCTCCAGAACTTCTCTGGGTGAGAGGATAGCCCCTTTTACTAGCAAAGGCAACAATTACTACTCAGGTCTGTATGCCTGAGGTGAGCTGTGGCAATTCCTGAAAAACACCTGCCATTCAGTGACCATACCTAAAAAACGGAGGAGAGCTCCTTTGGGAAAAATCATCTTCCTGCCAAGGGGATTAGACCCACCACAGGATTCCAGGAAGTACCAGAAACTAACACCCAACACCTAAGATATACCAATGGGTAGAGGCCAGTGTAAAAGCTCAATCAACAAAAGACAAAGCAATATGGCATCTCCAGAACTCAGTTATTCAGGAGCAAACAGCCCTGGATACCCCAGCATAAAGACAATTTCAGGCCAATATCCCTTATGAACATTGATGCAAAAATACTCAACAAAATACTTTGCAAACCCAATACAAAAACACATCAAAGATATCATCCACTACAACCGAGTAGGCTTCAGGCCAGGTATACAGGGGTGGTTCAATATGCAAAAATCCATTGATATGATCCACCATATTAACAAATTGAAAGACAAATAAACACATGATAATCTCCTTAGTTGCTGAAAAAGCATTTGAAAAAAATCCAGCATCCATTTGTGTTTAAAGTATTGGAGAGATCAGGGATACAGGGCATATACCTAAACATAGTAAAGGCGATATACAGCAATTCTATAGCCAACATCAAGCTAAATTGGAAGAAACTTAAAGCAATCCCACTGAATTCAGGGACAAAGCACGGCTGCCCACTCTCTCCATATCTCTTCAACATAGTTCTCAAAGTCCTTGCTAGATTAATAAGACAATTAAAGGAGATCAAGGGGATACAAATGGGAAAGGAAGAAGTCAAAGTATCACTATTTGCAGATGATATAATAATATACATGAGTGACCCCCAAAATTCTACCAGGGAACCCCTAAAGCTGACAAACACTTTCAGCAATGTGGCTGGATACAAAATCAACTCAAAAAATCAGTAGCCCTCTTATATACAAAAGACAAAAGTTCTGAGAAAGAAATTAGGTAAACAACAACCTTCACAATAGTGAAAAAGGACATAAAGTACCTTGGTGTGACCCTAACCAAGCAAGTCAAAGACTTATTTGAAAAAAAAATCAAGTGTCTAAAGAATGAAATAGAAGAAGATATCAGAAGATGGAAAGATCTCTTATGCTCATGGCTTGGCAGGATTAACCTAGTAAAAATGGTCCTCTTACCAAATGCAATCTACAGATTTAATATAATTCCCATCAAATTACCAACACAAATCTTTACAGACCTTGAAATAAAAATTCCCAACTTCATATGGAATAACAAGAAACCCAGAATTGCTAAAACAATCTTCCATAATAAAAGATCTTCTGGAGGTATCTCCATCCCTGATCTCAAGCTGTACTATAGAGCAACAGTAATAAAAACTGCATGGTACTTGCATAGACACCAACTAGTGGATGAAAGGAATTGGATAGATGTCCCAAAAATACACCCACGCACTATGGAATCCTGATTTTTTACAAAGATGCCAAAACCATACAATGAAAAAAGATAGCATCTTCAACAAAAGGTGCTGGTCTAAATGGATGTCTACATGTAGGAAAATGCAAATAGATCCATATTTATCACTCTGCACAAAACTAAAGTTCAGGTGGATCAAAGACCTCAGTATAAAACCAGACATACTAACCCTGTTAGAAGAAAAAGTGAGGAAGAGCCTTGAACTCATTGGAACAGGAGACAACTTCCTGAACAGAACTTCAACAGTACAGGCTCTAAGAGCAACAATCAATGAATGGGACCTCATGAAACTGAAAAACTTCTATAAGTCAAAAGAAACTGTTATCAAAGCAAAATGACTGCCTGCAGATTGGGAAAGGATCTTCACCAACCCTATATCTGACAGAAGGTTAATATCAAGTATTTATACAGATTTCAAGAAGTTAAACACCAACAAATCAAGTAACCCAAATTAAAAAATGGGGTACAGAGCTAAACAGAGAATTCTCAATAGAGCAATATAGTATGGCAGAGAAACACTTAAAGAAATGTTCAACATTCTTAGTCATCAGGGAAATGCAAATCAAAACCACCCTGAGATTTCACATTACACCCATCAAAATGACTGAGACAAATAACTCAAGTGACAACTAATGCTGGATAGGATTTGGAGAAAGGGGAACCCTCCTTCATTGCTGGTGGGAATGTAAACTTATACTACCACTTTACAAATCAACCTGTCACTTTCTCAGACAAAAAATCTATGCTGTTACACATACTTTCAAACTTTGAAAATATTGCCTGATATCAGTTATTGCTCCTAAATAAAACAAACAAACAAACAAACAAACAAACAAATAAATAAATAAATAGAAATGAGGAAGGATACTTCATATTCATCAAAGGAAAATTCCACCAAGATGGCATCTGTATTCTGAGCAACAATGCCCCAAATACAAGGACACCCACATTTGTAAAAGAAACATTAATAAAACTTAAAGAACATATCAATCACTGTACATTAATAGTGGGAGAGGTCAACATGTCACTATCATCAAGGGACAGAGCAATGGAAAAGGACTTAAACTGAGAGATAATGACACAAATGGATGTCATGAATCAAATGAACCTAACAGATATCTAGAGAATTTTTTAACCCAAACAGAAAAGAATCTATTTTCTTTCAGCACCTCATGGACCCTTCTCCAAAACTGAACATACAGTAGGTCACAAACCAGGTCTCAACAGATACAATAAGATTGAAATAATATCTTGTATCCTATCAGACTATGATGGACTAAAGATGGACCTCAAGAATAACAGAAATAACAAAATGCCTACACACACGTGGGAACTGAACAACTCCCTACTCAATGAAATCTAGGTCAGGGAAGAAATAAAGAAAGAACTTCTTACAATTCAATGAAAATGAAGGTACCTCATACCCAAACTGCAATGAAAGCAGTCCTAAGAGGAGTTTTAATAGCACTAAAGGCCTTAATAAGCTACTGGAGACATCCCATACAAGCAACTGAATGGCACACTTAAAAGCCCTAGAAAAAAGAAGCAGACACACTCAACAGGAATAGACTACTAGGACTAACCAAACTCAGGGCTGAAATCAATAAATTAGAAACAAAGAGAATAATTCAAAGAATCAACAAAACCAAGAGCTAGTTCTTTGAGAAAATCAAATACATAGACAAACTCTTAGTCAAACTAAGTAAATGGAAGAAAGACAATCCAAATCAACATTATGAAAGGAAGGGAGAGAGAGATAACAGACACTGAGAAAACCAAAAGAACCATTAGATCTTATGTCAAAAACCTATATGTCACAAAATTTAAAAATCTAAATGAAATATAGAATTCTCTTGTTAGATTCCACTTACCAAAGTTGAATCAAAATCAGGTAAAGATATTAAATAGTCTTTTACTGCCTAAGAGAATAGAAGCAGCCATCTAAATACTTGCAACCAAAAAAAGCTAAGAGTGAGATGATTTCAGAGCCAAATTCTACAAGACAGTCAATGAAGAGTCAATATTGATATTCTTCAAATTATTCCACAAAATAGAAATGAACACAACATGACCAAACTCCTTTTGTAAGACCACAGTCACCTTGATAAATCCTCAAAGACCCCCAAAAAGAAAGAGAACTTCAGACTAATCTCTTTTATGAACAATGATGCAAAAATACTGAATAAAACAATCGCAAACCAAATCCAAGAACATATCAAAGATATCATCCACCATTACCAAGTAGGCTTCATCCCAGGCATGCAGGGATAGTTCAATATAGGGAATTTTAATCCGTCACATAAACAAATTGAAAAAAAAAAGGATCATTTCCTTAGATGCTGAAAAAACATTTGACATTATCCAACAGTTATTCTTGTTTAAAGTCTTGGAGAGACTGGGGACAGAGGCACAGATCTAAAAATAGTAACGACAATATACAGCAATCCTATAACTAACATCAAACTAAATGGAAAGAAAGTTAAATCAATTCCACGGAACTCAGGGACAAGACAAGGCCACACACTCGCTCCAAATCTCTTCAGTACAGTACTCAAAGTCCTATCTAGGGCAATAAGATAACTAAAGGCGATCAAGGGGATACAAATTGATAAGGAATAAGTCAAAGTATTGCTTTTCACATATATGACAGTATATAAAAGTGACCCCAAATATTCTACTGTAGGGAACTCCTACAGTTGAAAAACGCTTTATCAAAGTGGTTGGATATGAAGTTAACTCAAAAAGAAAATCAGTAGCACTCCTGTATGCAAAAGACAAACGGACTGAGAAAGAATTAGGAGAACAACACCCTTCACAATAGGCAGGAAAAAAAAAAAAAACATAATGTACCTTGGAGTTATCCTCAACAAGCAAGTGAAAAGCCTGCATGAAACAACAAACAAACAAACAAACAACTTTAAGCCTCTGAAGAAAGAAATTGAAAAAGATACCAGAAGATAGAAATATCTCTCATGCTGATGGGTCAGAAGGATCAACATAGTAAAAATTGCTATCATACCAAAAACAATCTATAGATTAAATGATATTCCCATCAAAATATCAACACAATTCCTTAAGGAATTTGAAAAAAAAATTCTCAGCTTCATATGGAAAAATAAAATGCCAGAGTAGCTAAAATAGTCCTGTACTATAGCAGATCTTCAGTAGGTATCACCATCCCTGATCTCAAGCTCTACTATAAATGAATAGTAATAAAAAACTGCAGGGTACTGAAATAAAAACAGAATGGTGGATGAATGGAATTGAAATGAAGACCCATAAATAAACCCACACACCTATGGACACTTGATTTTTGACAAAGAAGCCAAAACCATGCAATGGAATAAGGACAGCATCTTCAACAAATGGTGCTGGTCTAACTGGAAGTCTACATGTAGAAAAATGAAAATAGATGCATATTTATCACCCTGCATCAAACTACAGTCCAAGTTGTTCAAAGACCTCAACATAAAACCAGATACACTAAATCTGTTAGAAGAAAAAGTGGGAAAGAGTCTTGATCTCATTGGCATAGATGATAAATTCCTCAACAGAACACCAAGAGCACTGGCTCTAAGATCAAGAATTAATGAATAGGATCTCATGAAACAAAAAGCTTGTATGAAGCAAAGAACTCTATCAATAGAATAAAATGGCCACCTACAGCCTGGCAAAAGATCTTCACCAACCCCACATACAACTGAAAGAGCTAATAAACAATATATATATTAAACTCCAATAATTAAACTCCAATAATCCAAATAATCCAATTTAAAACTGGGGTACAGAACTATACAGAGATTTCTCCACAGAGGAATATCAAATGGTGGACATTAAATGCTCAATATCTGTAGATATCCTGTAAATGCAATTGACATTCCATCTTAAACCCATCATGGCTAAGGTCAAAACCTGAATTTAATAGCAAGCTAGTGAGAATGTGGAGAATGAGGAACACTCCTCCATTGCTGGTGGGTGTGCAAACTTATACAACCACTTTAGAAATCAATCTGATGCTTTCTCAGACAATTGGAAGTAGTGTTACTTCAAGACCCTGCTATACCATTCCTGGGCATATATCAAAAAGATGCTCTACCATTCAACAAAGATATTTGATCAACTATGTTCATAGCATCTATATTCATAATAGTCAGAATAGGGAAACAAACTACATGTCTCTCAAACAAACCATTGTTTTACAACAATTGTGGTACATTTACACAATGGAATGCTACTTGGGTATTTAAAAACAAAAAGGAAGCCATGAAATTTTCAGGCAAGTAGATGGAACTAAAAATGATCATCCTATGTAAGTTATTGCAAAACCAGAAAGACATGCATGGTATTTACTCATTTGTAAGTGGATAATGGCCATAATATAGGATAAACATACTACAATCTGCAGACCTAAAGGAGCTAAATAAAAAGGAGGACCCTATGGAGGATGGTCAATTCTTATTCAAAAGGGCAAATAGAATCAACACCAGAAATGACTGAGGAGAGGGAATAGGATGAGAGCCTAACATGCATATTGTCCGAAATACTCTACCCAGTAGGGGTTCGAAGCAGATGCTAAGACTCACAGGTGAACTTTGGGTAGAGCACAGGGAATCATAGGAAAGAGTAGGGGGATAGAAAGTAGAAAGACCCAGAACTGGCAGGACCTCCATAAGAAGACCAACAAGGACAACAAATCTGGGCCCATGGGGACTTGGAAAGATTGATGCACCCCCAAAGACCATTCATGAAGAGGACCCAGACCACTGCTTAGATGTAGCTGATAGGCATGTCTCCATGTGGGATCCATAGTAAGGAGAGAAGGTGCCTGCTCTGACATAGACTCTGTTGTCTGCTATTTGATCATTTCCCCTTGGTGGAGGTGGCATTGCTATGCCACAGAGGAAGAGGATGCAGGCAGTCCTACTGAGACTTTACAGGCTGGGTTCACATGGCAGGAGGGGAGGGCTCCCTGTATCTGAGATATAGGAAATGGGATGAGGGGAAAGAAGAATGGAGGGTGAGACAAGGAAGAGTCAAGGGAGAAGATTACAATTGGGATGTTAAGTGGATAAATTATTTTTTAATTTAATTAATTTATTTATTACAATGTGTTCACTTTGTATCCTTGTCATAGCCCCCTCTCTCATCTCCTCCCAATCCCACCCACCCTCCTTCTTCTGCCCCTATGCCCTTTCTCTAGTCTCCTAATTGAGGAGGAACTCCTTCCCTTCTAGCTTATCAGGTCTCATCAAGGATGGCTGCATCATCTTCCTCTGTGGCCTTGCAAGGCTGCAACACCCAGGAGGAGGTGATCAAAGACTCAAGTTCATGTCAGAGAATAAATAATAATAACAAATTTAAATTAAAAATAAATTGAATGTGAATAAAACAAACAAAATTAAAAAAAATACAACAGGTAAGAAGAGCGTCACACACCTACAATTCAATGACTTGGAAAGCTCAGATAGTGTTAGTGTCATGAATAAATGGCATCCTCAGAAATTAAATATACTCCCTGCCAAATTTCAAATTCAAGATGTTGATGAAGGTCAACACAATAAACTATGCTCTCATATACAAAACAAAAGAAAATAAATACCTAAAACTCTATATTCCATGCTCAGCAGCCAATGATGGTAATGTTGATGTCAGGCATGTTGGCCTAGATTTAAGCCCAACACTCGACTGGAGTTTAGAGCTGTAAGTTCAAAACCAGCCTGGTCTACATACAAACTTTCAGGAAATATCCAGGAACTCTGGGACATTATGACAACACAAAACATGCTGATAATCAGATTAGAAAAAGAAGGATGAGATCATAGGTCCAGAAGATATTTTCAACAAATCATACAAGAAAAATTTCTTAACCTAAAGAAGAAGATGTCTATCAAGTCACAAGAAGCATACAAAATACCAAAGACAGTGGACCAGAAAAGAAAATCCTCCTAACAGAGAATAATCAAAACTCTAAATATACAGAACAAAGAAAGAATATGAAAAGCTGCAACTGAAAACAAACAAACCAAACTAACCAACCAATCCGACAAACCAAAACAAACAAAAACCAACCAAAAAACAAAAAAGGCAGATCTATTGGAATTAACCCTGTATTCTGAGTAAAAATGCTAGAAGTTGAATGGCTTAGACAGAGTGCTTCTGACTCTAAAAAACTGCAGGAGCCAATACAAATTACTAACTATGCCCAGAAACTTTCAATTACCAAATGGGGAAAATAAGATGTTCCATAAAAAGGTCAATTTTAAATAATATGTATCTATAAATACAGCCCCACTCAAGGTGCTAAAACCACCACCACCACCAAAATAACAATCACTGTTCAATGATATCTCTTAATACCACTGACCCAAATTCACCAATAAAAAGACACAGGCTCACAAAAACGGATGATAAAACAAAATCCACCCTTCTCCTAAATACATCAAACACAGCTTCACATCAAGATAGACATTATCTCAGGGTAAAGGGTTGGAAAAGATATTCCAAATAAATGAATTAGAGTATCAAGCTTGTAAAGCAATTTTAATATCTAACAAAACAAACTTCAAAAACAACTAATCAAAAGATGGCAAAGGACATAACATATTGAAAAAAAATATCCAGCAATATAACTTTTCAATACTTAACATCTATGCCCCAAACATAAGAGCACCCAAGTTATAAATGAAACCCTTCTGCAGCTTGCATCACATCCTGGCCCATATAAACTGATAGGAGAAGACTTCAATATATCATGGACAGGTCCTCCTGACCATAATGGAACAGAGAAATGTTCCACCTAACTAACATCAAAAAACTAAATATACCCAAAAGATGTTTACAGAACATCCACCCAAGCACAAAAGATTGTTCCTCTTCTCAGCAACTCATATATTATTCTCCAAAATTGATGATATACTTGAACAGTGGAAGTCTCAAAAGATATAAGAAACTTGCAATGACCTTCTGCATCCTATCAGACCACTAAAGTTTAAAGCAGCACATCACCAATAACAAAAACAATAGAAAGCTTACAAACTCATAGAAATTGAACAACACTCCATTGAATAAAAAATGGCTCCAAACTGAAATAAAGAAAGAAATTAAAGACTTTCTAGAAGTCAATGAAATGAATACACAACATATCAAAACTCATAATACACAATGGGAGTGTTGACCAGAAGACAATTCATACCACTGAGCACATTCAGAAAAAAATAGTCAGAAAGATCTCTTAGTAGCAACTTAACAGCACACCTAAATACTCTAGAACAAAAAGAAGTAAAAATAACTAAAAGGAGTAGACAGTGAGTAACTACTGAACTGTGTCTTCACTGGTAAAACCGAATGTTTCCACAGGAAAAAAAAATGGTGGATCCTATCAAAATTGATAATGATTAGATTTGAATAGTAGAGATTTCCAAAATAAGCAGAGGTAACTGTTCATCAGACAGCTTGGTCATTGAGTCCAAAAAAAAAAAAAAAAAATTATGAAGACTAGTGTTTTCTTCTTAAATAAAAAAAGATACTTTTGTTGTTTCATATTAAAAACAGTTAAGAGGTTTAAAATGTTTTAAGTAAATTCAAAGGTATAAACTTGTTTGAGTTGGAATAATTTGGAGTGAATATAACATATTTGAGCAGTGTGGTGATAGACAGTGCCTTTAATCCCAGCAGAGACAAGCAGTTCTCTATTAATTAGTTGTTTTCTAAATTCAGGAGTTACAATGACAGGGTGTTGGTGGTTCATAGCCCTAATCCCAGCATTTGGGAGCCACATGCCTTTTACATACTACCTGGGGGGCAGAGGCAGGCACATAGGATTTACAGTGATTTTATTTAAAACTGCTTGTAAAAGGCAGGCTGAAAATGAAAGTGAATGCCCTTTATTACCTAGAAATAAATACACTTTAAGGTATATTTGTAAATTTTCACAGATTTTTAACTTTAATTGAGATATTATACTTTTTCTATTTCCAAAAAAACATTTTACCCTATAAAAAATATCACATGCCTAAAAAGGTACAATCTTCACCCCTGAATTAGGGATGGGGCAGGGTTTTGATTTAATCTTTTCAGGAGAACAAAATCATACAGTTAAAGAATATGGAGACCACTAGAAACATGAAATTTCTGAAGAAAATGACAGATCACCAAAAGAAAATGTCAAAAGAGGAGTAAACTGGCCAAATAGTATCACTCACCTTCATGTTATCTCTTCTGCATTCTATGGACATAGTGCAAATTGTATTTATGTGATTGCTAAAGAACAATCCAAAATCTCTATCTCATATCAGAAAAGCCACCTGGTAAGAAACAAAGGAAAACAGAAAAATAAGGGATGATTCTATTGTCACAAATCATAATCTGGCATGATGTGACTTCTGTACTTACCACAAACTTCAATAATCAAGAATGTGTACAGTGTTTGTGAAAGAATGAGGGGGTAAGAGAAAAAGCCAAAAAACATAAGCCTAAAATATAGTCAAGTTTACATGAAAAGACATAAGGAAACTCTAGTATGAAAAATGTGCACTGGACCAGAGATACCTTTTTTTTCTAACTAATACAAATCAATTAAACACAGATTCCACAATTGTTACGAGACAAACATAAAATGACACCTAAACTGTTATATTTGACCCCCAGCTACTACTAACCTCCTTTACAGAGAGTCCTTTTGCTCTGGAAGTCTCTTAGAAAATGGAGGTGATCATAAAGCTTGGCTATGGCTTGCAGTCCCTCATGTCCACTTGTGAGTTTAGGCACAGCCCAGCCTTGCCAACACTCACACACAAAAAAGTTGGAGAATAATTTAGTATCTGTTTCTTGCAGCATGGATTATGTCACAAGATGTGTAATCTACCCTATTCACTTACCTAAAACCAGGCACACCTGACACTGACAAAATTTTGCACCTCAGAAAATCCTTTTGAACCCAGAAATTGAATTTCCTGAATCACATCATTGTGCCCGGTGGTAGTTGAAAGGTGAAAAATAAATTAAAAAAAAAAAAAAAAATAAGCAAGTGTTGCTTAATGATGACCACCACCACTTTTTTTTTTTACCAGTTTCAAAACTATTTATAAAATTTGTTACACAACACCATGTGTGGAATATAACATGAGGCATTTCTAGAAATGAGACTTTCAGTTTTCCAATCTATCTATCCAATGCACAGCAAAAGCAATGCCTGGGTGTGCACACTAGATAGTGATACTATAAGCACCACAACTTTCTATTGCCCAAGCCACAGGGTCCCCTCCTCCTTGGACAGTCAACACTCAAGAAGGGTCAGAGGACAAGGATCTCTGCTGAGGTCACCACATGGAAAACAACAAAACCAGAGTCTGACCCACAGCCCATCTCGGTCAAAGCATATCAGGCTATAATAGCTCAGCAGACCTGCTCTGCCTGGCCTGGGAACAATGGCCCCACACTCACCATGGCATGGGCTCTGCTCTCATTCACAGTTCCTACAGCTACATCAGAGGACAATCCCAGAACAAACCCATAAGCTACCTCTTACTGTTGTTCCTGACTCCTAGTCCCATGCAGACTCCCTCATTAGCTTGGACAATACAGCTGAGTCTCAGGACAGTAGTAGCTCTTCTACCAGTTGATCAAAGATCAAATGATGCAGATAGCAGAGGTATTCTAGCTTTTGCCCAACCACTAGGGGCTCACAGAACCCTAGTGTTGTTATAAAAAAAATGAAAATCCCAATTGTTTAAGTTTACAATACAGACCCAGGAGCTAGGTACTGGGAGAAAACCTGCTAGTTCAGAAAGTCAGATAAAGCACATCTGACCCTGCTACTCACCTCACATCTAAGAGGAAAAGCTCCAAAAGCTCACCAGTTCAGATGACAGCTCAGGGGGGAGATAGGCCAAAAGAACCCAAGGCCAAAGGCTTTCTAGCTCAAAGCTCAAAAAGCCCAAAAGCTACCAATCTAAAACTCCTTCTACTTTTTACACTCTGTCTTAAATACATTTCAGCTGAAACTTCCACTTACTCTTTAATCCCTGTCAGCTGGTTTTTTGCTTTGCCTCTTGACCTAGGGTTAACATTATTAAATCCTGTGCACAGAGAGCTTTTGTATTAAAGGTATATTCTAGGGCTGACGGAACTACACCACAATCACCTGTTTACGATAAACAGAAAGTTCTTGAATTAAGGTTTGTGTTAGGGCTCAACCAGACCAAACAAAGCATAGCATTTACAGTTCACAATCTAAGGGATCACACTGGGATCAAATATCCTGCAACACCCTCATCTTGGAAAATTTTTAAATACAATCTTCCACTCTCCCAGGGCACCTGTTTATCTTCCAGATACAGGTCATTTATTTTGCACATTCCATTACATACTCAGTGTGCAGTTCATTCATCTCTACCTCATAGATGGGAAGTCCTTTAGCCAAACTTCAGTCAAAGCAAACAGTAACAACTATTAAAGAAATAAGTAGCCATTAACTTGAAAACAAGGAGTAGTTATTGAGAGCTCAATGAAAATGAAAATAAAAGAAAAGAATGTGGCTATTTACCTAGGTATGTTGGAGTAGAAAGTTTATTATAGGTAGAAGAGAGAACATAGTCAGACACAGGGAAATCTGGAACAATCTAGAGTTGACATGAACCTGAGCCATGTGAGAAGAGAGAAGAGAGGGGAAGTGGAGAGCCAGAACAAAGGGACAGGAGGATAAATGATAAATGAAAAACACCAGGTAATCAAAACAGTTGGAATACATAAGGGAAGAGCAGCTTGGAGGAGGGCAGCTCAACTCCTGGCTAGAGATCTGGGTATGATACCCATACCTTGTAATAGGCAAGGACTGAGAGGTGCTGGGGAACCTGACAGCCACATCTGCTTTGATTGTTAAGTAGGCATCTCAACCATTCACCCCAGCATTTGACACCTAAGAGTAGAGAGGGATAAGTAAGTTGAAATTATTTCATTATAATCTCAAAATTATTTTTAAAAAAGTTGAAAATGGCTTTATGGTCCAATATTCTTCATGGACTTCAGGTCTGTATTAGTGCACATTAATTATTACTCACACCTTTTCTCTCAGGTTGCATTTTCAAATAGGGGTTAAACATTCCTGTTAGGTACTACCACACTGGTTTCTCCAGATCTTCTGTGTTTATTTTTTTAACTAGTTCAACTATAG
>JAEOAE010003758.1:0-68566 GCA_036365155.1 Meriones psammophilus | reverse complement strand
AATCTACTTAAAAATGGGGAACTGAGCTAAACAGAGAATTCTCTGTAGAGGAATACCGAATGGCAGAGAAGCACTTAAAAAAATGCTCAACCTCATTAGCCATTAGGGAAATGCAAATCAAAACAACCCTGAGATTTCACCTTACACCCATGAGAATGGCCAAGATCAAAAACTCAAGTGACAACACATGCTGGAGAGGTTGTGGAGAAAGGGGGAACCCTTCTCCACTGCTGGTGGAAATGTAAACTTGTACAACCACTCTGGAAAGCAATCTGGCCCTTTCTCAGACAACTAGGAATAGCGCTTCTCAAGATCCAGCCATACCACTCCTAGTCATATATCCAAAAGAGGCTCAAGTACACAAAAAGGACATTTGCTCAACCATGTTTGTAGCAGCTTTATTTGTAATAGCCAGAAGCTAGAAAACAACCCAGATGCCCCTTAACTGAAGAATGGATGCAGAAATTGTGGTATATCTATACAATGGAATACTACTCAGCAATGAAAAATAAGGAAATCATGAAATTTATGGTAAATGGTGGGACCTGGAAAGGATCATCTTGAGTGAGTTATCCCAGAAGCAAAAAGACACACATGGTATATACTCACTCATATAGACATATAACATAGGACAAACCTACTAAAACCTGTGCATCTAAAGAAACTAAGCAAGAGAGAGTACCCTAACTAAAATGTTCAATCCCCACCTGAAAGGCAAAGAGGATGGACATCAGAAGAAGAAGAAAATAGGAAACAACCTAGAAACCTGCTACAGAGGGCCTCTGAAAGTCAGAAGAAGAAATCAGGAAACAAACTAGGAACATACCACAGAGGGCCTCTGAAAGCCTCTGTCCTGCAGACTATCAAAGCAGATGCTGAGCCTGATGGCCAACTGTCAGGCAGAGTGAATGGAATTTTATGTAAGAAGTGGGAAATAGTAAGAGCTGGAGAGGTAAGGAACTCCACAAGGAGAGCAGCAGAACAAGAAAATTTAAACACAGGGAACTTCCCAGAGACTCATACTCCAACCAAGGACTATTCATGGAGATAACCTAGAACCTCTGCACAGATGGAGCCCATGGCAGTTCAGTGTCCAAGTGGGTTACCTAGTAATGGGAAGAGGGACTGCCTCTGACATAATCTGATTGGCCTGCTCTTTGATCACCTCCCCCTGAGGGGGAGCAGCTCTACCAGGCCACAGAAGAGGACAATGCAGCCACTTTTGACGAGAACTGATAGACTAAGATCAGAAAGGTAAGGAGAACCTCCCCTACCAGTGGACTTGGGGAGGGGCATGCATGCAGAAACGGGAGGGAGGGTGGGATTGGGAGGGGTGAAGGGAGGGGGGTATGGGGGATACAAAATTAATAAAGTGTAATTAATAATAAAAAAGAGACAAACCTTTAGCAAGGTCACATGTGAAAAAGGAAAGTAGGAATAAATAATGCTAGAATTCAAAAGGGCTTCAAACAGATGTGGGAGATTAAAGTTGAAAGCATACTTTTCATAATTTATGTTGCTTAAACATTGATTAAAATAAAACAGTTAAACCTAAAAAAATAATAATAAAAGAGTAATATATTTCCCCCAGTGAAATACCCTTGGAGAAAACCAATGTTATATTTGCAAGTTGCTATCAAATGGAGATATTTTCATTAGGTTAGAGTTAGGGATGGTGCTTAGACCCACTTCTGTTTTAGGACCATGTCTGGTGCAGACCTGTGCAGGCCCTTTGCATGCTTCTCTAGTCTCTGAGTTTACGTGTGTGTCCATTGTGCTTTGTTTAGAAGGCCTTGTTTCCTTGGTATCCTCTCTCCACTCTGGCTCTTCTAGTCTTTTCCACCACCTTTTCCACAAAGTTCCCTGGGCCTTGAGGAGATGTTTTAACTGAGACATCCCATATGTGACTGAGTATTTCAAGGTCTCTCACTCTGCATATTTTAAAGCTTCAGGTCTCTTTATCTGTTCCCATCTGCTGCTGGAGGAAGCGTCTATGAATATGGCTGAGCAATACTTGTATCTATGAATACAGAATAATGTCACTTGGAGTCATTTTATTTCTACATTTTTTATCAGAGCACTAGTATTTGGTTTTCTCCTTGGTCTCTGTTCTATATAGCTGTCTCTCCCCAAATTCACTGTCCTGAACTTCTGGCCCCACCCCATTTGATACTCCCAGTTCAGCTCTCCTCTCCTCATGTATTCATAACTGTCTTTTGTACTTTCCTATTCTAGGGAGAGCCAGCCTTCTCCTCCTTCACTTACTCTACACCTAACCTCTGGTTGTGTGAATTATGATTTGCTTATCAATGACTTAATACTAAAATCCATGTATAAGCAATCATATGTTCTTCTACCGTCCTTCCCAAAGCACAAAGGATTACCCCATCATCCTGGTACCAACTTGACTTAGTTAGGGCTTCTACAATTGTGATGAACATCATGACCAAAAGCAACTTTAGGAGGCAAGGATTTATTTGGCTTATAGTTGTCCATATTTGGGAGAATTCAGGACAGAAACCAAGTAGGGCAGGAACCTGTAGGCAGAAGCTAACACAAGGCCATGCAAGGGTGTTGCCTCCAGGCTTGCTCCATGTGGCTTCCTTAGCTTACTTACGTTTAGAACCCAGGACAACCAGCCCAGGGACGGCAGCACCCACAAGGAGTTGGACACTCCCTCATCTATTACTAATAAGAAAATACCCTCCAGGCTATCCTAGAGCTAGATCTTGTGGAAGAAAATTGGGATTTCCTCCTATCAGATGACTTTAGTTTGTGTCAAGTTGACAAAACTACCCAGCACATGGATCTAGTTTCATTCTTTGAGGAGATATTTAGTAATTCCTTGTTAACTTGTGGTGTAGTGGCTAATTAGGGCATGCTTGAATGTAGCTTTCTCAAGTTTAATGTAAAGAAAAGGCAAGTCTCTACTGAAAGCCTGCCTATGATGTTGTAACCCTCCAACAGGCTCTCCAGGTATCCAGAGGGCAGAAAGTGTTAGAGCCAAGATCAGATGCTGTTCTTTCACACCCATATATAACCCTCTCCATTTCCATTCTTAGAGTTGATTGTGGTATCCCTGCTGCAAACAGAGAATGATAAAAAAGAGACAGACAAAAAGAGAGAAAGAGGGTGGTGGGAAGACAGAAGGAAGGGAGGGAGAGATAGACACAGAGACACAGAGAGAAGAGAGAGAAGAGAGAGACAGAAACATACTACACACACAGTGAGAGACAGAGTCATAGACACACACAAACACACACACAGAGAGAAATAGACACAGAGACACAGAGAGAAGAGAGAGAGAAGAGAGAGACAGAAACATACTACACACACAGCAAGAGACAGAGTCATACACACACACAGAGAGAGAGAGAGAGAGAGAGAGAGAGAGAGAGAAGAGAGAAAGAGACCTTTCCAAGAATTCTCAATAACTCTAGTTTCAGGAGAAAGGCAAGTATCCTAATTATTACTTCCAGGAATTTAGAGGCCTAGCACATACCTCCTGCTGGGCATTGAAATAACCTACTGTTAATGGATTGACGTTAATCTGTGTCTTTTAATCCAATTGTAAAATTTTTCCTTTATGAAATTAGACATCCCTGAATTTGATACATATTGTTTAAGATGGTAATGTCTTCTTGGTCAACTGTTGCCTTGATTAGAATGAAGGGTACCTCTTTATCACCTCTGTTTAGTTTTAGTTCAAAGTCCATTTTGTCGTACATTTAGGGTAGTGACAAATGCATTTTTCCTAGTTATATTGGGGTACTTTTGTCTATCCTTATACTTTATGGTGGTGCCTAAGCTGTTTTTCTTGGAGGAAGCAGAAAAATAGAATTCATTTCTTGATCCATTCAGTCAGTCTGCAAATTTAAGTGCAGAGTTGAGGCCATTCATATTTACATTATTATTATTTGTGCTTTAGTTCTGGTCATCATGTTATTTTTTTTGTGTGTGTTCTCAGAGATACTTTATGTTTTAATAGTTACAGCTTCATAAAATTTCCACAGTCTCCCTGTTATGCTCATTTCTCTCTTCTGCCCAAAATAATGCTTTCTGTATTATCTTAGGTTTGGTTGTTGAATATTATTTTTTTAGGCTGTCTAGGATGTGGAAAATTGTTCTTCTTCCTTCAACAATAGCAGTTGTTTGGTGTATATATTATTTTAGATTGGATGTCATTTAGGAATGGAGATGTATTTTTGGTGGCTCTTCTGGCTTTGAAAATTTACCTTGAGAAATCAGCTGTTCCTACCCCACTTTATCCTGGAATTAGGGAAGTTCACCTTTTCATTTGATGGGTTTTGTTTATTTGTGACTTGCACTTTTTTCTCTTAGAGTTTTTAAATCCATTTTTTTTTGTTTGTTTATTTTTGCATACTTAGTGTTATGACTGTAAGATGCCTGGAAATTTTTGTTTCTTCTGTTGTCCTTTTTGTGCTCTGTGTGCTTGTTGTATTACAGGTGCGTATTTGGGGAAGTTTTCTTCTCTAATTTTCTTGAAGGTTTTGTGTTTGCCATTGACTTGGGTTTCTACTCCCTCCCCAATGCCTATAAGTTTAAGGTTTCATATTGTGTGTGTTCTCCCTCCCCCCCCACACACAATACTATGTAGGCAAGCATGATACTAACTGAGCTACATTCCTAGCCCAATGGCCTGATTTCTGCTGATACTGCAATTACATTACCTCATTTCTGTGTACTCTACAAGAAATATTACTTTCTCCAAGTGTGTTTGGGGGAGGTAACATTTTCTTAATTTTAGCAAAAGAGCTGTTGTTCCCCTCACTTTGGGAAACCAATTCGTTACTGAGCTACCACAGGCTACATCTGAGTGGAGGTTCTAGGTTAAGAGGCTATTTTTAAAATGTGTACTCCATTAAGTAGGAAAATAACTTTTCAGAACTAAAGAAGCTAAAAAGTTATTTTCCTACTTAATGGAGTACACATTTTAAAAATAGCCTCTTAAAATACTCTGAATTCACTTGGTACCTCTTATAATGTTTCCCTCTTCATTTTTGATTTTGTTAATTTGGATGCTCTGTTTCTTTTGGTTTGTTGGGCCAAATGCTTGATAAATTACATTCACTGGTTCTTTTTATTGTTTTCTTTTTTCTGTTTTGTTCATTTCTGCTTTTAATATTATTTCTTCCTGTCAACTGTGTTGTATTTGGTATTTTTCAACTTTTTGTGGTATTTAATTATGACACTTATTTCTGCTGTTTTTTTTATTTTTTAATGTAGGCACTTAGAGCTATAAATTTTCCTCTTATGATTACTATAGATGTATCCCAGAAGTTTTTTCTTATTTTTTTCATTGTCAAATAATTTCAGGAAGTTTTTATTTCTCCATTTATTTATTCTTTGACCCCATCATCATTCTGTAATGAACTGTTTAATCTCCATGAAGTTTTGTATTTACTAGATATTTGCTTCTTATCAATTTAGTTTTTAATGCAGTGTGGTCAAATTGCATACAAGGAGCAATTTCAAAGGTTTTTTTTTTTTCATTTCTAAGGATTTGTTTTTCATTTCAAGATGCAGTCTATTCTAGAAAAGTTTCTGTGTGCTGCAGAGTAAAATGTCTCTCCTTTGTTGTTTGGTTAGAATATTCTCTAGGTATCTGTTAAGTCCAGTTGATGTATGATGTTATATATTTAGCTGAGATTTTTTGGGGGTCTGGATGACCTGTTTATTGGAGAATGTTTCATATTGAAATCACTTAGTAATTATGGATTGGTGTTAATCTGTGAATTTTAATCCAGGAGTAGATCTTTTTAATGTAATTGGGTGTCCCAGAAATTGATGAATATATATTTAGGGTAGTAATGTTTTCTGTTAACTGTTTCCTCCATTAGAATGAAGTGTCCCTTTTGTCTCACCTAATCAGTTCCAGTTTAAAGTCTATTTTATCAGATATTTGGATAGTGACTCCTGCTTTCTTCCTGGTTCCATTTGATGGGGTTACTTTTGTCCATCCTTTTACTCTAAGGCGGTACCTGTCTTTAAAACTAAGACATGTTTCTTGTAGGGAACAGACAGATGTGTTTTGTTTCTTGATCCATTCATTCACTCTCTGTCTGTTGAGTGCAGAATTGAGGACATTCATGTGTAAATTATTGTTGAAATGTGTGTGTTAGTTCTGGCCATCATATTGTTAATTTTGGAGTTGTTCTCATTGGCACTCTCTGTTTTAATTATTGTGGCTTCATATTTTATCCCACAGTGTCTCTGCTATGCTCATTCCTCTCTTCAGCCTAATAAAATGCTTCCTGTGTTGTCTTAGGTTTTTTTGTTTGTTTATTTGCTTGTTTGTTTTTTTTTTTTTTGGCTGTATACTTTGTGGAAAATTGTCCTCTTTCTTCAGTCATAACAGTATATCTCTCTATATATTATTTTAGATTGGATATCATTTAGGACCTGGGCTGTCTTATTGCAGGCTCTTCTGGCCATGAAAGTTTTCCTTGAGGAATCAGCTATTCCTATCCACTCTTTTTCTGGAATTAGGGAAGTTCACTTTTCCACTGGATAGGTTTTCTTTATTTGTGACTTGCACTTTTTCCGTAATGCTTTCAGTCTACTTTGTATTTGTTGTTTTGTATACTTAGTTTTTAACTATATAATATTTGGAATTTTTGTTTCTGCCATGTCTCTTTTGTGTACTGTGAGCATTTTGTATTTCTATGGGTGTGTATCATTTCTCTCTTCTGCCCAAAATAATGCTTTCTGTATTATCTTAGGTTTGGTTGTTGAATATTATTTTTTTAGGCTATCTAGGATGTGGAAAATTGTGGAAAATTTCTGCACTTTTCTCCTTGTGTTTGCCATTATTTTGCGATTGGTTTTCCCCATCTGTGCCTGTAATTTCAGGGTTTGATTTTTTTTCGTGTGTTCCACATCAACAATACTTTCCAGGCATCTTCTTTATGAACTGAGCTAATACCCAGCCAGAACCCCAATTTTTTACTGATAATATAGGTACATTACCTCACTTCTGTGTGCTCTGTAAGAGAGATTAGTTTCCCTTAGTGTGTTTGGAGGAAGTCAAATTTTATTAATTTTATAAAAATAGCTGGTAATACCCAGGTAAGACCCTGAAACCATCGTCAAGTAAGCATGGAGGCCACAACAGATATTTTTTGGAAACAGAAGGATACTTTCGTGAATGTTTTTCTGTTTGTTTTAAATAGAATATCATTACTGTTACTTTTGTTTTGTTCACAAGGATGGGATCAGTTAATCCACACAGACAGGCATGGCCTGGGGAGAAGAGCTCATACACAGGAAACCCAGAGCTCAGCTGTTCCTACTCTGCTGTTCTATTGGAATTAGGAAAGTTCACTTTTCCATTTGATGGTATCACTTTCTAACAACCTCAAGGACAAAATTGCCTTCTCCAGATGACAAGATAATTATGGGTCTAGAGGGAGATGAGCTGATGACATATCTTTCTTATAACTATTTCTTATAACTATTTCTTATTCTACATGGATGTTTTTAATGCAGTGTCACCCTGCATAAAACTATTTCAAAGGTTTTTGTCCAAGTGGATCAAAGACCTCAACATAAAACCAGACACATTAAATCTCTAAAAAAAAAAAGTTGAACCAGAAAATTTGAACACAGGAATTTTTTTTGGACTCATACTCCAACCAAGGACTATTCACAGAGATAACCCAGAACCCCTGCACAGATGTAGCCCAGGGCAGTCCAGAGTCCAATTGGGTGTCCCAGAAATTGAGTAATGTAGAAGATTAGAATGAAGTGCCCTTTGTCTCACTAATCATAATTTGAAGTGGCCTCAGATATTTGATAGTGACTCCTCCTTCCTGGTTCCATTTGATGGGCCTTTTACTCTAGGCCCTGTCTTTAAAACTAAGACATGTTTCTTGTAGCAACAGACAGATGTTTTTGTTTCTTGAATTCTTCACTCTCTGTCTGTTGAGTGCAGACTAAGATTCATCAGAAATTATTGGAAATGTGATGTTAGTTCTGGCCATCATGGAATTTTGGGTTGTTCTCATTGGCATGCAGTTTTAAGGAGGGAGGGTGGGATTTTAGGGGAGTGTCTCAAGGGGCTTATTCCTCTCTTCAGAATAATAAAATGTAATTGATGAAAATAAAAAAAAATGAAGAAAAAAAAATTGCTTGTTTGTTTGAACTTTTTGGCTGTAGGAGAAAATTGTCTTTTCTTCAGTCATAAAAGTATATCTCTCTATATATTATTTTAAATTGGATATCATTTAGGACCTGGGCTGTCTTAAATCACTCTTCATCAAAACAAAACAAATCAGCTATTCCTATCCACTCTTTTGGGAAAGAATCTTTTTTCCAACCCTCTATCTGACAGAGGACTAACTTTTCCAGTATATAGTCTAAGAACTAAAGAAGCTGAAAAGCAGCAAACCAAGTAATCCAATTAAAAATGGGGAACAGTGCATTTTGTATTTCAGAGAATTTCTCTGTAGAGGAATAATGGCAGAGAAACATCTTAAGAAATGTTGAATATTATTTTTTTAGCCTATTAGGAAATGGAAATCAAAAAACCCTGAGATTTTTCATCCATGTGAATGGACAAGATTTTGAAAACTCAAGTTTTCCACATCTGTGAGGTGTAATTTCAAGGGGAACCCTTGATTTTTTGGTGGGTGTTCCACCTCAACAATACTTTGGAAATCAATCTGGTGCTTTCTCATGAACTGAGCTAATAGCACTTCCAGAAGATCCACCTTTTATACCAATATAGGCATATATCCAAAAGAGGTTCAAGTACACAATTAGGACATTTGCTCAACCATGTTTGTAGTCAAATTTTATTAATTTTATAAAAATAGCTGGAAACTGGTAAGAGCCCAGATGCCCTCAACTGAAGAATGGATGCAGAAATTGTTTTTGGAAACATCTACACAAAGGAGTATTATTCAGTTTGAAAAAAAATAAGAAAATCATAAAATTTTTTTGGTAAATGGTGGGACCTGGAAAGGATCATCCTGACAGAGCTGTCCCAGAAGCAGAAAGACACACACCACACCCATATACTCACTGTTCCTACTCATATAACTATAGGATAAACCTACTAAAAACTGTACATCTAAAGAAACTAAGCAAGAGAGAGGACCCAAGACTAAAATGCTCAATCCCCATCCTGAAAGGCAAAGAGGTCTGGACATCAGAAGAAGAAAAAAAACAGGAAACAACCTAGGAACCTGGCACAGAGGGCCTCATTCTGCCCTGGAGACTATCAAACAGATGCTGAAACTTATGGCCAACTGTTGGGCAGAAGACCATCAATCTTAAAACCAGAAATATTAAAGCTGGAGAGGAAAAAAGAAAGAGAGCAACAGAACAAGAAAATTTAAACACAAGGAACTTCCCAGAGACTCATACTCCAACCAAGGACTATTCTTGGAGATAAACTAGAACCCCTGCACAGATGTAGCCCATGGCAGTTCAGTGTCCAAGTGGACACATAGTAATGGGAAGAGGGACTGCCTCTGACATAATCTGATTGGCCTGCTCTTTGATCACCTCCCCCTGAGGGGGGAGCAGAAGATGGATCTTACTGGGCCACAGAAGATGACAATGCAGCCACTCCTTATGTGATCTGATAGACTAAGATCAGAAGAAAGGAGAAGAGGACCTCCCCTATCAGTGGACTTGGGGAGGGGCATGCGTGAAGAAGGGAGAGGGAGGGTGGGGTCAGGAGGAGATGAGGGAGGGGCTTATGGGGAGATACAAAGTGATAAAAGTGTAATTAATAATAAAAAAATGCAAAAGAAAAAAAAGAAAATCAGTAAGTATAAAAAACTCTTAGCCAAATTCACTGAACAGGTGGAGAAAGATAATCAAAATAACAAAATTAGAAATAAATAAAGGGGACAGAATAACCTACCAAGGAAATTCAGAGTATTATAAGGACATGTTTTTAAATCCTATACTTCACCAAATCGGAAAAAATCTAAAATAAATGATATTTTTTATACATATCACATACCAAAGTTAAATCAATTCAAATATGCAATTTAAACAGGCCTATAGCCCACAGTGCATTAAAATCACTAATTAAAAGTTCCCCAACCAAAAAAAAAAGCCCTTGATCATGTTTTAGGACAGAATTCTACCAGACTTTCAAATATGAGTTAGCCACAATACTCCCCAAATTATTCATCAAATTAGAGACAGAAGAAAAGAACTGCCCAGTTCTTTTTATGAGTCCCAATTACTATGATATCTAAACTACATAAAGGCCCAACAAAGATTTGCAAATAGGTTTCTCCTTGGACAAAGATGAAAAATTCTCAAAAAAAAAAAAAAAAAGTACTAGAAAATGCTATCTAAGAACATACCATGATGAAGTATGCTTAATGCCAGAGATGCAGGGGTGTTTCAACATACATAAATCAATAAATGTAATCCACCATGTGAATAAATTCATGAGTAAATTCCTAGATATATTAGGGATACAAGGGACACACTTCACCCTGTTAAAGGCAATTTATAACAGGCTCAGAGCCAACATCAACTTAAGTGGAGACAGAAGCATTTCCACTAAAATCAAGCACAACCCAAGGATATTCACTCAGTTCATACCTGTTCAATATGGTCCTTGAAGTCTTTTTGTTTTGTTTTGTTTGTTTATTTTGTAATTATTTTTATTAATTACAATTTATTCACTTTGTATCCCCCATAAACCCCTCCCTCTTCCCCTCCAAATCCCACCTTCCTTCCCCATTCTTCACTCATGGCCCTCCCCAGTCCACTGATAAGGGAGGTCCTCCTCCAATTCCCTCTAATCCTAGTCTATCAGGTCTTAACAGGAGTGACTGCATTGTCTTCCTCTGTGGCATGGTAAGGCTGCTCTCCCATCAAGGGGAGGTAATCAAAGATCAGGTCAATCAGTTCGTGTCAGAGACAGTCCCTGTCCCCATTACTATGGAAACCACTGCCATGGGCTACCACTGGGCAGAGGTTTCAGGCCATCTCCATGAGTGGTCCTTGGCTGGAGTATCAGTCTCAGAAAAAGACCCCTGTGTCCAGGGGTCTTTTGGATCTGTTGCTGTCTTTGTAGAGCTCCTGTCCTCTCCAGGTCTTACTATCTCCCACTTCTTTCATAAGATTACCTGCACTCTGCCCAAAATTTGGATATGAGTTTCAGCATCTGCCTAGATACCCTGCAGGGTAGAGCCTTTCAGAGGCCCTTGGTGGTCAGCTCCTGTCCTGTTCCCTGTTTTCTCCCTCTTCTGATGTCCATCCTCTTTGCCTTTCTGAATGGGGATTGAGCATCTTAGCCAGAGTCCCCTTCTTGATTAGCTTCCTTAGGTGTACAGATATTAGTATGTTTATCCCATATTATATGTTTAATATCCCCTTATGAGTGAGTATATACCCTGTGTGTCTTTCTGCTTCTGGGATAACTCACTCAGGATCTTGTCCAGTTCCCACCATTTACCTGCAAATTTCATGATTTCCTTGTTTTTTATAGCTGAGTAATATTGCATTGTGGAGATGTACCACAATTTCTATATCCATTTCTCAACTGAGAGGCATATGGGCTGTTTCCAGCTTCTGGCTATTACAAATAAAGCTGCTATAAACATGGTTGAGCAGATGTCCTTGTTGTATACTTGAGCTTCTTTTGGATATATGCCTAGGAGTAGTATAGCTGGATCTTGAGGAAACGCTATCCCCCCCTTTTTTTTTTTATATATAAATCCTACTTCTTTTTTTATTAATTTTTATTTTTTATATTAATCACAGGTTATTTACTTTGTATCCCAGCTGCAGCCCCTTCTTCATTCCCTCCCATTCCAACCCTCCCTCTCTCATTTCCTCCCTGCCCTTTTCCAAGTCCACTGCTAGGGGAGGTCCAAGGACCATGTATGGATATAACCTAGAACCCCTCCTCGGATGTAGCCCATGGTAGCTCAGTATCCAAGTGGGTTTCCCTAGTAAGGGGAACAGGAACTATTTCTGACATTAACTCAATGACTGGCTCTTTTACCTCCCCCCCCCCAAGGAAGGAACAGCCTTGCTAGGCCACAGAGGATGACATGGCAGCCAGTCCTGAGGATACCTGATAAGCTAGGGTTAGATGGAAGGAAGTGCTACTCCTAATTGTCTGAGAAAGCACCAGTTTGAATTCCTAAGTGGTTGTACAAGTTTACATTCCCACCAATGGTGGAGAATGATTCCCCATTTTCCATATCCTCTCCAGTTTGTGTTGTCACTTGAGTTATTCATCTTAGCCATTCTGATGGGTATAAGGTGAAATCTCAAGGTCATGTCGATTTGCATTTCCCTGATGACTAAGGATGCTGAACATTTCCTTAAGTGTTTCTCAGCCATTCGATATTCCTCTACTGAGAATTCTCTGTTTAGCACTGTCCCCCATTTTTTAATTGGATTACTTGATTTGTTGCTGTTTAATTTCTTTTGTTCTTTATATATTCTGGATATTAGCCCTCTGTCAGATAAAGGGTTGGTGAAGATCCCTTCCCAGTCTGCAAGCTGTCATTTTGCTTTGATGACAGTGTCCTCTGCTTTACAGAATCTTTTAAGTTTCATGAGGTTCCATTTATTGATTGTTGATATTAGAGCCTGTGCTTTTTGTGTGGTGTTCAGGAAGATGTCTCCTGTGCCAATGAGTTCAAGGCTCTTCCCCACTTTTTCTTCTATCAGGTTTAGTGTGTCTGGTTTTATATTGAGGTCTTTGATCCACTTGGACTTTAGTTTTGTGCAGGGTAATAAGTATGGATCTACTTGCATTTTTCTACATGTAGACATCCAGTTAGACCAGCACTATTTGTTGAAGATGCTCTTTTTTTTCCATTGTATAGTTTTGGCATCTTTTGTCAAAAATGAGGTATCAATAAGTGTGTGGGTTTATTTATGGGTCTTCTATCTGATTCCTTTCATCCACCATTCTGTTTCTATGTCAGTATAATGCAGTTTTTATTACTGTTGCTCTATATAGTGCAGCTTCATCCCAGGGATGCAGGAGTGGTTCAATATACGAAAATCATCAATGTGATCCACCATATAAACAAACTAAAAGGAAAAAAATCACATGACAATCTCCTTTGATGCTGAAAAATCATTTGACCAAATACAACATCCATTCATGTTTAAAGTTCTGGAGAGATTAGGAATACAAGGCACATACCTAAACATAGTAAAGGCGATATACAGCAAGCCTATAGACAACATCAGACTAAATGGAGAGAAACTTAAAGCAATCCCACTGGAATCAGGGGCAAGGTGAGGCTGCCCACTCTCTCCATATCTCTTCAACTTAGTTCTGGAAGTCCTTGCTAGAACAAGAAGACAATTAAAGGAGATCAAGGGGATACAAATTGGAAAGGAAGATGACAAAGTATCACTATTTGCAGATGATATGACACTATATCTGAGTGACCAAAACTTCTAAATTCAGAATTGCTAAAACTATCCTCTACAATAAAACATCTTCTGGACTTATCTCCAGCCCTGATCTCAAGCTGTACTATAGGTCCTTGAAGTCTTAACTAGAACAAGATGAAAACTGAAGGACAGCAAGGAGATACAGACAGAAAAGAAAAAATCAAAATATCTTCATTTGCAGGCAATATGATAGTACACATAAGTGACCCTAATACTCCACCAGGAAGTTTTTTATGGCTGATGAACACTTTCAGCAAAGTAGGAGGATAAAAATTTAACACACAAAAGAAGCAACCTTCCTACATAGACTTGAGAAATAAACTAGAAAATAACCTTAAGAAATACAAACTATCATGGGGTAAATCTAACCAAGCAAGTAAAAGACTTGTATAATAGACCTTTAAGACACAACAGAAAGAAATTAAAGAAGATATCAAAAGATCTCCCAGACTTATGGATTAGTAAAATTAGTAATAAATTAGTAGTAGTAAAAATTAGTAATAAATGAGTAATAGTAAAAAATTAGTAATATATAGGCTATATAAAGCAGCCTACATATTATAATCAATCTCATTCAAAATTCTACCACAATTCCTCACAGACCTTAAAAAAACAATTTTCAGCTTCATAGGGAAATACAAAAATTCAAGGATAGCTAAAACAATCTTTAATGATAAAAGTGATTTAAAAAATGCTTGAGACATACACTAGAGAGGGATAGTAACAAAACAGAATTGTGCTACCAAAATAACAGATGTGTTGTTAAATGGAATCAAACCAAAGACACAGACATGAGTTTACACTCCCATCGACATCTTATTTTTGGTGAAAAAGCCAGAAAAATACACTAGAGAAAGATAACATCTTCAACAAATAGTGCTGGTCAGACTGAGGGGCTGCATGTTGAAGAATGCAAGTAGATCTCTATTTATCACACTACAGAAAACTCCATCCACTGGATCAAAGACTTCAACATGAGGCCAGATACACTGAGTCTGACAGAAGAGAGAGTAGAAGAATAGCCTTAAACTCATAGGCACAGTAAAGACTGACCAGAACACTTGTAACACAGGCACTAAGAACAACAATTAGTAAATATAACCTCATGAAACAGAAAATCTTCTGTATGCCAAAACACACCATCATTCAAACAAAGCAGAAGGCTTAACAATAGGGAAAGACATTTATCATCTGATATACAGCTAATATCCAAAATATATAAAGAACTCAAAACCAACACATTAAGAAAACAACCCAATTTAAAGCACAGAGGAGTGCAGATATAAGTGGAGAATTCTCAAAAGTGAAAACTGAAATGGCAGGGAATCAAAGAACTGTTTATCATTCCTAGACATCAGAAAATACTAATTAAAGAAGCTACTTCGAGAGTTCATCTAACACAAGTCAGAATGTCCAAGATGAATAAAACAAATGATAGCTCATCCTGGTGATTATATCCAGTATGGGGAGCACTCATCCACTGATGGTGGGAGTGCAAACTTGTGCATCCATTATGGAAATCAGTGTGGTAATTTTTCAAGAAGGTAGGAAACTATCTCCCTTAAGAAGTAGCTATACTACCACCGCGGCATTAGCCAGGAGTCATACTGTGCAGACTGCTCAGACCCTGAATAACCTTTTAGCCAATGTAGCTCATGCCTTAGATGTACAAAAAGGAATTAATGCTCAACTAAAAGGAGGAATGAATAAGTTCAATCAGAGGATTGACCTCAATGCAGGAGCAAATTGATACCCTAATAATGAAATCGCTCAACTTGGCTGTCAATAATGTATGCTGGACTTTGAGTCACTAGCATACAACATGAGAATTTTCCCTGTGCTGCAAATCCGTCTAAACAATTGTCTAGCTATATTTTATTTTGTTAATTTGGACTGGAGAATTAGATATAGAGGATTATCATCTGATATTTGATGGAAAGCAGCTGAGAGGCCTGGCCATGGGGTTGGGTGGAATGGGTGGATAAAACTAAGTAGATTAAATTCTAGCCATGACCATTCAGGCCTTTACAGCCAGAGTGGATAAAAAAATGTTATAAGGACTAGCCACAGGATTACCATCATGGATTGCTGCAGCCATGGAACTCATCTGATGGAACCTTAGAGTGGCATGGGAGATCTATTAGGCCAGGCCTTCTTGTGTTGGTCTCCTTGGTTTTGCCTGTGGAATATATATAAAAAAAAAAAAAAGATTAATTTGGCATCATCTTCATACAATAGATCCATTCTTGCAGCAGCCACCATAGAGGCCTTTAACAGCCAATTGAAAATATAGTACATTTTCACAGTCTCCCCAAGCATGGTTGGCTACCATAAAACTAGAAAAAATCATGCTAAAATGTTACGCTCAGGATCCAGGTTTTCATTGTTAAGTCATTGATAAAAAGGAGGAGGACAAAATTAAAGAACGAATAAACCCAGTTTCTGGGTCATCCATTCTTCAGGGATTGAGGGACATCCAGGAAGTTAAAGGGTGATATGCTCTGAACATACATGCAATTGATGCCCCAGGAGAGCAACATGATGGATTTGCAAATGTTCTTGTTGTATGGTGGATGCTCTTTTTAAAATGCCATTTTGCTAATGGAACATAGGATAAAAATAAATGAGCTGGGGTGTCTGGATGCTCAGCCCATCTTTAGGCTCCCCTACTCTGAGTGAGGGACCAAGAATTAAAAACTAGGTTTTTTGGGTACTAAGGTAAAAGTTTAAGCTCTATCTGGCCAAGCTGACTGGTATGATGCTCTTTAGTTGGATGACACCTAAATGAACATTAGTACAAAAATGTCCCAATTGGATTTCTAACATCAGAGAGCAGACCTCTACTCTTCCAGCAGGACTGATGAGGGACCAAGAATTAAAAACTAGGCCAGCCTCCAAAACAAAAGGGGACTACAAAGAATTCCAGAACTGTGTAATACTGGCACTTTCCCCCAACAAAAAGAGAACAAAATAGAAAGATGGCATCTGGTTTAACCAATAAAAGTCCACCTTCCCTGCTTTCTGTGCACTAGTAGGGACTATTACCCTATAAATAACCCTCAATCCTGATCTCAGAGCTCTCTCAGCTGGATACTAAGGCCTCTGTGAGAGTCCAAGCCTGGGATATGAATACAGATCCTCCTGTTTTGCAACAGACTTGAATCCTGGTGGTCTTTTGGGGATCTTGTGAATCAGGTACAACATGAGGATATAAGAGTAGAGAGGATTTGGGAGGGTGAGTAAGACTGGGAGGAGGAGGAGGAGGTTCATGACCTATTCCTTGAATTAACTGCATGAAAAAGAAAAAAAAAAAAAAAAGAATATAAAACCTAGAGGGGATGGAGGATACTAATGAAAGAAGGCCTTCTTAACACATCAACACTGACAAGCATGAAAGCTCAGTGAATAAGACAACATGTACAGGGCGGCCTATACAGGTTTGCAACAGATAGGGTCCTAGAACTGAAGGGAAAAGTTGGACACAGGACCCATCCCTAATCCAGAAACTATCTCCACTTGATTGTCACTTACAAGTGAAAACTAACTCTCTCCAAGGGAGTCTCATTGGGGAAACAAACCACTCTTAAGGCTAGGCCCAATGCATGGGAAGATGGCAAACACAAAACAAACTCAATGGAATTTTGAAGGTTCTTTGACTGATAACATTGAGTCACGATATTGTTTTGCTTTGTTTTGTTTTTACTTTACAGGTCCTTTGCATGTATATTTTTGGCTTTCACCGTTGTGTTTTTGTGAGATTTCTGTGTGTGCTAACTTGTGTGTCTCTACATACTTAAGTGTGTCTTGTGCTTTTTCTTTGGCTTTTCTGGTTGTTTTGTCTTATTATAAATTGCGTGTTTTATCTTCTTGTATTTTATTGTATTGTTGCTACATAGATGCCTATTTGTTTTCTAATAAAAGATGGTGAGAGTGTGGATCCAAATGTATGGGAACATGAGGAGGAACTGGTAAGACTAGGGGGAAGAAAAACTCAAGTCAGATGTATTGTATGAAAAAAAAAGTCTGTTTTCAATACAATTAAAAAAATCTAAAGTGAGGAATTGTGATGTACACTAGTAATCCCATATCAGGAGAGGCAGAGAAGAGAATACCTGGGGCTACCATCTTGCTCTATACAGCATGCCCCAGGTAACAGTGAGAATTGCTCTCTCAAAACACAAGGAAAATAGCTTTTGAAGACAAAGAACCAAGGTTGCCTCCTGACCTCCACATGTACATGCACACACATCATTCATCTGTGCACACACACGCATACACACACACACACATGCATATATACATACACAAAAATTACTGCAGAACAAGAAGGTTTATATAAACAATTTTATTTGCAAATAATATTTCAATAATTGTACATGAAGTGCAAATACACAGGTAATGGAATTTTCATATAATACTAATTAAGTAACTTTAATAAAACAAAAAAGGAAATTTAAATTCACACTATTTGTATGGATACAGAGAAATTATAATTAGGAAACAATCCCTCACCACCTCCATATCCTGGCCCACAAACCCCCTTTTCCACAAAGGACATTCAGGTACCCAGAACCTCAGGTAAGACCTCTACCCACTGATGCCATACTCCTTAGTGCCTGCCCAGTATACCTCCAACCAGCCTTTTCCCACCTCATTATTATATGCAGCCATCAACTCCAGTGGAGGTAGCCTGTTGGACCAGAGATTATGCCTTCCACCCTTGACCAGAGGCCACACTGCCCAGCAGAACCCTAGGTAGTCCACCTGCCTAAGCACTGTTCCCAGTCAATGCCCACCCAACCTACCCCAATCATCCCACCCCTCCCTACTACCGTACCCAGGGCTCCAACACGTGCAAAGGATCCCGTGATGGACAAGAAGTCAAAATAGCCATCAGAAGTCCAGCCCCTAACTCAGGAACAACCTTCTTACTACTGAAACACAGGCTATTCTGGCCAGAAGACCAGAAAGGAAACAGAAACAGGGAGTGGGGAATGGGTAATAACGTTCCTGTGGAATGTATACAATTTTTCCTTGTATTGGTACCTCTGCTATACCTTGTATAGCACCTTGAAATTGGCACCCATACCTTGCTTGCCCTGAGCCCAGATGCCTAGATGTCTGCTTAAGAACATAATCAACAACAATCAGGGCAATATGTCACCATCAGAACCCAGTAATTCTAATACAACAACACCAAAATGCTCCAAAATAGCTGAATCTCAAGAAAATTACCTTAAACCCAACTATATAAAGATGATAGAGGTCCCTAAAGAGAAAATGAATAAATCCCATAAATTGAAGAAAAAGGAAAAAAAATTTGAGAAAAATGAATGAATCCTTTAAAGAAAGCCATGAAAACAAAAGAAATGTTTGAAGAAAACAAATAAAACTGTTCAAGACCTGAAAATAAAAATAGAAGCAATGAAGAAAACGTAAACTGAGAAAATTATGGAAATGGAAAACCTAGGTAAGCACACAGAACTACAGACCTCAGCATCATCATCAGAATACAAGAAATAGAAGAAAGAATCTCAGGCATAAAAGATATAATATAAGAAATAAATTCATTAATCAAAGAAAATATTAAATTAAAAAATCATAACATAAAAGATACAGGACATCTGGGACACTGTGAAAATATCAAATCTAAGAATAACAAAAATAATGAGAAGGAGAACAAACCCAGGTCAAAGGGCCAGAAAATATTTTCAAAAAAATCATAGAAGAAAAGTTTCCTGACCTAAAGAAAGACATGCCATGAAGGTACAAGAAGCTGAGAGAAGACCAAATACATTGGACCAGAAAAGAATGTCCCCTCACCACTTAATAATCAGAACACTAAACTTACAGAACAAAGGGAGAATACTAAAAGCTTAAAAAGGAAAAAAAATTCCAACATATAAAGGCAGGCCAGTTAGAATTACATGCAACTTCTCAACAAAGATTCTAGAAGTGATAAAGGCCTGGACAAATATCCTTGTTACTCTAAGAGACCACAAATGCCATCCCAGACTACCATACTCAGAAAAACTTTCAATTACCATAGGTGGAGAAAACAAGATATTGCAAGATAAAGTTAAATTTAAACAGTATCTATCTACAAATGCAACCCTGCAAAAGATCCTAAGAGGAAAATTCAAATGCAAGATTAACTACACCCATAGGAATATGTAAATAAATAATCTCACACCAGCAAAACCAAAAGAAGAGAAATACAGACACACACATACCCATACACACTCTACAACCACCACCACCAACAACAACAAAAAATCAATAATTTTTGGTTTTTAATAACTGTCAATATCAATGTACTTAGCTCCCAATAAAAAGATATTGAATGGATTGGCAGAGCCAAGATGGTGACTAGCACACACAGTTTCTGAGCTGTGGAAGAGCTGAATGCCTGACTACTTGGTGAGTGGAAGGACTTCTGAAGCCAGGGAAACAACAGTGAGGCTTTTTAAATGACAGGGAACATCACGTGAGGTACAGCTAGTGCATCAACGCACACAAACAGGCAATAGGACCTCTCTCAGCTTCCTGAAGAACTCTCCAAAGGCCAGAGAGAGACAGTACCAGTCTGAACTGCAGAACCCAGAAAGAAACAGGGAAGGTTTCAGATAAGCCAATGGCCAGAGGTAAGCAAAAGAACACATGCAACATAAACCAGGACATCATGACTTCTCTAGCAACCCCCAAAATTGGTAGATACCCCAATTCATCAGAAACACAGGAAAATGACTTTAAAGCTATGCTTACCCAATTATTTGAGGCTCATAAAGAGGAAACAAACAATTCTCTCAGAGCAATAGCCATGCAAATTCAGACAGTAAAAGAGGAAATAAACAAATCTATCAAAGATTTGGCCAGTCAATTGGAGGCAAAGAAAGAGGAAATGGACAAAATTCTTAAAGAAACACAGGCAAACATAGCCAAACAAATAGAGGCACAGGAGAGGTACAATTAGTGGAATATAGAGAGGAAATGAACAAAAAAATAGAGACCATCTTAGAGAGGCAGGAATCAACATTCAAACAGATGAAGGAAATGGTGCAAGGCATGAAAACAGAATTAGAATCAATAAAGAAAACACAAACTGAGAAAACCCTGGAGCTGGAGAACTTGGAGAAAAGATCAGGAACCACAAAGGTAAACATCACCAACAAAATACAAGAGATGGAAGAGAGAATCTCTGCAGCTGAAGATACACTCACAGAAATTGATACTTTTATGTAAGAAGTGGGAAATAGTAAGAGCTGGAGAGGACAGGGTCTCCACAAGGAGAGTAACAGAACAAGGAAATTAGAACACAGGGAACTTCCCAGAGACTCATACTTAAAACCAAGGACTATTCATGGATATAACCTAGAACCTCTGCACAGATGTAGCAGATGGCAGTTCAGTGTCCAAGTGGGTTCCATAGTAATGGGAAGAGGGACTGCCTCTGACATAATCTGATTGGCCTGCTCTTTGATCACCTCCCCTGTGGGGTGAGCAGCCTACCAGGCCACAGTAGAGGACAATGCAGCCACTTTTGATGTGAACTGATAAACTCAGATCAGAAAGGAGAGGAGAACCTCCCTATCAGTGGACTTGGGGAGTGGCATGCATGCAGAAAGGGGAGGGAGGGTGGTATCAGGAGGGGAGAAGGGAGGGGCTTATGGATACAAAATGAATAAAGTGTAATTAATAAAATAAAAAAATAAAAAGTAAAATCAGACAAGTCCCAAACACAAAATATCCAATAAATCAAAAATGCCATGAAAAGACAAAAATCTAAAAATGATAGGAATTGATGAAAGAGGTAAGCAAAAGAACACATGCAACATAAACCAGGACATCATGACTTCTCTAGCAACCCCCAAAATTGGTAGATACCCCAATTCATCAGAAACACAGGAAAATGACTTTAAAGCTATGCTTACCCAATTATTTGAGGCTCATAAAGAGGAAACAAGCAATTCTCTCAGAGCAATAGCCATGCAAATTCAGACAGTAAAAGAGGAAATAAACAAATCTATCAAAGATTTGGCCAGTCAATTGGAGGCAAAGAAAGAGGAAATGGACAAAATTCTTAAAGAAACACAGGCAAACATAGCCAAACAAATAGAGGCACAGTAGAGGTACAATTAGTGGAATATAGAGAGGAAATGAACAAAAAAATAGAGACCATCTTAGAGAGGCAGGAATCAACATTCAAACAGATGAAAGAAATGGTGCAAGGCATGAAAACAGAATTAGAATCAATAAAGAAAACACAAACTGAGAAAACCCTGGAGCTGGAGAACTTGGAGAAAAGATCAGGAACCACAAAGGTAAACATCACCAACAAAATACAAGAGATGGAAGAGAGAATCTCTGCAGCTGAAGATACACTCACAGAAATTGATACTTTTATGTAAGAAGTGGGAAATAGTAAGAGCTGGAGAGGACAGGGTCTCCACAAGGAGAGCAACAGAACAAGGAAATTTGAACACAGGGAACTTCCCAGAGACTCATACTTAAAACCAAGGACTATTCATGGATATAACCTAGAACCTCTGCACAGATGTAGCAGATGGCAGTTCAGTGTCCAAGTAGGTTCCATAGTAATGGGAAGAGGGACTGCCTCTGACATAATCTGATTGGCCTGCTCTTTGATCACCTCCCCCTGTGGGGTGAGCAGCCTTACCAGGCCACAGTAGAGGACAATGCAGCCACTTTTGATGTGAACTGATAAGCTCAGATCAGAAAGGAGAGGAGAACCTCCCCTATCAGTGGACTTGGGGAGTGGCATGCATGCAGAAAGGGGAGGGAGGGTGGTATCAGGAGGGGAGAAGGGAGGGGCTTATGGGGGGATACAAAATGAATAAAGTGTAATTAATAAAATAAAAAAATAAAAAAGTAAAATCAGACAAGTCCCAAACACAAAATATCCAATAAATCAAAAATGCCATGAAAAGACAAAATCTAAAAATGATAGGAATTGATGAAAATGAAGACTCCAGGCTCCAAGGTCCAGAAAATATTTTCAAGAAAATCATAGAAGAAAATTTTCCCAACTTAAAGAAAGAAATATCCATAAATATACAAGAGGCCTACAGGACACCAAATAGACTAGACCAGAAAAGAACATATGACTTCACATCATAATCAAAACACTAAATCTACAGAACAAAGAAAAGATATTAAAGATATTAAAAGCAGCAAGGCAAAAAGGCCAAGTAACATATGAAGGTAGAGCTATCAGAATCACACTGGACTTCTCATCAGAAAATATGAAAGACATAAGGGCCTGGGCTGGTGTCACACAGACTCTAAGAAACCACAGATGCCAACCCAGACTACTATACCTTGCAAAGCTTTCAATCAACATAGATGGAGAAAGCAAAACATTCCATGACAAAACTAAATTTATACAATATCTACACAGCAAACCAGCTCTACAAAAGATACTAGAAGGAAAACGCCAATGCAATGAAAACAACTTCACCCAAGAAAACATAGCATACAGATAATATCGCAACAATAATTAAAAGAAAACAAGTGGAGAGGGGCAAGATGGCGGCGCCGGGAGGACTCTCATTCTGAGCAGCAGCAGCAGGATTAGCACAGTGACCAGTAATCAGAACTCGCGGCCATAAAACACAGTCTTTGTGTTTCCCAGGTGAGAGGATACCCCACGGTGGGGGATTCAATCAGCTTTTAACTCACCCGGCTAAACCGAGGAAGAGATCCCCGTTCCACCAGACCCTTGGCTGCCGGCCGCCAGCCCCAGCCCCAGCCCAGAGCCACAAGCCAGTGTCTCTGGTCACAGTCCCAGACTGAACCATGCGCACCACACTATCAGAGACTGGAATTTTCAGTCGAGAGATAACCCCAGGGTACAGGAAACGATTGGGACCAGCCTTAGGTCACCCAGACATCCCCTGGAAAAGATTCGGGTTCCACGGGCACCCCAGGAGCCATCCCGGAGCCAGAGCCGGGGACCCAGGCTCCAGCACAGAGCCCTGCCTGCCTGCCTGTGCGCCTGATTCGCTGCCTGAGATAGAACTGTGGGCACCAGGGCACCAGCGAATGAGTTTCACTGTCTGGTGCAAACACACAGGGAGGGAAACTGCTGGTCTGATCTCAGAGCACTCAGCCGACACCCCCAGCCTGAAAAGGTCCCCGGAAAATTACCCAGCTTAGGGAGGCACCCAGGCTCCCAAAGGCCGCAAAGGCAGACACAGGCAGTTTCTGCGCACCAGACAGGTGGCAGAGACTGAGCTGCCATGGCTCAGCTGTGCTCCAGGCACAGGCAGTTTCTGTGGCCAGCCAGCTGGTGGACCCTAAGCAGTGTGCACCAGGGCAAAAAAGACACTGGAAGTCTGTGTCTCCAGGGAATCCACAGGAAAGGAAGGAAACTGTACTGACTTAAATCACCCAATCCTTCCCTAGAAAAAGTCTAGCAGACCAGTAGGGCCAAGGCTCCAGCATTCAGCTGTGCTCCAGACGCAGGCACAAGCAGTTGCTGTGTGCCTGATGTCCAACTGGGTCACAACAGCTGATCATTAAATTTACAACAAGAAACCCAGAAACAGGGCAGCTGCCCTCAGGACTTCCCTGGGTGAGAGGAGAACCCTCTCGACTAACAAAGACCACAGTTACCACTCAGGTCTATATCCCTGAGGTGAGCAACTCCTGAAAAAACACCAGCCATCCAGGGACTATACCCAAAAAGCTGAGAAGACATCCTTCAGGAAAAACCAGCTCTCTGCAAAGGGGATTCTCTCCACCACAGGATCCCCAGGAACCACCAGAAAATAACGCCAAACACCTAAGATAGCACAATGGGTAGAGGCCAGCGTAAAAGCTCAAGCAACAAAACACAGAGCAATATGGCATCTCCAGAACCCAGTTACCTAGGGGCAAGTAGCCCTGGACTTGCATAACTGAAATCCAAGAAGATGACTTAACAACTATGATCATGAAGATGATAACAGAGGAAACAAATAAGATACATAAAGACAGAGGAAGATAAACTCAAACAGAATATTGCTATCCGTAAAGAAATAGAGGAAGCTGCAGCCAAACAGTTTATGGCTTTTAGAAAGGAAATGCTTAAAGCACTGAATGAAATAAAAGAAACAGAGTTGAAGGATCTAAAAGAAAAACAGGAAAGTATAATCAGACAGGTGAAGGAAGTAAACAAAACAACTCAAGACCTGAAGATAGAATTGGAAAAATTAAAGAAAACACAAATGGAGGAAATAATGGAAAGGAAGAATCTAGGGAAGAAAACAGGAACTACAGAGGTAAGCATAACCAACAGACTACAAGAGATGGTAGAAAGAATCTCAGGTGTAGAAGATACAATGGAAGAAATTGATGTATCTGTCAAAGAAAATGTTAAATCCGAATAATTCCTGACACAGACCGTCCAAGAAATCCAAGACAATATGAAAAGACAAAACCTAAGAATAATAGGCATAGAGGAAAAAGAAGACTCCCTTCTCCAAGACCCAGAAAATATTTTCAACAAAATTATTGAAGAAAATTTCCCCAAGCTAAAGGAGAGGCCAATTAGAATACATGAGGCCTACAGAACACCCAACAAATTTGACCAGAAAAGAAAATCCTCCAGCCACATAATAATCAAAACAGTAAGTATACAGAACAAAGAAAAAATACTAAAAGCTGCAAGGGAAAAAGGCCAAGTAACATATAATGGCAAACCCATTAGAATCACACCTGACTTTTCAACAGAGACTATGAAAGCCAGAAGGGCCTGGATGGATATCATGCAGACCCTAAGAGAACAAAGATGTCAGCCCAGGCCACTATACCCCGCAAAACTCTCAGTCCTCATAGATGGAGAAAACAAGATATTCAATGACAAAAACAAATTTCAACAATACCTACAAACAAATCCAGCATTACAGAAGACACTAGAAGGAAAAATACAACCCACGAAAACGAGCTACATTCAAGAAAACACAGGAAATAAATAACCTCACTTCAGTAAAACAAAAAGCAACCAAGTACACAACCTGATGACCACAGCCAACATCAAAATCAAGGGATCTAACAGCCACTGGTCATTAATCACTCTCAATATCAATGGACTCAACTCTCCAATAAAAAGACACAGATTAACAGAATGGATACGTAAACTAAACCCAGCAATCTGTTGCATACAAGAAACACACCTAAGACACAAAGATAGACATTACCTGAGGGTAAAGGGATGGAAGACGACATCTCAAGCAAATGGACCCAAGAAGCAAGCAGAAGTAGCCATTCTAATATCTGATAAAATAGACTTTCAACCAAAATTAATAAAAAGAGATGGGGAAGGACACTTCATACTCATCAAGGGAAAATTCCACCAGGAAGACATCACAATCCTGAACATCTATGCCCCAAATACAGGAGCACCCACATTTGTTAAAAAAACATTGATAAAATTTAAAGCACATATAGACCCCCACACATTAATAGTGGGAGACTTCAACACCCCACTCTCAACAAAGGACAGGTCAACAAAACAGAAATTAAACAAAGAAAGAATGTCTCTAACAGAGGTCATGAATCAAATGGACCTAACAGACATTTACAGAACTTTACACCCAAACACAAAAGAATTTACCTTCTTCTCAGCACCTCATGGAACCTTCTCCAAAATAGACCATATAGTGGGTCACAAAGCAAGCCTCAACAGATACAGGAAGATTGAAATAATCCCTTGTATCTTGTCTGATCACCATGGAATAAAGCTGGACCTCAACAATAACATAAATAGAGAAAAGCCCACACACACATGGAAACTGAACAACTTGTTACTAAATGATAGCTGGGTCAGGGAAGAAATAAAGAAAGAAATTAAAGTCTTTCTAGAAATCAATGAAAATGAAGACACAACATACCCAAACTTGTGGGACACAATGAAAGCAGTGCTAAGAGGAAAGTTCATAGCACTAAGTGCCTTCAAGAAGAAATTTGAGACAGCCCATTCAAGCACCTTAATGGCTCACTTAAAAACCCTAGAAAAACAAGAAGCAGACACACCAAGAAGGAGTAGACGGCTGGAAATAATCAAACTCAGGGCTGAAATCAATCAATTGGAAACAAATAAAACAATTCAAAGAATCAATGAAACCAAGAGCTGGTTCTTTGAGAAAATCAACAAGATCCACAAACCCTTAGCCAAGCTAACTAAAAGGCAGAGAGACACCATCCAAATCAACAAAATCAGAAATGAAAAGGGGGATATAACTACAGACACTGAGGAAATCCAAACAATCATTAGGACTTACTTCAAATGTCTATATGCCACAAAATTTGAAAATCTAAAGGAAATGGACAATTTCCTTGATCGATTTGACTTACCAAAGCTGAATCAGGACCAGATAAATCAACTAAATACTCCTATATCCCCCAAAGTAATAAAAGCAGTCATCAAAAGTCTCCCATCCAAAAAAAGCCCAGGACCAGATGGCTTCAGCGCAGAATTCTACCAGACCTTCAAAGAAGAGCTAACACCAATTATCTTCAAACTATTCCACAAAATAGAAACAAAGGGAACATTACCAAACTCATTCTATGAAGCCACAGTCACCTTGGTACCTAAACCTCACAAAGACTCAACAAAGAAAGAAAATTTCAGGCCAATCTCCATTATGAACATTGATGCAAAAATACTTAATAAAATACTTGCAAACCGAATCCAAGAACACATCAAAGATATTATCCACTATGACCAAGTAGGCTTCATCCCAGGTATGCAGGGGTGGTTCAATATACGGAAATCCATCAATGTGATCCACCATATTAACAATCTGAAAGAAAAAAACCACATGATAATCTCCCTATTTGTGAAAAAGCATTTGACAAAATCCAACATCCATTCATGTTTAAAGTATTGGAGAGATCAAGGATACAAGGCACATATCTAAACATAGTAAAGGCAATATACAGCAAGCCTATAGCCAACATCAAACTGGACGGAGAGAAACTTCAAGCAATCCAACTAAAATCAGGGACAAGACAAGGCTGCCCACTCTCTCCATATCTCTTCAACATAGTGCTGGAAGTCCTTGCTAGAGCAATAAGATAGTTGAAGAAGATCAAGGGGATACAAATTGGAAAGGAAGAAGTCAAATTATCACTATTTGCAGATGATATAATAGTATACGTGAGTGACCCCAAAAACTCTACCAGGGAACTCCTACAGCTGATAAACACCTTCAGCAAAGTGGCTGGATACAAAATTAAATCAAAAAAATCAGTAGCCCTCCTGTATACAAAAGACAAAAAGGCTGAGAAAGAAATTAGGGAAACAACACCCTTCACAATAGCCACAAATGACATAAGGTACCTCGGAGTAACCCTAACCAAGGAAGTAAAAAAAAATTCAAATCTCTGAAGAAAGAATTAGAAGAACATATGAGAAAATGGAAAGATCTCCCATGCTCATGGCTTGGCAAGATTAGCATAGTAAAAATGGCCATCTTACCAAAAGCAATCTATAGATTCAATGCAATGCCCATCAAATTACCAACACAATTCTTTACAGACCTGGAAAGAAAAAATTCTCAATTTCATATGGAATAACAAGAAACCCAGAATTGCTAAAACAATCCTCTACAATAAAAGATCTTCTGGAGGTATCTCCATCCCTGATCTTAAGTTGTACTATAGAGCAACAGTTTTAAAAACTGCATGGTACTGGCATAGAAACAGAATGGTGGATCAATGGAACCGAACAAAGGACCCAGAAATAAACCCACACACTTATGGACACCTGATCTTTGACAAAGACGCCAAAACCATTCAATGGAAAAAAGATAGCATCTTGAACAAATGGTGCTGGTCCAACTGGATGTCTACATGTAGAAAAATGAAAATAGATCCATACTTATCACCCTGCACAAAACTGAAGTCCAAGTGGATCAAAGACCTCAACATAAAACCAGACACATTAAATCGGCTTGAAAAAAAAGTGGGAAATACCCTAGAACTCATTGGTACAGGAGAAAACTACCTGAACAGAACACCTTACAGCACAGGCTCTAAGGGCAACAATCAATAAATGGGACCTCATGAAACTGAAAAGCTTCTGCAAAGCAAAGGACACCGTCATCAAAACAAAGCGACTGCCTACAGATTGGGAAAGAATCTTCACCAACCCTTTATCTGACAGAGGACTCATATCCAGTATATATAAAGAACTAAAGAAGCTGAAAAGGAGCAATCCAAGTAATCCAATTAAAAAATGGGGAACTGAGCTAAACAGAGAATTCTCTGTAGAGGAATACCGAATGGCAGAGAAGCACTTAAAGAAATGCTCAACCTCACTAGCCATTAGGGAAATGCAAATCAAAACAACCCTGAGATTTCACCTTACACCCATGAGAATGGCCAAGATCAAAAACTCAAGTGACAAAACATGCTGGAGAGGTTGTGGAGAAAGGGGAACCCTTCTCCACTGCTGGTGGGAATGTAAACTTGTACAACCACTATGGAAATCAATCTGGTGCTTTCTTAGACAACTAGGAATAGCACTTCCTCAAGATCCAGCCATACCACTCCTGGGCATATATCCAAAAGATGCTCAAGTATACAAAAAGGACATTTGCTCAACCATGTTTGCAGCAGCTTTATTTGTAATAGCCAGAAGCTGGAAACAACCCAGATGCCCCTCAACTGAAGAATGGATGCAGAAATTGTGGTACATCTACACAATGGAATATTACTCAGCAATGAAAAATAAGGAAATCATGAAATTTGCAGGTAAATGGTGGGATCTGGAAAGGATCATCCTGAGTGAGTTGTCCCAGAAGCAAAAAGAGACACATGGTATATACTCACTCATATAGACATACAACATAGGACAAACCCACTAAAACCTGTGCATCTAAAAAAACTAAGCAAGAGAGAGGACCCTAACTAAAATGTCCAATCCCCATCCGGAAAGGCAAAGAGGATGGACATCAGAAGAAGAAGAAAACAGTAAACAACCTAGGAACCTACCACAGAGGGCCTCAGAGGCCCTACAGACTATCAAAGCCTCTGCCCTACAGACTATCAAAGCAGATGCTGAGCCTGATGGGCAACTGTTGGGCAGAGTGAATGGAATCTTATGTAAGAACTGGGAAATAGTAAGAGCTGGAGAGGACAGGGTCTTCACAAGGAGAGCAACAGAACAAGAAAATTTGAACACAGGGAACTTCCCAGAGACTCATACTCAATCCAAGGACTATTCATAGAAATAACCCAGAACCCCTGCACAGATGTAGCCCAGGGCAGTTCAGAGTCCAATTGGGTTACATAGTAATGTGAAGAGGGACAGCCTCTGACATAATCTGTTTGGCCTGCTCTTTGATCACCTCCCCCTGGGGGGGAGCAGCCTTACCAGGCCATAGTAGAGGACAATGCAGCCACTTTTGATGTGAACTGATAGACTAAGATCAGAAAGGAGAGGAGAACCTCCCCTATCAGTGGATTTGGGGAGTAGCATGCATGCAAAGGGAGGAGGGAGGGTGAGATTGGGAGGGGATGAGGGAGGGGCTTATGGGGGGATGCAGAATGAAAAAAGTGTAATTGATGAAAAATTTAAAAAAGAAAAGGAAAACAAGCAATGAAACACAGTAAAACCACCAACTCCAATATAAAAGGAACTAATGTTCATTGGTCACTATTATCTATCAACATCAATGGACTCAAATGGCCAATAAAAAGACACAGACTAACAGAATGGGTGCAGAAACAGGATCTAACATTCTTCTACATCCAAGAAACACACTCTGTAACAAAGATGAACACTACCTCAGAGTAAAGGGCTGGAAAAATGTCTTTCAAGCCAAAGGACCCAGAAACAAGCTGGGGTAGCTATCCTAATATCTAATAAAATAGACTTTCAACCAAAATTAATAAAAAAAAATGAGGAGGGACATTACATTCTCATCAAAGGAAAAATCCACCAAGAGGACATCACAGTTCTGAAAATCTATGCCCCAAATACAAGAGTGCCTACATTCATAAATGAAACATTATTAAAACTCAAATCACAATCAATCCCAACACCATAATAGTGGGATACTTCAACACCCAACTTTCACCAAGGGACAGATTATCTAAACAGAACCCTAATAAGGAAATAAAGGCACTTACAGAGTTCTTTTTTTTTTTTTTTTTATTTATCAGTTACATTTTATTAACTCTATATCCCAGCTGTGTCCCGATCCCTCATTCCCTCCCAGTCCCTCCCTCCCTCCCTCATCTCCACCTTGCCCCTTTCCAAGTCCAATGATAGGGGGGACCTCCTCCCCATTCATCTGATCCTGTTTTATCAGGTATCTTCAGGACTGGCTGCAAAGCCCTCCTCTGTGGCCTAACAGGACTGCTCCTCCCTTCGGGGGTGGGGAGACCAAAGAGCCAGTCATTGAGTTCCTGTTAGAAATAGTCCTTGTTCCCCTCACTTTGGGAAACCAATTGGTTACTGAGCTACCACAGGCTACATCTGAGAGGAGGTTCTAGGTTATATCCATACATGGTCCTTGGTTGAATGTCAGTCTCAGAAAAGACCCTGTGCCCAGATATATTTGGTCCTTGTGGAGCTCCTATCCTTTCCCCATCAGACTAACTCCCCTTCTTTCTTATGATTCCCTGTACTCTGCCAAAGTTTTGGTCATGAGTCTTTGCTTTGAAAACACTGCTAGTTAGAGTCTTTCAGATGCGCTCAGTAGACTCCTGTCATACTTTCAATGCACATCCCATCTGTCTTTCTAAGTGAGGATTGATCATCTTACCCCATGTCTGCTCAATTGATTATCCTTTTTAGGTGTATAGATTTCATTATGTTTATCATATCTTATAGGTCTATATAAGTGAGTATATCCCATGTTTGTCTTTCTCCTTCTGGGATATTTCACTCAGAATGATCTTTTCTAGATCCCACCATTTGCCTGCAAATTTCATGATTTCCTCCTTTTTGATTGCTGAGTAGTACTCCATTGTATAAAAATACCACAATTTCTGTACCCATTCTTCCGTTGATGGACATCTGGTTTGTTTCCAGGTTCTGGCTATTACAAATAGAGCTGCTATAAACATGGTTGAGCAAGTGTCCTTTTTGTGTACTTGAACAAACTTTGGGTATATACCTAGCAGTGGTATAGCTGGGTCTGGAGGAAGCACTATTCCTATTTGTCTTAGAAAGCGCCAAATAGCTTTCCAGAGTGGTTGTACCAGTTTACATTCCCACCAGCAGTGGAGAAGGTTCCCCTTTCTCCACAACCTCTCCAGCATGTGTTATCGCTTGAGTTTTTCATCTTGGCCATTCTGATGGGTGTAAGGTCATATCTCAGGGTCGTTTTGATTTGCATTTCCCTGATGGCTAATGAGGATGAGCATTTCTTTAAGTGTTTTTCTGCCATTCGATATTCCTCTGTCGAGAATTCTCTGTTTAGCTCTGTTCCCCATTTTTTAATTGGATTACTTGGATTGCTGCTTTTCAGCTTCTTTAGTTCTTTCTATATACTGGATATTAGTCCTCTGTCAGATAAAGGGTTAGTGAAGATTCTTTCCCGATCTGTAGGCAGTCGTTTTGTTTTGATGACGGTATCCTTTGCCTTACAGAAGCTTTTCAGTTTCATGAGGTCCCATTTATTGATTGTTGCTCTTAGAGCCTGTGCTGTTGGTGTTCTGTTCAGGAAGTTGTCTCCTGTGCCAATGAGTTCTAGGCTGTTACCCACTTTTTTCCAATTGATTTAGGTATCTGGTTTTATGTTGAGGTCCTTGATCCACTTTGACTTTAGTTTTGTGCAGGGTGATAAATATGGATCTATTTTCATTTTTCTGCATGTAGACATCCAGTTGGTCCAGCACCATTTGTTGAAGATGCTGTCTTTTTTCCATTGAATGGATTTGGCTTCTTTGTCAAATATCGAGTATTCATAGGTGTGTGGATCTATTTCTGGGTCTTCTATGCGGTTCCATTGATCCTCCTTTCTGTTTCTATGCCAATACCATGCAGTTTTTATTACTGTTGCCCTGTAGTACAGCTTGAGATCAGGAATGGAGATACCTCCAGATGATCTGTTGTTGTACAGGATCATTTTGGAGATTCTGGGTTTTTTGTTTCTCCATATGAAGCTGAGAATCTTTTTCGAGGTCTGTAAAGAATTGAGTTGGTATTTTGATGGGAATTGCATTGAATCTGTAGATTGCTTTTGGCAGTATGGCCATTTTCACAATGTTAATCCTACCAATCCATGAGCACGGGAGATCTTTCCATCTTCTGATATCTTCTTCGATTTCTTTCTTCAGAGACTTGAAGTTTTTCTCAAACAGGTCTTTCACTTGCTTGGTTAGAGTCACACCAAGGTACTTTATGTTATTAGTGGCTATTGTGAAGGGGGTTGTTTCCCTAATTTCTTTCTCAGCCTTTTTGTCTTTGGTATATAGGAGGGCTTCTGATTTTTTTGAGTTGATTTTGTATCCTGCCACTTTGCTGAAGGTGTTTATCAGCTGAAGGAGTTCTCTGGTTGAATTTTCGTGGTCGCTCATATATACTATCATATCATCTGCAAATAGTGACACTTTGACCTCTTCCTTTCCGATTTATATCCCCTTGATCTCCTTTTGTTGTCTTATTGCTCTGGCTAGGACTTCAAGTACTATGTTGAAGAGATATGGGGACAATGGACAGCCTTGTCTTGTCCCTGATTTCAGTGGGATTGATTTAAGTTTCTCTCCATTGAGTTTGATGTTAGCTATAGGCTTGCTATATATTGCCTTTACTATGTTTAGGTATGTGCCTTGTATCCCTGATCTCTCCAAGACTTTAAACATGAATGGGTGTTGGACTTTCTCAAATGCTTTTTCAGCATCTAAGGAGATGATCATGTGGTTTTTCTCCTTCAGTTTGTTTATGTAGTGGATTACATTGATGGATTTCCGTATGTTGAACCACCCTTGCATGCCTGGGATGAAGCCTACTTGGTCATGGTGGATGATATCTTTGATATGTTCTTGGATTCAGTTTGCAAGTATTTTATTGAGTATTTTTAAGTCAATGTTCATAAGAGATAGGCCTGAAGTTCTCTTTTTTGTTGGGTCTTTGTGTGGTTTAGGTATTAAGGTGACTGTGGCTTCATAGAATGAGTTTGGTAGTGTTCCTTCTGTTTCTATTTTGTGGAATAGCTTGAGGAGAATTGGAGTTAGCACTTCTTTGAAGGTCTTGTAGAATTCTGCGCTGAAGCCATCTGGTCCAGGGCTTTTTTTGGAGGGGAGACTGTTAATGACTGCTTCGATTTCCTTGGGAGATATAGGGCTATTCAGTCTTTCTACCTGATCTTGACTTAGTTTTGGTAGATGGAATCTTTCAAGAAAGTTATCAATTTCATTTAGATTCTCAAATTTTGTGGCATATAGGCTTTTGTAGTATGACCTAATAATTGTTTGGATTTCCTCAATGTCTGTGGTTATGTCCCCATTTTCATTTCTGATTTTGCTGATCTGGATAGTTTCTCTCTGCTTTTTAGTTAGTTTGGCTAAGGGTTTGTCTATCTTGTTGATTTTCTCAAAGAACCAGCTTTTTGTCTCATTGATTCTTTGGATAGTTTTATTTGTTTCTAGTTGATTGATTTCAGCCCTTAGTTTGATTATTTCCAGACTTACAGAGGTCTTAATTCAAATGGACCTAATGAATGTCTACAGAATTTTCCACCCAAACTCAACTGAGTATAACTTCTTTTCAGCACCTCATGCAACCTTCTCCAAAATAGACCATATAGTTGGTCACAAAGCAGGCCTCAACAGATACAAGAAGATTGAAATAATCCCCTCTATTCTATCTGACCACCATGGACTAAAACTGGACCTTAACAGCAACAGAATTAGAAAACAGCCTACAAGTGCATGGAAACTGAACAACTCTTTACTCAATGACAACTGGGTTAAGGAAAAAATAAAGAAAGAAATTAAAGACTTCCTAGAATTCAATGAAAATAAAGATACAACATACCCTCATTTATGGGACACAATGAAAGCAGTGCTCAGAGGAAAATTCATAGCACTAATTCACAGCCTTCAAGAAGAAATTTGTGAAATATCATACAAGCAACTTAATGGCCCAAATGAAAGCCCTAGGAAAAAAAAAAGAAGCAAATACCCCCAAGAGGAGCAGACTGTGGAATCAAACTCAGGGTGGAAATCAATAAATTAGTAACAAATAAAACTATGCAAAGAATCAATGAAACCAAGAGCTGGTTCTTTGAGAAAATCAACAAGATAGACAAACCTTTAGCCAACCTAACTAAAAGGCAGAGAGAAACTATCCAAATCAGCAAAATCAGAAATGAAAAGGGGGAATAACTACAGACACCAAGGAAATCAAAACAATCATTAGGTCATACTACAAAAGCCTATATGCCACAAATTTTGAAAATCTAAAAGAAATGGACAATTTTCTTGATAGATTCCATTTACCAAAATTAAGTCAAAATCAGGTAGAAAGATTGAATTGTCCTATATCCCCAAAGGAAATAGAAGCAGTCATCAATATTCTCCATTCCAAATAAAGCCCTGGGCTAGACAGATTCAGTGGGGATTTATACCAGACCTTCAAAGAAGTGCTAACTCCAATTCTCTCCAAACTATTCCATAAAATAGAAACAGAAGAAACATTACCAAACTCATTTTAAGAAGCCACATTCACCTTGATACCTAAACCACACAAAGACCCAACAAAGAGAGAGAACTTCAGACCTATCTTTCTTATGAACATTGATGCAAAAATACTCAATAAAATACTAGCAAACCAAATCCAAGAACACATCAAAGATTTCATCCATCATGACCAAGTAGGCTTCATCCCAGGCATGCAAGGGTGGTTCAACATACGGAAATACATCAATGTAATCCACCACATAAAAAAACTGAAGGAGAAAAAACACATGATCATCTCCGTAGATGCCTAAAAAGCATTTGATAAAATCCAATACCCATTCATGTTTAAAGTCTTGGAGACATCAGGGACACAAGGCACATACCTAAACATAGTAAAGGCAATATACAGCAAGCCAATAGTCAACATCAAACTCAATGGACAGAAACTTAAGTCAATCCCTTTGAAATCAGGGACAAGACAAGGCTGCCCACTCTCTCCATATCTATTCAAAACATATGAGAAAATGGAAAGATCTCCCATGCTCATGGCTTGGCAAGATTAGCATAGTAAAAATGGCCATCTTACCAAAAGCAATCAACAGATTCAATGTAATGCCCATCAAATTACCAACACAATTCTTTACAGACCTGGAAAGAAAAAATTCTCACCTTCATATGGAATAACAAGAAACCCAGAATTGCTAAAACAATCCTCTACAATAAAAGATCTTCTGGAGGTATCTCCAGCCCTAATCTTAAGTTGTACTATAGAGCAACAGTTTTAAAAACTGCATGGTACTGGCATAGAAACAGAATGGTGGATCAATGGAACAGAACAGAGGACCCAGAAATAAACCCACACACTTATGGACACCTGATCTTTGACAAAGACGCCAAAACCATTCAATGGAAAAAAGATAGCATCTTCAACAAATGGTGCTGGTCCAACTGGATGTCTACATGTAGAAAAATGAAAATAGATCCATACTTATCACCCTGCACAAAACTGAAGTCCAAGTGGATCAAAGACCTCAACATAAAACCAGACACATTAAATCGGCTTGAAAAAAAAGTGGGAAATACCCTAGAACTCATTGGTACAGGAGAAAACTACCTGAACAGAACACCAACAGCACAGGCTCTAAGAGCAACAATCAATAAATGGGAACTCATGAAACTGAAAAGCTTCTGCAAAGCAAAGGACACTGTCATCAAAACAAAACAACTGCCTACAGATTGGGAAAGAATCTTCACCAATCCTTTATCTGACAGAGGACTCATATCCAGTATATATAAAGAACTAAACAAGCTGAAAAGCAGCAAACAAAGTAATCCACTTAAAAAATGGGGAACAGAGCTAAACACAGAATTCTCTGTAGAGGAATACCGAATGGCAGAGAAGCACTTAAAGAAATGCTCAACCTCACTAGCAATTAGGGGAAATGCAAATCAAAATGACCCTGAGATTTCACCTTACACCCATCAAAATGGCCAAGATCAAAAACTCAAGTGACAACATGCTGGAGGGGTTGTGGAGAAAGTGGAACCCTTCTCCACTGCTGGTGGGAATGTAAACTTGTACAACCACTCTGGAAAGCAATCTGGCCCTTTCTCAGACAACTAGGAATAGCACTTCCTCAAGATCCAGCCATACCACTCCTGGGCATATATCCAAAAGATGCTCAAGTACACAAAAAGGACATTTGTTCAACCATGTTTGTAGCAGCTTTATTTGTAATAGCCAGAAGCTGGAAACAACCCAGATGCCCCTCAACTGAAGAATGGATGCAGAAATTGTGGTACATCTACACAATGGAATATTACTCAGCAATGGAAAAATAAGGAAATCATGAAATTTGCAGGTAAATGGTGGGATCTGGAAAGGATCATCCTGAGTGAGTTGTCCCAGAAGCAAAAAGAGACACATGGTATATACTCACTCATATAGACATACAACATAGGACAAACCCACTAAAACCTGTGCATCTAAAGAAACTAAGCAAGGGAGAGGACCCTAACTAAAATGTCCAATCCCCATCCAGAAAGGCAAAGAGGATGGACATCAGAAGAAGAAGCAGGAAACAACCTAGGAACCTACCACAGAGGGCCTCTGAAAGCCTCTGCCCTACAGACTATCAAAGCAGATGCTGAGCCTGATGGGCAACTGTTGGGCAGAGTGAATGGAATCTTATGTAAGAACTGGGAAATAGTAAGAGCTGGAGAGGACAGGGTCTCCACAAGGAGAGCAACAGAACAAGAAAATTTGAACACAGGAAACTTCCCAGAGACTCATACTCAAACCAAGGACTATTCATAGAAATAACCCAGAACCCCTGCACAGATGTAGCCCAGGGCAGTTCAGAGTCCAATTGGGTTACATAGTAATGTGAAGAGGGACTGCCTCTGACATAATCTGATTGGCCTGCTCTTTGATCACCTCCCCTGGGGGAGCAGCCTTACCAGGCCATAGTAGAGGACAATGCAGCCACTTTTGATGTGAACTGATAGACTAAGATCAGAAAGGAGAGGAGAACCTCCCCTATCAGTGGACTTGGGGAGTGGCATGCATGCAGAGGGAGGAGGGAGAGTGGGATTGGGAGGGGAGGAGGGAGGGGCTTATGGGGGGATGCAGAATGAAGAAAGTGTAATTGATGAAAAATTTAAAAAAGAAAAGGAAAACAAGCAATGAAACACAGTAAAACCACCAACTCCAATATAAAAGGAACTAATGTTCATTGGTCACTATTATCTATCAACATCAATGGAATCAAATGGCCAATAAAAAGACACAGACTAACAGAATGGGTGCAGAAACAGGATCTAACATTCTTCTACATCCAAGAAACACACTCTGCAACAAAGGTGAACACTACCTCAGAGTAAAGGGCTGGAAAAATGTCTTTCAAGCCAAAGGACCCAGAAAACAAGCTGGGGTAGCTATCCTAATATCTAATAAAATAGACTTTCAACCAAAATTAATCAAAAAAGATGAGGAGGGACATTACATTCTCATCAAAGGAAAAAAATCCACCAAGAGGACATCACAGTTCTGAAAATCTATGCCCCAAATACAAGAGTGCCTACATTCATAAATGAAACATTATTAAAACTCAAATCACAATCAATCCCAACACCATAATAGTGGGATACTTCAGCACCCAACTTTCACCAAGGGACAGATTATCTAAACAGAAGCCTAGTAAGGAAATAAAGGCACTTACAGAGGTCTTAATTCAAATGGACCTAATGAATGTCTACAGAATTTTCCACCCAAACTCAACAGAGTATACCTACTTTTCAGCACCTCATGCAACCTTCTCCAAAATAGACCATATAGTTGGTCACAAAGCAGGCCTCAACAGATACAAGAAGATTGAAATAATCCCCTCTATTCTATCTGACCACCATGGACTAAAACTGGACCTTAACAGCAACAGAATTAGAAAACAGCCTACAAGTGCATGGAAACTGAACAACTCTTTACTCAATGACAACTGGGTTAAGGAAAAAATAAAGAAAGAAATTAAAGACTTCCTAGAATTCAATGAAAATAAAGATACAACATACCCTCATTTATGGGGCACAATGAAAGCAGTGCTCAGAGGAAAATTCATAGCACTAAGTGCCTTCAAGATTAAATTTGTGAAATCTCATACAAGCAACTTAATGGCCCAAATGAAAGCCCTAGGGAAAAAAAAAGAAGCAAATACCCCCAAGAGGAGCAGACTGTGGAATCAAACTCAGGGTGGAAATCAATAAATTAGAAACAAATAAAACTATGCAAAGAATCAATGAAACCAAGAGCTGGTTCTTTGAGAAAATCAACAAGATAGACAAACCTTTAGCCAACCTAACTAAAAGGCAGAGAGAAACTATCCAAATCATCAAAATCAGAAATGAAAAGGGGGAATAACTACAGACACCAAGGAAATCAAAACAATCATTAGGTCATACTACAAAAGCCTATATGCCACAAATTTTGAAAATCTAAAAGAAATGGACAATTTTCTTGATAGATTCCATTTACCAAAATTAAGTCAAAATCAGGTAGAAAGATTGAATTGTCCTATATCCCCAAAGGAAATAGAGCAGTCATCAATAGTCTCCATTCCAAATAAAGCCCTGGGCTAGACAGACTCAGTGGAGAATTATACCAGACCTTCAAAGAAGTGCTAACTCCAATTCTCTCCAAACTATTCCATAAAATAGAAACAGAAGAAATATTACCAAACTCATTTTAAGAAGCCACATTCACCTTGATACCTAAACCACACAAAGACCCAACAAAGAGAGAGAGAACTTCAGACCTATCTTTCTTATGAACATTGATGCAAAAATACTCAATAAAATACTAGCAAACCAAATCCAAGAACACATCAAAGATTTCATCCATCATGACCAAGTAGGCTTCATCCCAGGCATGCAAGGGTGGTTCAACATAGGGAAACACATCAATGTAATCCACCACATAAAAAAACTGAAGGAGAAAACCCACATGATTATCTCCATAGATGCCTGAAAAGCATTTGATAAAATCCAATACCCATTCATGTTTAAAGTCTTGGAGACATCAGGGACACAAGGCACATACCTAAACATAGTAAAGGCAATATACAGCAATCCAATAGTCAACATCAAACTCAATGGACAGAAACTTAAGTCAATCCCTCTGAAATCAGGGACAAGACAAGGCTGCCCACTCTCTCCATATCTATTCAACATAGTAATTAAAGTCCTAGCTAAAACAGTAAGACAACTAAAGGAGATCAAGGGGATACAAATCAGAAAGGAAGAGGTCAAAGTGTCACTATTCGCAGAAAATATGACAGTAGACATGAGTGACACCAAAATTTCAACCAGAAAACCCCTTCAGCTGATAAAAACCTTCAGCAAAGTGGCTGGATACAAAATCAACTAAAAAAAAAATCAGAAGTCCTCCTGTGAACACAAGAATAAAGGGCCGAGAAAGAAATCAGGAAAAAAACACACTTCACAAAAGCCACTAATAACATAAAGTACCTTGGGGTGACTCTAACCAAGCAATTGAAATACCTGTTTGAAAAAAAACTTTAAGTCTCTGAAGAAAGAAATTGAAGATATGAGAAGATGTAAACTTCTTCCATGCTCATTGATTGGTAGGATTAACATTGTGAAAATGGCCATCCTGCCAAAGCAATCTACAGATTCAATGCAATTCCCATTAAAATACGAACTCAACTATATACAGACCTTGAAAGAAAGATTCTCAGCTTCATATGAAGAAAGAAAAACCCAGAATCTCCAAAAAGATCCTGTACAACAACAAATCATCTGGAGGTACTTCCATCCCCGATCTCAAGCTGTATTACAGAGCAATAGTAATAAAAACTGCATGGTAGAAACAGAAAGGAGGATGAATGAAACCGAATAGAAGATCAAGAAACAAACCCACACATCTATGAATACTTGATTAATGACAAAGAGGCCAAAACCATATAATGGAAAAAAAGACAACATCTTCAACAAATGGTGCTGGTCCAACTAGATGTCTACATGGAGAAAAATAACAATTGAGCCATATTTATCACCCTGCACAAAACTAAAGTCCAAATGGATCAAAGACCTCAACATAAAACCAGATATTCTAAATCAGTTAGAAGAAAAAGTGGGGAAGAGCCTAGAACTCATTGGCACAGGAGACAATTTCCTGAACAGAACACCAACAGCACAGGCTCTAAGAGCAACAATCAATAAATGGGACCTCATGAAACTGAAAAGCTTCTGTGAAGCAAAAGACACTGTTGTCAGAACAAAACGACAGCCTACAGACTGGGAAAGGATCTTCACCAACCCTATATCTGACAGAGGGCTGATATCCAGAATATATAAAGAACTAAAAAAGTTAAAAAGCAATAAATCAAGTAATCCACTTAAAAAATGGGGTACAAAGCTAAACAGAGAATTCTCTGTAGAGGAATATTGAATGGCAGAGAAACACTTAAAGAAATGCTCAACATCCTTAGCCATCAGGGAGATGCAAATTAAAAGACCCTGATATTTCACCTTACACCTCAAAATGGTTAAAATCAAACACTCAAATGACAACACAGGCTGGAGAGGATGTGGAAAAAGGGGAACCCTCCTACATTGCTGGTGGGAATGTAAACTGGTACAACCACTTTGGAAGTCAATCTGGTGCTTTCTCAGACAATTAGGAATAGTGCTTCCTCAAGACCCAGCTATACCACTGCTAGGTATATACCCAAAACTGGTCAAGTACACAACAAGGACATTAGCTCAACCAAGTTTGTAGCAGCTTTATTTGTAATAGCCATAACCTGGAAACAACCTAGATGTTCATCAATGGAGGAATGGATACAGACATTGTGGTATTTTTACACAATGGAATACTACTCAGCAATCAAAAACAAGGAAATCATGAAATTTGCAGGCAAATGTGGGATCTAGAAAAGATCATCTTGAATGAGGTATCCCAGAAGCAGAAAGACACACATGGTATATACTCACTTATATAGACCTATAAGATATGATAAACATAATGAAATCTATACACCTAAAGAAGATAAACAAGAAAGAGGACCCGGGGTAAGATGATCAATCCCCACTTAGAAAGACAAATGGGATGTGCATTGGACGTAGGAGAAAACAAATAACAGGACAGGAGCCTACCACAGGGTCCTCTAAAAGACTCTACCTAGCAGTGTATCAAAGCTGAGACTCATAACCAAAACTTCGGGAGAGTGCAGGGAATCATATGAAAGAAGGAGTAGTTAGTTATGATGTGGAGAAGATAGGAGCTCCACAAGGACCAAATATGTCTGGGCACAGGGGTCTTTTCTGAGACTGACACTCCACCAAGGACCATATATAGATATAACCCAGAACCTCTGCTCAAATGTAGCCCGTGGTAGCTCAGCAATAAATGCATTCCCCATAGTAAGGGGAACAGGGACTATTTCGGACAGGAACTCAATGGCAGGCTCTTTGACCTCCCCTTCCCACCCCCAAGGGAGGAACAGTCCTGCTAGGCCACAGAGGAGGACTTTGCACCCAGGCCTGAAATACCTAATAAAACAGGGTCAGATGAAAGGGGAGGAGTTCCCCCCATCAGTGGACTTGGAAAGGGGAAGGAAGGAGATAAGAGAGGGAAGGTGGGATTGGGAGGGAATGAGGGAGGGGGATACAGCTGGGATACAAAATTAGTAAAATGTACCTAATAATAAAAATAAAAAATGAGAAAGCAGTTTCATAATGTCTTTCTAGGTTTGCAACACAACAGAACCTATAAATCAAGGCAAGTTTAAAATGCCCTTGTTGGGCATGCCAAAGAGGTGAGTACATTGAGAAAAGGTAAACCTGTTTATAGCACCAAGATGTTATCCCATGATATTCTAAGTTATTGGATTTATGGAATTTAGTGTTCTTCTAAGTTAATAGCTTCAAATAGGTTTTTACTAATTATCACGGGATGGTAATTTAAATTAATATATTCTTAATGATTTTTCAATCATCATGAGGCATTAGTTCAGATACAGAGTAGGCCAAGGAATGGTTGTTACAGTAGCTACAATTGGCCCAAGATGAAGTCATGAGCCTTGGTTCTACAAAAATCCTATCTCTCCACAATACTGAAATTCCAATGCATCCACAAGTCTCTGTAAACAAAGACTTCTTCCAAGAAAATTTTTGTCCATAAGCAGACACAGGATGATTTCAGAAATTTTCTTTAATATCAGAATCACTACAATTTTTTGCTTTATTTGCTGACATGTGATGGTTGAAAAGAACAAATGAATCAAAATATCACTATTTGCAGATGGTATGTTAGTATACATGAGGGACCCCAAAAATTCAACCAGAGAACTCGTTCAACTGATAAACACCTTCAGCAAAGTGGCTGGATATAAAATTAACTCAAAAAATCAGAAGTCCTCCTGTGGACCCAAGACAAAAGGGCCAAGAAAGAAATCAGGGAAAAAACACCCTTCACAATAGCCACTAATAACATAAAGTACCTTGGGGTGACTCTAACCAAGAAGTGAAAGACCTGTATGAAAAAAAAAAAAAAAAAAAAAACTTCAAGTCTCTGAAGAAAGAAATTGAAGAATATATCAGAAAATGGAAAGATCTCCCGTGCTCATGGATCAGTAGGATTAACATAGTAAAAATCGCCCTCCTGCCAAAAGAAATCTACAAATTCAATGTAATTCCCATCAAAATTCTGACACAATTCTTTACAAAATTTGAAAGAACAATTTACAGTTTCATATGGAAAAACAAAAGACTCACAATTGCTAAAACACTCCTATACAACAACAAATTATCTGGAGGTGTCTCCATCCTTGAACTTAAGCTGTACTACAAAGCAATAGTAATTAAAAATGTCACAGTACTGACATAGAAACAGAATGGTGGATCATGGAATCAAAAAGAAGACCCAGAAATAAATCCACACACGTACAAATACTTGATTTTAGACAAAGAAGCCAAAACCATACAACGGAAAAGAGACACCATCTTCAACAAATGGTGCTGGTCCAACTGGATGTCTTCATGTAGAAAAATGAAAATAGATCATTATTTATGACCTTGAACAAGCTAAATTCCAAGTGGGTCAAAGACCTCAACATAAAAACAGACACACTAAACCTGTTAGGATAAAAAGTGGCAAAGAGCCTAGAACTCATTGGCACAGGAGACATCTTCCTGAACACCACACCAACAGTACAGGCTCTAAAAACAACAATCAATAAATGGGACCTCATGAAACTGAAAAGCTTTGGTAAAGCTAAGGACACTGTTGTCAGAACAAAAGGACAGCCTACAGGCTGGGAAAGGATCTTCACCAAGCCTATATCTGACAAGGGAATAATATCCAGAATATGTAAAATATTAAAAATCAACAAATCAAGTAATCCAGTTTAAAAATGGGGTACATAGCTAAACAGAGAATTCTCTGTAGAGGAATATCGAAGGGCAGAGAAACACTTAAAGAAATGCTCAAAGTCCTTAGTCACCAGGGAAATGCAAATCAAAATGATCCTCAGATTTCACCTTAGTCCTCAGAATGGCTAAGATGAAAAACTCAAGTGACAATACATGCTCGAGAGGATGTGGAGAAATTGGATCCCTCCTACATTGCTGGTGGGAATGTAAACTTGAACAATCACTTTAGAAATCAATCTGGTGCTTTCACAGACAATTAGGAATAGTGTCACCTCAAGATCCAGCTATACCACTCCTACACATATATCCAAAATATGCTCAAGTAAACAAGGACATTTGCACAACCATGTTCATAGCAGCTTTATTTGTAATAGACAGAACCTGGAAACAACCTGTAGTAATAGGATCAGGGACAGTCTCTGACATGAACTGATTGGCCTGCTCTTTAATCACCTCCCCCTGAGGGAGAAGCAGCCTTACCAGGCCACAGAAGAAGACAATGCAACCACTCCTGATGAGACCTAAGAGACTAGGGTTCTTATACGAAGAAAAAAATTTGAACCTGTAATTTCATTGCACTGTTGGCCAAAGAGAATTCCTGAGAACCTCTAAAAGACCCAAAGTAATGGCAAAGCTATTGTTTGTTCTCTTGTCAGCTGATGGTAAAGCCCTATTACTGAAAGCAATACTTACCCAACTCATTGAATGTGGAGAATTGAAACTAGAGACTATCTGATCCCCATGAACCAGAGTTCATGGTACTGGAACATAGCTCGCACACTACCAAAGTAGAAAGACGAACACCAACCAAGCTAAACACCCTTTAGTCTGCCATGATAACCTGCTGTTGTAATAGTGCCACAAAGCTTGTGGGAGCAAACAGCTAATGTCTGATTTCCCTTAAAGCATGTACTCCATGAGATATAAGCCATGCTGAATAGTGCTCAGGTGGTCAAGAATCTGAGAATAGATGGGCTGGGGAACAAGGTAACAACCAAATACTAGTATTCTTCTAAAAGAATACAATAAAATATAGCTATAAAATGTACAGAAAGTGTGAGACCTGGAAATGCTCAAGGACGTCTCTATCAAATACATCTCCTGTGTACTAGGGAAACTCTGTTGAAGATTTGGTTGAAAGACTAGAATGAGAGTGCATGGAGGACACCAAAGAAACAAGGCCTTTTAACAGCACAATGAAGAGCACAATGGACACACATATAAACTCACAGACTATGACAGTGTAAGGGTCTGTACCATATGGGGTCCAAGAGAGAAGAAGTGGATTCATGCCCCATCCCTAACGCAGAAACCATCTCTATTTGATATCCACTTGCAAATGAAACATTAGTTTTCTCCAGGGGACTCTCACTTGGCAAAACAAATCACTCCTAAGGGTAGAACTCATGTGCAATAGAAGAGGCTGACACAAAATTAACTCAATGAAGTTTTTGCACACCCTTTTCATATATGACTTCTGGTTTTCTATTTTAATGAGATCCCTGTGTTGAACTTGTGTGTCTCTGTATGTATCTGTATATAGTTATTGCACTTTTTCTACTTTTTTTTCTTCTGTTTGTTTTGACCTATTCTGATTTGTTTATTTTTGGTTTATCTTACTGTTGTTTATTTTATTGTTGTTGCTTAAAAAACTGCATTTCCTGAGGAGAGACAGAAAGGGTATGAATCTGGATGGAAAAGGAGATAAGGGTGAACTGGGAGGACTAGAGAAAAAGGAAACCCTAATCTGAGTATACTGAATACAATTTATCTTTAGGAAAAAGACAACATAATTTGTAAAGGGTGGGGTGTGATGGTAAATACTTACAATCCAATAGCTGAAGAAGGCAGAGATAGGAGTATCTCTTGTGCTACTGTCTTGCTCTGTTTGGCAAGCCCCAGGCACTCTATTAAACATGAGGTGAATGGCTTTCATTTTATAATGAATATATATATATATATTTATATATATATTTATATATAAAAAATGAATATATATATATATTCATTTTAAAATGAATATATATATATATTCATTATAAAATGTGATGGGTTCCACTTTTAGGCATATATTCAAAAGAGGCTCAAGTACACAAAAAGGATATTTGTTCAACCATGTTTGTAGCAGCTTTATTTGTAATAACCAGAAGCTGGAAACAGACCAGATGCCCCTCAACTGAAGAATGGAAGCAGAAATGGTGGTACATCTACACAATGGAGTATTACTCTGCAATGAAAAACAAGGAAATCATGAAATTTGCAGGTAAATGGTAGGACCTGGAAAGGATCATCCTGAGTGAGCTGTCCCAGAAGCAGAAAGACACACACCACATGGTATATACTCACTCATATGGACACATAACATAGGATAAACCTACTAAAATCTGTATATCTAAAGAAACTAAGCAAGAGAGAGGACCCTGACTAAAATGCTCAGTCCCCATCCTGAAAGGCAAAAAGGATGGACATCAGAAGAAAATAGGAAACAAGTTAGGAACCTGCCACAGATGGCCTCTGAAAGGCTCTGCCCTGCAGACTATCAAAGCAGACGCTGAGACTTATGGCCAGTGTTGGGCAGAGTGCATGGAATCTTATGTAAGAAGTGGGAAATAGTAAGATCTGGAGAGGACAGGAACCCCACAAGGAGAGCAACAGAACCAGAAAATTTGAACACAGTGGTCTTCTCAGAGACTCATACTCCAACCAAGTACCAGGCATGGAGATAATCTAGAACCCCTGCACAGATGTAGCCCATGGCAGTTTAGTGTCCAAGTGGGTTCCATAGTAATGGGAATAAGAACTGCCTCTGACATAATCTGATTAGCCTGCTCTTTGATCACCTCCCCCTGAGGGGGGAGCAGCCTTACCAGGCCACAGAAGATGACAATGCAGCCACTCCTGATGTCATCTGATAGACTAAGATCAGAAGGAAGGAGAGGAGGACCTCTCTTATCAGTGGACTTGGGGAGGGGTATGCTTGAAGAAGGGGGAGAGAGGGTAGGACTGGGAGGAGAAGAAGGACGGTCTTATGGGGGGATACAAAGTGAATAAAGTGTAATTAATAAAATAAAATAAAATTTAAAAAAAATTATGTTCCATAACATTTTTATTCAATATATAATACCTAGTGTTTGACTTCACCCTATTAACCTTTCCTATCTCTCTTGCCACCTTCTGCTAGGCCTCTTTTCTCTTTCCAATAGATCCCGTACTGTAGCATGTATTATAATCAAAGATCATATTAAGTGAAATTTATGTGTTTTTATTGTTCTGCCCAGTTCACGAACACCAAAAGAACAGGAATAAACAGACTCCGCTGTAAATATATGAGGTTCTTTTTATTGTAAATTACAAGCTACAGCTTGGGCCCACACCTCCCACCACCAAAGTGGTGGGAGCTGAGCCCTGTACTCAGGTTAGTTGGGTGATTTAAAGATTCTGGTCCATCCCAGCATGCCCAAGGCAGGGGTGATTCCTGCCTGGCAAGCATCTATTGGTCAAAATGCTACATTTTTAATTGATTGGCTATAAGAAGATCCCTAGACCATAATGACCTGGTATCACTCCTTAGGGGATGGGCCAGTTTTCTAGCAACTGTATCTCTAGTGGGTGGGGAAAGAATGCAGTAAGGCAGTCCTTCCCCTCAGGGCATTACTAGACTTCTCCACCCACCTAGTTCAGGCCTTAATTAATAACTGATTTGTAATCTTTTGGTCTCTCATTATAAATCATTATACTGATGTCATTCTGTCTAGAAGTATCTGATGTGTTTTCTTGTGATAAACTATGGTTCAAAAGTAATATCAGAAGCATAGAATTCTCAAATCATTTATTACAGAAACTCCTGCTTCATTCAATCACATACTTTTTTTTTAGTTAAGGAAATGAAAAAGAAACACTAACCAAGCTTGGCCTCCCATAAACATCCATGGAGAATGAGGCCCTAAGAAGTATTTATAGGAAAGAAATGTCATTAGCTCATCTCCCTATAGACCCACAATTATTGTGTCATTTGGAGAAGGAAGTTCTGACCTTGAGATTGTTAGAAAGTGGTGCCATCAAATGGAAAAGTGAACTTTCCTAATTTCAAGAAGACATTAGAATAGGAAGAGCTGTGCTCTGGGTCTCCATGTGTGAGATATTCTCCCCAGACCATACCTGTCTATGTGGATTGACTGATCCTAACTTTGCGACCAAAACAAAAGTAACAATTATAATATTCCATTTAAAAGAAGTAGAAAGCATTTCAGTTTTCCCCAAGGTATCATTCCTGCTTCCAAAACATTTGTGGTGACTTCCATACTTATTTGACAGTGGCTTCAGGGTCCAACCTAGAGAATAACAGCTCTTTTGATCAAATTAAGAAAGTGTCACTTCCTCCAAACACACTTGGGGAAAGTAGTCTTTCTTGTAGAGCACACAAAAGTGAAGTAATGTAAGTGTATTATCAGCAGAAATCTGGCTATGGGGCTGGAAATATAGCTCAGTTAGTAGAGTGCTTGTCTAGAAAGTATTCTGTATGTGGGACACCATAAAAAAGTAAATGTTCAAATTATAGATACAGGTGAGGGAGGAGAAACCCAAGTCAATATCAAACACAAGACTTTCAATAAGGTCATACAAGAAAACTGCCCAAACACTAGCTAACACAAATACAAGAAGAACACAGAACACAAAAAGAAAAGCACAGAAGCAAATTTTTTATCCATATTATAGTTAAAATGGAGCTCTTCTTTTTAAATTGTTATTATTATTATTATTATTATTATTATTATTATTATTTTGTGGATCTTTAAGTCCTTTTTTCCCCAACCCTAGGTAGGAGAGAGAAGGTTACTGGAGAGAAGGGGTGCAGACCCCTTGAATTCTTTCTCCTAGCTGTTTAGGGTTGATCGGTTCTATTAGGGTTATACCAATCTCCATCAACAGCAAACAAAGCCAGCAGTCTCCTCCAAGCCACTGCAGCCCAAAGTGTTTTTGTCTTCTCCAAAAGCCACACTGTTCATCTCTGGTCTCTTCAAACTGCCACTTGCTACATACCAACACCACATGCCACACTTTCTTTTTCTGGGCTCTCGTGTTTATATCCTCAGAGTCTTAGACTGTGGAGAGCTGCTTGTTAAGCTGATTTGTTATATTTTCACCTTAGACTTCACCCTGAAACAGAAAAGAGGAAGTTTTGCCAAGTTCCTTAAAACCTGTTCCTAAGTTCCTTATAACTTGTTCCAAGTTCCATAAAGCTTGTTCCAAGTTTCTTAAAGCTTATTTGTGTGACCTTGGACCATAACTGCTATAGGGAAGTTTAGAAAAGGACTATTTCTGCAGTTTTAGAAAAGTTTGACATTTCCAGGAACTTTTCTTTTTGTATTGGTATGACCTGTTTTTGCTTTGATTATAAAAAATGAATCCTGGAATAAACCCAGGCTGCTTCAGTCATTACTGACAACCTTCTCATGCCAATCTCCTGTGTAGTGTAATTTGTTTTAATTATTTTAATCCTCACTCCCCACTCAGGTACTGTTTGTTGGACTCTGCCAGTGGGCTTGGCACTAGACCATCCCCCTCTCTGTACCAGGCGTTTACCAGCTGACAAAGGTGATGCCCTGCACGAGACAATTAGCAGCTACATACATACTAAAGCCCAACTAAAATTTCACACTTGGAATTAAAAACAAAAACATATTTACATAACATAACTGAGTTTACAAAGAACCCAAAACTTCTATTACATTAAAACACTAAGAATACAAAACAAAAAAATTGGATGGAAGGCTCTAAGAAAGAAACTGCAAATCAAAAATAAAGACAACCCATCAAATGGAAAAGTGGACTTCACTAATCCCATGGAGAAGGAACAGCTGATTTCTCAAACTAAACTTTATAAGCCAGAAGACCCTAAAGCAATAAGTCCCAAGTCCAAAATTATATGAATTTAAATAACATACCCAACAAAAGCTACTGCTATGATTGAAAGAAGAGGAACAATTTTCCACATCATAGACAGCCTAAAAAATTATATTCAGCAAACCAAACCTAAAGGTAATACAAACCTAAAGGTAATAATACCTAAACCTAAGGTAATACAGAAAGCATTATTTGGGGTAGAAGAAAATAATAAGCATAGCAGAGAGACTGTGAAAAAATGTGAGCCATAACTATTAAAACATAAAGTCACAGTGAGAAAACGGTTGGGATCTGTAAGCAGGCATCACTATGGCCAGCCCCAAGGGACCTGACAAACGAAACATCAGGCATCTGTGAAGCTGTTAGGCCCAACATGAGCCTAATTTCCAGAAGGGATGAAGGGAACTCAGAAGATGGTCTTGATGGAAAATTGCAAGAGGTTTATTTTGACTATTGCACAATGGGGTCACCCCTGCTGGTCAGCAAGGAGTGGCAGCAGGAGACAAAGGCCTGGGGTTTTTAAAAGACAAAGCACGAGAAATTTTGAATTTTCAGTCTTGGCAATTCAGGATTGGATGAGGAAGCTATAAAGTAAGATAACTGGTTAGTCTTAGGTGCTCAAGCTTGGCCAGTCCTGCCAATTGTGGATGCAGCTGAAACTAAAGGTGGGGGTGGTTAGCTCATCCTTGAAGACTGGGGCTGCAGGCTTTTGGCTGGAGTTCAGGGTGTACTCAGAAGAAGGATTGAGGCCATCTGGGTTGGTTGCTAAGAAATACTATCTTGAAGACAAGGGTAGGCTTGGTGTCCTTCTCTGTGTTGCTCTGTCTCTCTCTCTCCTCAGCCTTCTCTCAGGTGGTATTTAGGTTTCACTGCTGGCCAGTGTCATGTCCACAGTCTGAAACTCTAACATTTTAACTGTGGGCGGGCCCTGTTGGTAATCATCCATCAAAGGAGCTCAGCCACCTTTTGTACACTTAAACAGGAATACATTAATGGCTTTACTGTTAAACTCTGTATGCTTGGATTTTTTTTTTTTTTTTTTTTTTTTTTTTTTAGCAATGCAACTAGAAGAAACAGGTTTACAATATTTCTGTGTCAAAGTCTACCCCAGAAATGGCAGATATTAAGAATACCATAGAAAAAGCTATGACTTTTGGGTCCCATATATACATTAAACAGATGTTTTTAGCATGATGAGAAGCACCTTTAAGTCTATCTCCAGAAAACAAGCAAAGGAAATTAAAATTTCAAGCTTATGACTGAATAGTAAGCAGTCAGTGCTCCATCAACTTATCAGAACTCTATTGATCAATGCCAAAATTCTGAACTTCTGAAATCTTATAACAACATAAGCAAAAGAGTAGCAAAAGAAAGAAATCTAAAATATCTTCCGTTTTTAATATGTTTTTTTTTCAAAGATGTGAGTTTATTCTTTATTGGTCTCATAAAGTATCAATAATGTGGTATTTATTTTGACCCTGTTCCATTTCTGAATGTTACAATTAACCAGAAACTTAATTTAATTGGTTTATGTGGAACTGATTTTCTTTTTTTTTTCTTTTAATTTATTTTTTTATTTAACTTTTATTAATTACACTTTATCCATTTTGTATCCCTCCATAAGCCCTTCCCTCCTCCCCTCCCGGTCCCACCCTCCCCCCCCCTTTCTGCATGCATGCCCCTCCCCAAGTCCACTGACAGGGAAGGTCCTCCTCTCCTTCTTTCTTTCTTTTTTTTTTTTTTAATTTTATTTTTCTTTTTAGTTACATTTTGTTAACTCTGTGTCCCAGCTGTATCCTGCTCCCTCATTCCCTCCCCAACCCCACACTCCCTCCCTGGTCTCCTCCCTGCCCCTTTCCAAGTCCACTGATAGGGGAGGACCTCCTCCCCTTTCATTTGACCCTGTTTTATCAGGTATCTTCAGGGCTGGCTGCAAAGTTCTCCTCTGTGGCCTAACAGGACTGCTCCTCCCGGGGGGGGGGGGGGGAGCAAAGAGCCTGACCTTGAGATCCTGTTAGAAATAGTTCTTGTTCCCTTAAATTAATTTTATATCACTATAATTTATATTTATATATCTTAAAACATTTAGACTTTTATCTTTCTTGCATTTATCAAACCCCAAAACATTTTTTAGACCAAACAACATTTTTTAGATTCTCATAACCTGAATTCCTATATCTTCAGACCCTATATAAATTTTATATTTTTTTATCCAATGATTATCATAAGACATTGGCAACTGATGTAAAGCCTGTGAGCAGGGCAACCTGTTTTCCTTTCTACACAAAAGATATAGTACCTAGTAGTTCTAACTAATGAACTATCCAATGAGCTGATAGTGAACCTAACTGTCTGCTCTTTAGCTGCCAAGCTACCATTAACTTAGCCTGGCCTTCCAGCCTAGCCGTCAATGTGATCAGAGACCTAAGAAGGATAAATTACAAGATAAGTAAATGTACCAATCCATGTACCAATCAAAATGACAGAGATGACTAGTTAATCCATTACCTAGGCAGTGTCCCTGGCTCCTGTGGTCTCCTGGCTTCCTGAGCAGAGGCAGTCTAGCCATCAGGCATAGAGGATGAGAAGCTGCTTCTGTGGAAAGAGGAACAGGAGAGATTGACCTCACCTTGCCTCTCCCAATGTGAAACAATAGCTTTCCAGGTGTCCATGGCTTTGTCCACAGGTTTGTCTGGGCCCTAGCAGTGGGCCAGGCCAGTTGAGGCAGTATTGTCCAGTAGTTAGCATACCACAATCCAGAGTCACAGTCATCTATTGTTGTGTCCAAATCTTCTAGGAGACCTTGGGGAGTTACTGCTAGGATTTTGGGACTTTCTATTATAATAAACTTACACATGTTAAAATGCCATGTTCGTCAGATCTCTGACAAGCTTGAGGGCCAGCATATCTGAGTTACTCTTTGTCTATTTTCATCATTTGCTCTAAACTGTATCCTATAAAATAGAAAGTTATACTCTAATTCTGGCATATTTCTTAGATGCATGTTTTAGAACCGAATTTCAAGTAGATCTATACAGGCAAACTTCATGGTTGACCATCCTAAATTTAACATTAGGAAAACAACCTAAACAAAGGGACTGGGTAAAGCTCAGTCTTTAGTGTAACTTTAAATCTGCTCTTTCTGGACTAAAATCAAAGCAAGACCTTTAATTGGGCACAATTTATAAAGGGGCTAGCAAATCTTATGAATCCCATTACCTTCTTTAAAACCCAACAGCAAAAAGCTTTACACACTGGGGTCAAATAAGTTTTAGAACCAATTGCCTAACAGAACAGCACAGAAAAAACAACAGTGTAGAACAATTTTAAGCTGTATGAATTATTCTGTCCATATCCAACCTGTGAGCCAGAATTTTTTTTCTTTTCTTTTAAGAACACAAGAAAACATTCTGCAATGAAGACTCACCAGCCTTTTAAATGAAGTACAACATATTTTACAGTTTTTTCTCAAATCATATTTGCAGGTATAAAGAACCAAAGCAAACATCATTCAGATGTTCATACGCCCCCTGGCCCCATATACATATATGTACCCTCCACAACATTCTATTTACCTTCAGGTTCATAGCTTTGTTCTTCTGACTTAACCAGACATTGTTACCTTAGACAAACTATTCTTTTTCTTTGATATCCCTTTTCTTCATTATTATTCCAGTCTTTTTGCCTACTCTCTTGCTTTTTAGACAACATAAAGACTTTCATTAAAAGCCTTCTTATGGGTTCTTTCAGTAGTCTAGAGTATACTAAATTATTTTATAGGTCTTTACCATCCTGACACAATATACTGTAATAACTGCAGTTTTCTTAGTTGGTTCAAACAGCATGGCTTGGTTTCACTTTGCAAAAGTAATAAAATAAATATCAAGGTCTTTTAACCTCCCCAAACGGTTAAGAAACTGTTTTAAGTTTGTTTTTTTGTTGTTGTTGTTTTTTTTTTTTGTTTTTTTTTTGTTTGTTTGTTTTTTTTTTTAAACTTCTCTCAAAACCTAATAAAAACCTGATAAACTTTAAATGGTTTATCACCTTAAGTATCTAGACATTTTTTTTAAAACTCGTTTTTGCAATATCAAAACAAAGTATCTTCTTTAGTACTTAATTTATAAAGCATAACCATAAGACCAAAATTTATCAGTGTAAACAGTTTAATCTTTAGAACCAGAAGTGACTCCATCCCTCTGGCCCCTGTCTGAGAGCCAACACTGACTGAAGCCCATGGGAGGAGGGATGGAGGGAGGAAGGGGGTGGGGTGAACTGCTGCTCAGCAGCCAGAGGAGGCAAGTCTTAGGCTGATTTGGAGGGTGTGAGAATTCTTCCCAGCCAGTCCTCCAAGTGCCATCCCAGCCTAACCCAAGGTAGGGGAGGAGGAGGGAGACATGTAGTGTCCCTGTTACTCCTGCTCACCATGCCATGGCCCTGCTCTGTGCATTCTGCCCCCACCTGCCTGTGTGGGGGAGGAGGACAGCCCTGGAACTCCCAGTGGTATGAGCTTCTGCAATCTCCCTGCAAGGCTGGTGAGCAGACAGTAGAGGAGTTGATATGTCCTGTCCCATGTTAAAATATATGTCCAGAGATATCGTCAGTCCAAGCCCAACAATAAAAACAAACAATAAGACAAAACAGTAAGAGTAAGGAAACCAGAATATACGCTGTCTCATTTGTGACCTCGAGAGTAAAGTTTTCCACTTTATTTGGCCAAGGTGCACAGGCACTGACTCAACTTTTTCCGGGAAGCAGAATCTCTCTGTTCCCTCCCAATCCAGTTGGAGGAGCGGAATCCCTCTGTTTCCTCTCTGTTCACAGAAAGGGGCAGCCTGAGCATCCTCTAGGATGCCTTCGGGCCTCAGTGTTATTGACAGGTCTGTCTGTTGCAATGAGACTGTTCCAGGCGAGTAGCTTTTAAACCACCAGGGGACTCGAACCCCTCTTACAGATGCTGCAAGCAGATCATACACAAAGCTTCAGGAGAGACAGAAACCCAACACTGCCACTGTTGGTATAACAGAACACAGAACAAACATGTAACAGACAAGAGACACAGGACAAGGACAACCACGGTACCTACTTCTGAGTTCAGATGAGTCCTCCTATAGCCAGTGTCCAGAGTTCTCCTCAGTAACCCCAATTTCCAGGCAACACACCATAATGTTAGGCCCAGCATGAGCCTAATTTTGAGAAGGGGTGAAGAGAACTCAGGAGACAGGTTATGGTGCAAAATCGCAAGAGGTTTATTTTGACCATTGCACAATGGGGTCACCCCTGCTGGTCAGCAAGGAGTGGCAGCAGGAGACAAAGGCCTGGGGTTTTTAAAGGACAAAGCATGAGAATTTTGAATTTTCAGTCTTGGCAATTCGGGATTGGATGAGGAAGCTATAAAGTAGGATAACTGGTTAGTCTTAGGTGCTCAAGCTTGGCCAGTCCTGCCAATTGTGGATGCAGCTGAAACTAAAGGTAGGGGTGGTTATTTAGCTCATCCTTGAAGACTGGGGCTGCAGGCTTTTGACGGGAGTTCAGGGTCTACTCAGAAGAAGGATTGAGGTCATCTGGGTTGGTTGCTAAGAAATACTGTCTTGAAGACAAGGGTCTAGTCATTCTTTTTGCTGAGTGAAGGTCATTGCTTGCTCAATTTTTTATATCTGTCTTCACAAATAGGGTTACATTCCTCCTTTCTCTGGAAAGGTACTAAGAGGCTTTAGTTTAACCTGGACCTAAAACTCAAAACTGTAGGCTTTAGAAGACATATAGGTAACAAAGTTAGTCTGATCCTTTCAAAGCCACCTACAGACCACCTGGCAGGGAGCCTTGCCAGACTCCACCACTTAATTGTAATTTCAGGGGTGTTCCCTAGAATCATTCTTTTTTAGTAATGCCAGCCTGTCCACTTCATTTAATGGGAAGGGACTTTTTAGGCAAAGTGGGTGTCTCTATCTCCTTTACTCCACACATTTACCTGACCCCAAGTTCGCCAGTGTCTTCTCTCCTCCTCCATCTCCTAGCTACCCTATCTACCAGTTATGACACATCAGTTCCTTTACCAGCCTCTCAAGTGGACCCCCAAGTCTGGGATGTCCAGAACCCCTCTGTGGCGATACACCATTCCCCCTGTAGTCATTCAGCTACAGGACCCCACCCAGTATATTGCCCAGGCTCAATATGCACTTCCTCTCAAGAGCCTCAGGGGACCTAAGGCTATTATAGCTGACCTTCTAAGAAAAAAACTCCTCCCCTGGCTCTTTTCAGGCTATGAGTTCTCCAAAATTTAAAAAAAAAAAAAAAATACTTTTATCTATCTCACCTTTTGAGCTCATGTATGGGAGACCGGGCCTAACTCCTGGTCTTTCAGCTAAATCCTCTCCTCTCTCTGAACATCTACTTACTCCTTTACTCTGTCATCTCCATTCTCTTCTGTGAGTCTTTACTGACCACTGTTTACCACAGACATACACTAACCCCTGTCCATCTCCTGTTAACATTGGGGACCAGGTCCTTCTCTCCCCTCCAAACCAATGTTTCCCAACTCTTTCTCCTAAATGGCAGGGTCCCTTCAAGGTGATTCTTGTGATCCTCATAGCTGCTAAGCTTGAGGGCTTCCCTCACTGGCTTCATCTACCCCACCCCAAGCCTTTCACCCCCTCTCCTCAAGATAATGCCCCCTCCTACATATCAAATCCAACAGAACCCTACTCCCTCAAGCTTCAAAAAATGCCAGGATCAAACACCTTGTCTCTGGTTCCAGAGAAATGAGACCTCAATACAAGAGCTGTGTTCAACCCTCCTGGATTGGATATGTATTTTTCCTCCTCTCTCTCTTGCCTATTTCTATCCAAGGTAATCCCTACATATGGAAATTTGAGGTTCAAGAAACCATCATTGATAATAATCAGTCTCTCTGAATAGGGTCAGGAAATTGCTCTCTGGGTGGCTACCAGAAGCCGATTGAAATAGCCATCACCCCACATCTATCCCACCTCCCTTATTTGATAGAATTTTTGTTTGCTTCCTCTTTGATCAAACAAAAGATTATTGCAAAAAATGGCCAGATAGGTATGGAGGTTGCCCATATTGTTCTTGCGAAATCCACACACCAGCACACAAGAAGCTCCTTCACCTGTAGAAAAAGACTCTCTACTTATATATCCAAGACCCATGGGATCCCAGATGAGAAGTAGCCGTCTTTGGAAAACTCTACTGCCACTACACACCCAATCTATTGATATGTATTATCCATATCCAGAGAAAATATGTCCCAATTACCCAATCCCTGGGGATGGGAGAAGTAGAGAAGGTAATTAAACACTCCTTTAAGGTCATTACCTCTCTAACATCTCCTCTCCTAAACAATACAAACCTGTCATTTCATCTCCTACTTCAGACTCTGACCTCAACCTACAAGCTCCTTAATGTGACCCAACCAGGCCATTTTAAAGCTTGCTGGCTGTGTGTCCCACCTGGGACCAACTCAAAATTACTGCTGACAGCTTCTGCGGTAATTCTGTAAAGTAACCTTACTTTACCATTTACTAACTGCCACGACTCTGATGTTGCCACAACACACTACCTTTTTCATATATCACCCTATTCAACATGACAAGCTGTTTCAAGGCATCCAGGACACACTCTGTAGGAATGCTAAGTTCCTTAGAGTGTAATAAAACTATAATCCTTGATACCTCATCTCAACCACAATGCCCTACTGCTAATAATACCTCAATTCTTTGTGGCACTCAGATCTACCATCGTCTGTCTGCTGGTTCGTCAGGAGTTTGCATACTCATACTCCTCTTCCCTGAGTTGGGGGTGATCAATGAAAAAGAGCCCCTATCAATCCCGGTCCTGGATTCAATAACTGCCCAGCAGGATAAGAGGGCAATTCAAATCCTGCCCTGCCTGGCTATTGCAGGAATCACAGCAGCTGTTGGAACCAGGACAGCAGGACTAACCATTTCACTAACCTTGTATTATCAGATTTCTTCCCAGTTCATCCAGGATCTTCAGCAAGTGGCTCAGACAATACTTACTCTCCAAGGACAGATTGACTCGCTGGCAGCAGTAGTACTTCAAAACCAACGTGGATTGGATCTCCTCACAACTAAAGAAGGTGGCCTTTGCATCTTCCTCCAGGAGGAATGCTGTTTTTATATCAACCAGTCGGGTATAGTAAAAGACAAAATCCAACAACCCGAGACAGATTTACAAAACCAATGAGATATCAGGCATCTGTGAAGCCACCTACAGACCCTCTGGAACCACCTGCACATGCTCTGGGTCACCTCATAAGAGAACTCGAAGCTCCTCCCCTCTCTCTTTCTCTCCTGCCTTGTCCAAAGACTGTCTCTGTGACCCTTTCCCCTATCCCTTCCCTTCTCCCTTCCCTTCCCTTCCCTTCCCTTCCCTTCCCTCCCCCTCCCCTTCCCTTCCTCCCTTCCCGTAATAAACCTTCCACATGGAACCAGTCACATGACATGATTTGTGAACCTGCAATGTAACTCTTTTCTGGACGATTCTAGCAAACACAACAGCAAAAATCAACAGCATGTTGACCAGAGCTAAAACGAACATTTCAGTAACAATTTAAACATGAATGGCACCAATTCTCTACTCAAAAGTTGCAGACTAACTGAATGGATCAAGAAATAAATTCTCTTTATCTTCCACCTTCAAGAGACACATCTTAATGTTTAGGATAGGCACCACAGAGTAAAAGAATAGACAAAAGTACTACAATGGAACAAGGATGAAGGCAGCTGTCCCTATCCTAACATCTGACAAAACAGACTTTGAACTAAAATTAATCAGAAGAGATAAAGAGGCAAACTTCATTCTAATCAAGAAAAGAGTTGGCCCAGAAGACATCACCACCCTAAAAAATCTGTATCAAACTCGGGGACACCTAATTTCATATCAAATAAATTTTACAACTGGATTGAAAGACACAAATTAACATCAACCCATTATAGTAGGTGATTTCAATACTCAACAGGAGGTATGTCCTAGGTGGCCTCTAAACTTCTAGAACTGATAATTAGGATACTTGCCTTTCTCCTGGAACTTGAGGTCTCAGAAAGCCTTAGAAAGTTCTCTATCTATCTATCTATCTATCTATCTATCTATCTATCTATCTATCTATCTTCTTCCTATCCCCCCTCTTTCTCCCTTCTTTACTACCCCTCCCACCTATTCTCTCTCTCTCTCTCTCTCTCTCTCTCTCTCTCTCTCTCTCTCTCTCTCTCTCTCTCTGTGTCTGTGTGTGTGTGTGTGTGTGTGTGTGTGTGTGTGTGTGTGTGTGTGAGTCTGTGTGTCTATGTGTCAGGTGTCTTTTTCCATATCTCTCTTTTTGCAGCAGGGATACCACAATCAACTATAAGAATGGAAATAGAGAGGACTGTAGATGCATGTAAAAGAACAGCATCTGGTCTTGCCTCTAACATTTACTTTCTGAAGTCTAGATAACTGTAGATCCTGTTACAGAGTTACAGAGTCATAGGCAGGCTCTCAATAGGGGACTTGCCATTTCTCTTATAGTAGGCAAGATAAAGAGGAAATTACAAGTAGGCATGGCCTAATTAGCCTCTACACCCAAAATTAACATGGAATTGATACATATCTACTCAGAGAATGAAACTAGATCCACATCCTTGGTAGTTTAATGTCAACTTTAACACAAGCTAACATCATCTGACAGAAGGAAACCTCAATTAAGAAAATGTCTCCATAAGATCTAGCTGTAGGGTAGCCTGTTGAGTATTTTTTATTAGTCTTTGATAGGAGAGTGTCCAACTGCATTTGAGTGGTGCCATGCCTGGGCTGGTTGTTCTGGATTATAAAAAAAAAAAAAAAAATACGCTGAATATGCCACATGGTGCAAGCCAGTAATCCAGTTTTCTGTCCTGAATTCTTCCAGAGATAGACTAAAATGTCAAAATGTAAGCCAAATCAATGTTTTCCTCCTAAACTTACTTTTGTGCATGGTGTGCATCACATTGATAGTAGCCCTAAGTAAGTCAAGCTGGTACCAGGATAATCAGGTATTTCTTTGAGAGACATGTGCTTTGTGCTTTGGGGAAGATTGCGGAATCACTTTGGACCTTTGGATTAAAAAAGCCATTGGATATTGTGTAGCTAGACTTTTGTCTAGTTTGTGGGTTCTTTTCCCTTTCACTTTCCTCTACTCTCTTCCTCTACCCTTTCAAACCCCTAATACTAGGTAGGAGAGAAAAAGGATAGAGAAAAAAAGGAGGTGATAATATCGTTATAATTCCTTGGAGCAAATTTGATCTTTGATTTCGGTATATACAATTTCTTTTTTTTTTTTTTTTTTTTTTTTTTTTTTCTTCACACATGGCTACTTGACAAACCGCAACCAACAGCTACCAACATCACACTACCACCAACCAGCCCAACACCCATCCCATCAGACTCTTGCACTTTTATATCATTCCAAAGTCACACACTCACAAAAGCTTGCTTCAGCTGAAAAAATCATGTCCCTGCTGGAGCAGGAGGCAAATAACAGTCAGTTGCTGTGGGCAATCTGAATCAGCAGCATATCCCCACACCAGGGATTAAAAGAAAAATATAAGACATCCTGTACTCTGCCCAAAGTTTGGCTATGAGTCTCAGCATCTGCTTTGATACTCTCCTGAGTAAAGTCTTTCAGAGACCCTCTCTGGATACATGAAAAGTTTTGTTTCTGATCTTGTATCTTTTGTGTTCTGTGTGCTTCTTGTATTTGTACGGTTCTGTCTTTCCTTAGTTTTGAGCAGTTTTCGTCTCTGATTTTACTGAAAGTATTGTATTTCCCATTGACTTGGGATTATTTTTCCCTACCTGTGCCTGTAACTTGAAAGTTTTTTTTTCATGGTGTCCCACATACATAATTATTTTCTAGGCATGCACTCTACCAACTGATCTACATCCCCAGAACCATAGCCTGATTTCTGCTGATGATACCGTTACATTACTTCATGTCTGTGTGTTCTGCAAGAAAGGCTACTTTCCTCATGTGTCTTTGGAGAAAGGGACATTACCTTAATTTTAGCCAAATAGCTGTTAATTTCTTTGTGAGACCCTGCAATCACTGTCAAGTAAGTATGGAGAACACGACAAATGATTTAGAAACAGAAAGGATACTTTGGGGAATCTAAAATGTTTTTCTACTTCTTTTAAATGGAATTATTTTTATTTTGTTCACAGGATTGGGATCAGTTAATCCACACAGACAGGTAAGGCCTGTGGAGAATAACTCACACACGGGAAATTTGGAGTTCAACTCTTTCTACTCTACTGTTCTCCTGGAATTGGGGAAGTTCACTTTTCCATATGATGCAGTACTTTGTAATAACAAAGTCAGAGTTGTTTTCTCCAGATGACATGATTATTACGGGCCTAGAGGGAAGTCATCTGATGATGCCTCTTCCTTTCAACTGTTTTTAAAGCCTCACTCTACACAGTGTTTGTCAATGGCCCAGCCTGGTGAGTGTCTCTTTTTCTCTTCATTACTACTACTCTTCCAGTGAGAGCTGGAAATAGGTGATAGAATGAAACAGGGTTTTCTGTAATAAATGTTTAGAAAATTCTCTGCTTAGGATATTACTTTTGAGCTATACTGTATAATAAATAGATAACAGATGCTTGTGGACATAAAGATGTCAGTGTAACGATTTATTCAAGAACATAGATTTCTTCACTTAATGTGGTTTCTCATTATAATGTATGTGACAGTAGAAGGGGGGCTACTGGAAAGAGGTTGGGACCTACTAAGTGCTGGATAGAGAAACAAGACAGGCGATTTGGGTAAAGATGACCAGTGGGTATTGTTTATTGAATGAAAATATCATGAAACCCATCTTTATACAATGAATTACACTGATATATATGTAAAAGTATTTTACATATATATCCAGGTCAAGCATTTGAACAGGTAAACCTGACAATGGATTCTCCTGAGTGTGTACTCCAATAATTCTGAGACTATGTTTCTACCTAAGATTGCCTTCTGTGATAGTTTTTCATTTCTGTAACAAAACACCTGAATTGCCTTAGAGGGTAAGAAACCAAGAACAGACATGTATTGGTTTGCAGGAGTCAGTGTATAATTAAGACACATTTAAGTTTTTAAAAATATTTTCTCATTTTACTAGTTGTCTCAAATTAACTGGCTACATGGCAGTTAAGCTAGAAATATACTACATATACTATGGAATTTAGTGTTTAGTGGTGATTTTTTATTCCATCAAGTCTATATATACTTGAGAATTCTCAGAGAAGTTTCAACTTATGGCCTAATAAAACATAAGACATTTTTAAATACGATGACTTTTAAAAAATTTAGATAGCTTTGCTTAACCTACTGAAATGGTTTTTAACAAAGTAAATCTTTTCTGGGTGTTTAAAAAGTACTTGAAAATCTCACCTGATATATTTATTGAATCTGTGTAAAGATATCCTCACGAAAATGTAAATTGGATAATATTCAGTGGTTATATGAGTGTTTCAATTAAAACAAATCAAGTTTTAATATTTCAAGTTTTCTAAATTGAACCTTAAGATATTGCTACCATTATACCACTGAGTAAGTTTTTCATTATCAGTGACAAAAATAATTTTAATTCTCAAATATTATAAAATTATTTTATGTTAAAATCCCAAGATTTTCTTCAATAGTTACAAAATAAAATTGCTCATTAAGATATGCCTTGATGGGGCTGGAGAGATGGCTCTGCAGGTAAGAGCACTGACTGTTCTCCCAAAGGAGCTGGGTTCAATTGTCAGCACCCACATGAGAGCTCTCAACTGTCTGTAACTCCAATGTGTGGTTCCCTTACACAGACATAAATGCAGGCAAAGAACCAATGCACATGAAGTAAAAATAAATACATTAAAAAATAAGCATTGGCAAAGAAATGCCAAGTAAATTTAAGTTTAGGTGATAATATTGCAGGTTCATTTTTACTTTGCTGGAATGTCATTTACCAATAAATGAAGGGGATTCCAAGGAAGAATGAAGGCAGGTGTGTTGGCACATGTCTAGCAGTCTGTGCTTGACTAAAGTCAGTCTGAACTACAGGTTGAGATCTCCATCCCTCTTGCTCTTACACACACACACACACACACACACACACACACACACACACACACATTTCTAGTAAACATTTTCCTGTCTCTCCCAAGTCATGCAAACTGTGATCAAGCTCTGGGTATGATTGTTTCCCCACAACATCTGCAGTAACACTCCTCCTGCTGCTGCATCTCAGGAAAGCTGTCTAGTAAGTGTGAGGTTGCAATATTCTAGTCGGTTTCTGTGTGTTTGCAGTTACACGTGTGTTAGCCTCAGTTTCCAAAGATCAATTCATGCATTTAAATCATTTAAGAGTATCAGGTAATCACTATGATCTAATACCTTATTAATAAGTGGTCAGTATTTATTTTCACTGTCATTTATCTATTTCATGAAGTTTCCATGGAACTAGCTTGTGTGGCTAAAGCCTTCATCCCATGAGATTAATGAAAACTTAATCTTGTTTCTGACATTGGATGGAACATCACTAAATACTATGGATCCTGTCACCTGAAAGTCACAAACTTTCTTTATGTTCTCTCTGAGTAGTCATACTACTTTCAGGCCATTAACTCACTAAATATGGTAAAACTTAAAATTAAAATGATATTTTTCATCTGGTATATTTGTATGTTGTTTAGATCACTAAACAAAGCAGAATGCAATGATCACCATTAATTCACAGAACAACACTGTGCTAAAAGCAAATGCTGTGATACTGAAGGTGTAAAGGGATTTTACATTCTTGGAAGAATGTAGAGTTATCTACACAGCGGATCTTGGTCTCTTTTCTTGCAGGTCTCTTCCTACAGCTGCCTACACACCGCTTAGTCTTCTGTTTGGGGACAATTTAATAGTGATGGCTTCTCCACTACTGTGAATGCTTATGGATACACTTTGGGTTAGTACTTACAACTAAAATTACAATTGAAACTAATGTGAAAACCCCAGCACTGTAATTTGTTTCCCCCAAAAAAAAAAAACAACAACAAAAAAAAAAAAATGGATTTTCTCAGTGCATGCAATGTTAACAACTCTGTAGCCATGGTACCTTTGGCCTTTTATGGTGCAGTAAAAGTTTCAGTGAAGTCCGGAGAAAGATGCTACATGATGAATCAGAAGGTGTGACATTTTCTCTAGGTGATAAACATTTAAAAGGTAATGAATATGAAGCAGAGAATTGGAAGAACATATCTCATGGGAAAGAAAAATGTTTTTTTGTTACTTTGGCTAAGGGTTTGTCTATCTTATTGATTTTCTCAAAGAACCAGGTCTTGGTTTCATTGATTCTTTGAATTTTTCTCTTTGTTTCCAATTTATTGATATCAGCCCTGAGTTTGATTACTTCCAGCCATCTACTCCTCTTGGATGTGTCTACTTATTTTTTTTTCTAGTGCTTTCAGATGTGCCCTTAGTTGCTTGAATGAGATGCCTGGAATTTTTTTATGAAGGCCTTTCGTGCTATGAACTTTCCTCTTTGCACCACTTTCATGTTAGGGTATGTTGTACCTCATTTTCATTGAATTTTAGGAAGTCTTTAATTTCTTTCTTTATTTTCTCCCTGACCAAGTTGTCATTGAGTAGAAAGTTGTTCAGTTTCCATGTGTGTGTAGGCTTTTTGCCGTTTCTGTTATTGTGGAGGTATGTTTTTAGACCATGGTGGTCTGATATGATACAAGGAATTATTTCTTCTTGTATGTGTTGAGGCTTGTTTTGTGCCTGACTGTATGGTCAGTTTTGGCGAAGGTTCCATGAGGTGCTGAAAGAAGGTATACTCTTTTGTTTTTGGTGAAAGTTTCTGTAGACATCTATTAGGTCCATTTGATTTAACCCATGTGTCATTTTTTTTTCTCTGTTTAGCTTCTGTCTCAATGATCTGTCCCTTGGTGAGAGTGGGGTGTTGAAATCTTCCACTATTAAAGTGTTGAAATAAATGTGTTATTTAAGCTTTAATAATGTTTCTTTGACAAAGGCAGTAGCTCTTTCTCCCTTACTAGGCAACCCACTTGGAAACTGAGCCACCTATGGGCTTCCTCTGAGCAGGGTGTCTAGAACTTCCCTATGCAAGTTCCTTGGTTGGAGTATCAGTCTCTGCAGGATCCCCTGAGACCAAGTTTTTTGGCTCTGTTGTTCTCCTTGTGGAGTTCTTGTCCCCTCCAAGTTTTTCTATCACTGTCTTCTTCCATAAGGTTTCTGGCATTCTACCAGAATGTTTGGCTATGACTCTCAGTATCACCTTCGATTCCCTGGTGGGTAGAGTCTTTCAGATGTCTGCTGTGGAAGGCTCCTGTTCTGTACCGTGTCTTCTCCTACTAGTGATGTGTATCCCATTTGCCCTTCTGAGTGAAGTTTCAGCCTCTTCCCTAGAGTCCTCCTTGTTGTTTCTTTAGAACTATAGATTTTAGTATGTTTATCCTATATTATATAGTTAATATCCACTTATAAGTGAGTATATATTATTGGTGTCTTTCTGCTCTAGGTTACTTCCTCAAGATAATCTTTTCTAGTTCCCACCATTTGCCTGTAAATTTCATGATTTCCTTGTTTTTTTAATTAAATTTTAATTTTTATATTAATTACAGTTTATTCACTTTGTATCCCACCTGTATCCCTCCTCCCTGTTCCCCTCCCAATTCCATCCTCCCTCCCTCTTCTCCACCCATTCCCCTTCCCTAGTCCACTGATAAGGAAGGTACACCTTTCCATCTGGCCCTAGCTTAAACGGTCTCATCAGGACTGGCTGCATTGTACTCCTCTGTTGTCTGATAAGACTGTTTCCCCCTGAGGGGGAGGTGAATTCATGTCAGAGACAGTCCCTGTTCCCCTTACTAAGAAACCCACTTGGATACTGAGCTGCCACGGGCTACATCTGTGCAGGGGTTCTAGGTTATGCCATTCATGGTCCTTTGTTGGAGTATCAGTCTCAGAAAACATCACTGTGTCCATAATTTTTTGGTTCTATTGGTCTCCTTGTGGAACTCTTGTCTTCTCAAGGTCTTTCTATCTCCCCCTTCTTTCATAAGATTCCCTGCACTCTGTACAAAGTTTGGTTATGAGTCTCAGAATCTGCTTTGATACCCTTCAGGGTAGAGTCTTTCAGAAGCTCTCTGTGGTAGTCTCCTGTCCTGTTCCCTTTTTCTCCCTCTTCCTATTGAATGGCAGAGAAACACTTAAAGAAATGCTAATTTCCTTACATATCAGGGAAATGCAAATCAAAATGACCCTGAGATTTCACCTTACACCCATCAGAATGGCTAATATCAAGAATTCAAGTGACAACACATGCTGGCAAGGATGTGGAGAAAGGGGAAGCCTCCTCCATTGTTGATGGGAATGTGAATTTATACTACCACTTTGGAAATAAATCTGGCGTTTTCTCAGACAACTAGGAATGGTGCTACCTCAAGATCCAGCCATACTACTCCTAGGTATATATCCAAAATATGCTCAATGATACAGCAAGGACATTTGCTCAACCATGTTTGTAGAGGCTTTATTTGTAATAGCCAGAACCTGGAAACAACCCAGATGCCCCTCAGTTGAGGAATGGATACAGAAATTGTGGTACATTTACACAATGGAATATTACTCAGCAATTAAAAACAAAGAACTCAGGAAATTTGCAGGCAAATGGTGGGAGCTAAAAAAGATCATCCTGCAGGAGGTATCCCAGAAGCAGAAAGACACACACGGTATATATCACTTATAAGTGGATATTAGACATATAATATAGGATAACCATACTAAAATCTATATACCTAAAGAAGGTAATCAAGAAGGAGGACTCTGGGTAAGATGCTCAATCCTCATTCAGAAAGGCAAAGGGGATGGACATCATTGAACATTTCTTTAAGTGTATCTCTGCCATTTGATATTCTTCTGTTGAGAATTCTCTGTTTAGCTCTATATCCAATTTTTTAAAGTTTTATTTATTTATTTATTTATTATGTATATAGTGTTCTGTCTGCATGTAGACCTGCAAACCAAAAGAGGGCACCAGATCCCATTATAGATCATTATCAGCCACCACGTGGTTGCTGGGAATTGAACTCATGGTTTCTAGAAGAGCAGCCAGTGCTCATAACCTCTGAGCCATCTCTCCAGCCCCTGTTCCCCATTTTTTAATTGGATTAATTGGTTTGTTGGTGTTTGACTTCTTCATTTCTTTATGTATCTGGATATCAGCCCTCTGTCAAATGAAGGGTTGTTGAAGATCTTTTCCCAGTCTGCAGGCTGTCATTTTGTTCTTAGGGCAGTGTCCTTTGCTTTACAGAAGCTTCTCTGTTTCATCAAGTCCTATTTTTTGATTGTTGCTCTTAGAGCCTGTGCTCTTGGTGTTCTGTTCAGGAAGTTGTCTCCTGTGCCAATGAGGTCAAGGATCTTCCCCACTTTTTCTTCTACCATATTTAGTGTGTCTGGTTTTATGTTGAGAGTTTTGATTCACTTGGACTTTATGTTTGTACATGGTGATTATATATATGTGCTTCCATTGATCCACCATTCTGTTTTGATGCCAGTACCATGGCGTTTTTGTTACTATTTCTCTGTAGTACAGCTTGAGATCAGGGATGGAGATACCTCCAGACAATCTGTTGTTGAAGAGCATTGTGTTGGCAATGCTGAGTTTTTATGTTTTTTCATATGAAGTTGAGAATTGTTCTTTCAAGTTCTGTAAAGAATTGTGTTGGTAATTTGATGGGAATTACATTGAATTTGTAGATTGCTTTTGGCAGGATAATGATTTTCACTATGTTAATTTTACCAATCCATGAGCATGGGAGATCTTTCCATCTTCTGATATCTTCTTCAATTTCTTTCTTCAGAGACTTATAACTTTTTTTCATACAGGTTTGTCACTTGCTTCGTTAGAGTCACAGCAAGGTACTTTATGTTATTTGTGGCTATTGTAAATGGTATAGTTTCCCTAATTTTTTTCTTAGCCCATTTGTCTTTGGTATACAAGAGGGCTTCAGATTCTGTAGAGTTAATTTTGTATCCAGCCACTTTGCTGAAGGTGTTTATCAGTTGAAGGATTTCTCTGGTAGAATATTATGGATCATTTTCCCCAGGGAGTGGTGCAGCCTTGCCAGGCCACAAAGGATGATGATGCAGCCAGCCCTGATGAGACCTAATAGGCTAGGGTCAGAAAGAAGTGGAGGAGGGCCTCCCCTATCAGAGGTCTAGAGAAGGGGCACAGGAGGAGAAGATGGAGGGTGGGTGGGACTAGGAGGAGACACTAGGGAGGGAGCTACAGCCAGGATACAAAATGAATAAATTGTAATAAATAAATAAATTTTTAAAAAGAAAGAAAAATATATTTTACATTGCTATCTTTTCTTTATGTTATTATCTGTTTATGTTAATAATATTACATGTGATATATTAATAAATTATAGATATATATTAATAAAAATATTGTACATGTATGGTTTATGCATTTCCAACTTTAAAATCAGAATAAAGTTACCTTTCTTTTAATTTGGAGACTAAAGCTTAAATTAATTATTATCAGGAAGCTTTTATTTATTTAATATTTATTTCTTTTGTTTTACCTACATGAAGGTTTTACTTTCATGTATG